>CM034351.1:55986689-56392703 GCA_019925275.1 Mytilus edulis | reverse complement strand
CGTTCTTTAAGCTTGAGAGTTATACGAATTGAGAATCAAGAAAAAATATAAAAAACAATAGGACGTTGTATGGTTTTCAATGAGAAAACTCTCTTCAATATACAAAATAATGAAGCAATAAGCAGCTATATGAAAAAGTACAGCCTTTAACAATGAGCAAAACCCATACTACAGATCAAGCTCTAAAATGATAAATGTAAGAGCGAAAATTAACGAACTGATTAAAGAATAACACAATAAGGGCACAACACATATGATATAGAGCAACAAACAAAAACCACTAAATATCAGTATCATGACTTGGGATAGGAATATAGAGATTAGTTAAACATGTTAGTGTGCTCGAAAACCCTTCCTTTATCTGGTTCAAAAGAACAACATAAAAGCAAACTGTACACACTAATAAATACTCAATTACAGTCTTCTGACTTGGGACAGGCACATGTAGAATGAAGCGGTGTAAAAATGTCTTTGGGCGTCCAACCAAAAAAAAATAACATGGGACAATGGTGTGACAACACAATTCTAGAACAAACTATCCAAAATCCGCTGTAAAGGGTTTCACTATCAGATTATTGTTTTATATTTTTTGTATCTTTCATTTTTGCTAATGTCTTTTGTCTACATGACTTTTTGTGTTTTTTACAAGAAATTTACAATAATAAAATTGAAAACGGAAATAGGGAATGTGTCAAAGAGACAACAACCCGACCATAGAAAAGACAACAGCACAAGGTCACCAACAGGTCTTCAATGTAGCGAGAAATTCCCGCACCCGGAGGCATTCTTCAGCTGGCCCTTTAACAAATATATAACAGTTCAGTGATAATGAACGCCATACTAAACTCCAAATTGTACACAAGAAACTAAAATGAAAATCATACAAGACTAACAAAGGCCAGAATCTTCTGACTTGGGACAGGCGCAAAATTGCGGCGGGTTAAACATGTTTATGAGATCTCAACCCTCCCCCTATACCTCTAGCCAATGTAGAAAAGTAAACGCATAACAATATGCACATTAAAATTCAGTTCAAGAGAAGTCCGAGTCTGATGTCAGAAGATGTAACCAAAGAAAATAAACAAAATGACATCAGCATATAACGAGCGGCAAGAAAGAAAAGGGAAACTTCTAATTTAGATTCTGCAGAGCATATGCCTTACAGAACTAAAGACTATATTATGTTCATACTTTGTACGACAAAATTATCTTATATCTACCTGTGTGACGTCAACTGCGCGATTCTACGTCAGAGTTAATGTCAATCTAATCATGTGTCTGTCAGGGTAGGGATTCGGTCGCAGTACTCACAATCTTTCAATCTTTTATGGGTAAATTTTACATAAATAAATAAAGTCGTATAATAAAAAAGCAATGAATGAGGTTGTTAAATTTGATGTATGCTTAAATGTGCTTCTTTGTTAGATTTGTTTGTTTTTATAGTGATTAAAATGATAAGACAATGTTGAATGCTGTACCCATTATTTTGACATCTTTACCAATTGTGTCTGTTTGTTTTGTTCACGCATCGTTGTCAATATAATGGAATTTTATACGACTCTCATACAAATGAGAGGTTTAGCTTTTTATAAAACTAGTTTCAATTAACCATTTTCTACATAAGAAAATGTCTGTACCATGTCAGGAATATGACAGTTGTTATCCATTCGTTTGATGTGTTTGACCTTTTGATTTTTGCCATTTGATTGTGGACTTTCCTTTTAGAATTATCCTCGGAGCTTAGAATTTTTATGATTTTACTTTTCAGTTCAAACTAACAGTTACTTGCAACTTATTAAAAAACCAAATAAGAACCAAAATATTTGTTTATCAAAATTTACAGGTAAATCTTAACATTGCCATTAAAGTGGGAGGTTTGGCATGCCACAAAACCAGGTTCAACCCACAATATTTTTCTTTAAAAAAATGTCCTGTACCAAGTCAGGAATATGGCCATTGTTATATTATAGTTCGTTTCTGTGTTTGTTACATTTTAACGTTGTGTTTCTTTTGTGTCGTTTGTTTCCTCTTATATTTGAGTGTGAATTCACGTTATTATAAGACGTGTCAATACTTTTCTATCCCAAATTCATGTATTTAGTTTTGATGTTATATTTGTTATTCTCATCGGATTTTGTCTAATGCTTAGTTCGTTTCTGTGTGTGTTACATTTTAATGTTGTGTCGTTGTTCTCTTATATTTAATGCGTTTCTCTCAGTTTTAGTTTGTAACACGGATTTGTTGGTTTTTTTCTATCGATTTATCAGATTTGAACAGCGGTATACTACTGTTGCCTTTATTTAGATATACTTGTTTTAAAGTTTTCAATCGATTGACATTATTTTATTTGTGTCTGAAAGAAAACAAATATAGTGACTTCCGATAGAACTTTGGTTTTGGATAAGAATGTAATTGTGAATTGTTTTATACTTTATTACTTTTTACATACTTTCTTTTTTTTCGTTTTTGAGCTTTCATTTAATTTCCATACAACGTAGTCACGCATGCATGTTTGGAAATGCATCAATATGTTATTCATAATTAAACTCATCATAGCTACCAGGATTGAAATATTATATTAGCGTCAGACGCGCGAGTCGTCTACAATAGACTCATCAGTGACACTCGAATAATAAAATGCTAAAAAGTTTTGCCAAATACAGTTAAGATAATCTATTCCTGAGGTAGAAAAACCTTAGTATTTCAAAAATTCTTTTTCCTTTTGTAAACAGTTAATGTATAATTATGAACACTATATCAATTAACTGTCTTTAAGAGCACATATGAATCTATGATTCTGTGAATTTAAGTAAAGATTGATGGACATTTTGAAAACGACTTTAGTGTTATTATTTAATTTATCGGAAGTTGACTATGCCCTTTTTAACGTGTGATACCATTGCTTAAAATTGCACTTGACGTCAATATACTAGGAAACCTTATATATCAAATGCTTTTGATTAACAAAACAGAATGGACATTCACATTCCAGCCTAAATCTATACTTCATATTCAGGTCAATTTTTGGTAGATTTTTTCAGTTAGGTTATTCTGTTCGAATTGATATACGTTCGTGTGATTCAATGTAGAATAAATAACGAAGCAGAATGTGCTATAATCGTATTGATTTTTGATGGGGCATTGAAAACACACGCACACGTACCAACAATCAATTTGTCAAAGAAACACTTACATTTATATTATCAAGGGTTTGCATATCCTGTTCTAATTGCAACACAATTTTTATCTAGAACCAATAGATATAACCATCATGTACATATAAGTCGAAGGAATAATGACACATCTATTAAACCAAAGACAATCTGGTAATCAATTCATTTTCGTTACATACACGAAATAGATAGTATCATTGGGAATGTATATGTTTTAAGAAGAAGAAATCAGACTTTGTTCAAATCTAGCATTGCAGTTCTAACAAAATTGATATTGTTATTTAATCAATTATATAAGACAACCCTTTAACCTTTTTGCCATGATTAATGTACAATGTGGGTAGTCGGCTACAAAAATGTTAGTATTCCCCATGCTAATTAAAACCATATTAGTAACAGCTTGATTACCTTCTGCCTTGACACTATAGTGATTGACTAGATATTGTATGTTCATTAAGTAGAATTTGAAATTATAAGACACAGTCTTCTTAGTTTTGAAAGTACAAAAACAAAGACGATGTAGAAAAACTTGAAAGCGGACAACGGCTTGGATAAAAATCGTGGAAAAAACTACGAAAGACGAACAAATTCTCAGAGAAACACAACCATACCAAGAACCACAGTTTTTCCAGAAGGTTAGTTCCTGTTCCACATGCGTCACCCATCTTGTTCCTCATAAATGAACAACACTTATTTTAAGTCTTATTGATTTGTCTCAGTCTCAGAAAAAGGATCATAGATCAGAGAAAAATATGACCTCATGCAAAATTGAATGTGAAGATACACCATGTATCGACAGGTTGTAGAGCCAAGAATGAGTATATGTATATAAAAATTATATTAAGTTTGATTTTTAATTTACTGAATTCGAAATCAATGTTAATATCAATTAAACAATATTTAAAGATATAATTACAGTGTTGAATGGGTAATATGTTATAATAAGTTCATTGAAAGGATCGATAAAAAATCAGTTAACCCATATCGTTTCTAAATAGTTAGCATGTTCTATCCCGCTATCATCAAGATCGGTCAGTGTTGTGGAATTTATCAGTTAAATACAGTGGAGACAGGTTTTTACTGATTTTGGTCATAAAATGTAATTGATTACAGTACAAGAGCAAGTCTGCTATTTAATGGTCACAATTGGTGCCAATAGAAATACCTACAACCTATCGATATACTTTATTGTCACGACGAACAAACATATGACCTAGGAGAACATTAACAGCTTCAATCATCTAATCAGTTTGTATTCGATTTATGTGACTGAATGTTACTTTTGTATCTTTAGTCCCTCTTTAAGAAGATCAACAATACTGATTGACGAGACAAAATTAAAAGTTATAAATTCCTTTAAAAACAAGAAATCACATACATTTTTTATTCCTATTTCAATGTTCATTTTGTTTTTTTCAATTGCTTTCCCCATCATCGAGAAGCAGGTATTTGACTTCTTTCCTGCACATTACATCATCTGGTCACTTAACTTTATGTTCATGACTTTTGGCAAGCACATTAAGAAAGTGGCGCGTTAAAAAAATGTCTGTGAAATGTCCCTTTTTAAATATCACATTTTATTTAGCTTGATAAACGGCAGCATCCCGATGACACAAAATGATTATTTACATATAATATCAAATAGTGGGTATTCAATCCACATGCATATGACAATCCTTAAATCAACTCTAGTTTGATCCAGCTTCCATTTTAGGTTTAGTTCAGAATAGTTAATTGTAGTTTAAGTATATGTTTAATGTTACTAATGATTCCTTTTATTATTGTCTAGGACTACCTTCGTATCAATTAATGTATATTTGATGAGTTTTTAAATACAATTTTGTTTTCATGACGTAAAACTGTTGAAAAATCTTATTCACGATTTCTGTTTTATAACATTTTTTTTATTTAAAACTATTTTCTGTTTTTCCAATGATTTCAATTTGCTTGTAAAGACAAGATCTTTAAATAAGTCAGATGGCCGAAATCGTCAATCTTCTCCTTATTAGAGTTAACTCCCTTTAATGACAACTTTTTAGTTATTGGCATTAAATGACTATTCTAACTGGTATTTTTTTTATTTATTTTTTTTAATTTGACACCTAAATAGATAAAGAGAAACTTTAAAAAGAAAAAAGATCAGCAAGACAAGATATGCAAATATATGAGAATAAAGAAAATTATCTTTTCATCAGTGCCATTGCATTTATATGACGATGTATTCACTTTTCAAATAATATGAGCAAAAACTATATAGAATATGTAGAGAAATAGTAATCAGAAAAATTATAAGCAATAGAAAATTAACAAAATAGATTTGTGTCATCAATTTCATCGTTGTGTCGTTACTTTTCCCCTGTTTTATTTTCCCCTATATGGTCAAAAAAGAAGGGACAATGAGACCTGGTGGAATTTGAGTTTAAAAAAGAGTCTAAAAGAGGGACGAAAGATACCAAAGGGACAGTAAAACTCATAAATCTAAAACAAACTGACAACGCCATGGCTAAAAATGAAAAAGACAAACAGAAAAACAATAGTACACACAACACAACATAGAAAACTAAAGAATAATCTAACTGGTGAAATTTTTTACATGTTTAATTTATCCGCCCAAAAAACAAAAAATGTTATTTTTTCAACCAGAATGAAGGTTGTTACAAGAGAACACATATGTATGTAAAATATAAAAATATATGTATTTAGGAATTGAATGCTTCCTGTTGTTATTTTATGGAAGTGTAAAAGTGTTGATTGAGGCTTATTGTGTATGAAGAGTGAACGTGCTTCTCCTTGATAATATTTATGTACGTTTCGGCAACAAAAATTATCGAGAGGTTGTATGTATTCCTATGAGCACTAATTGAGCCCCTTTAATAGCAGACTTGTTTTTGTGCTGTTATGAATCACAGTTTATGGCCAAACTCAGTAAAGACCCGTCTAGATTGCATTTTATTGATAAATTCAACGAAACTTACCCTTTTTTGGATGATATTCTTTCGTTAAATAATCAAAAATTTTCTCAATATACTGCGGAAATTTAACCAAAGGAACTTATTTCATTAAATCAAATTCAAACGAGAATGACTGTCCTTTCCTAGATTTAGATATCTCGGTTTTAAACGGGAAAGTCCACATTAAAACTTACGACAAAAAGGACGATTTTTCCATTCCCTATTGTTAATTTTCCTTATTTAAATGGTGATGTTCCTTGGGCACCATCTTACGGTGTTTATATTTCATAACTCTTTCGCTATGCCCGAATCTGTTGTTAGGTTTTGGATTTTAACCAACATAATCTATTTATTACTGGTAAATTATCAATCCAGAGATTCCGTAACTACAAATTACTTAAAACCTTTACTAAATGTTTCCATAGATATAAAGATTTGGTTTTGAAGTTTGGCTGTACCTGTAGTAAAAATATTTCAAACGGGATAGCACATCCTTATTTTTACGGAAATATTGTTTACCGTGTCCGGATATTTAGAAACGATCCGGGTAAACTTATCGATCCTTTAAATAAACTTATTCATAAAGGTTACAAATTCAACACTGTAATTAGATCATTGAATATTGTTTTTATTAGTATTAATATTGATTTTGTTATCAGTAAATTAAAAGCAAACTAAATATTACTAGTATGTTGTATACATATACACATTCATGGATCTACAATCTGTCGATACCTGTATCTTGGCATTGCACAAGGTCATGTTTTTCTCTGACTGTTTATGCCGTCTTTATACTAAATCCGTTGGATTTTGAATGTGTACTGATTGATAATTTAGTCTTAGATGCATGATTTTTTTATTAGTTGTTAGTGGCTTTGGACTTACTGTCAGTAACTGCGAGTAAGGTAAACCATGATGATGCAGGTATAAGCGTGTAAGAACAGTATGTGTTTTCCCTTAGTGTGAAATTCCTGAAATTGAAGTGAAAATCACAACAGATTATGCCGTTAATTTCATTTTAACACAAGTGATGTGTAAAATGATATTCATAACCAAGTGCACACGTGTGCAGTCATGTGTTATTCTTTCTAATTTCAAAAATTCCACGTTTGTAAAATGTATGCTCTTTAACAGTTTCCTAGGAAGATCAATTTAATGAGCAGAAAGCTGGATATTCAAAAGAGTTAAAATTGGAAACTACACAGACTTTAAATACACCGATCTATATGACATTCGCAGATCAGTCTTTAACCAGCTATTAAACTTAAAATACTACAGTGTAATTCATAAATTCAAAGAAATATAAATTATTTACAAAATAAACTCATTGACATACAATAAGAGGGAATCAGTTAGTATAATGCTTTGTCGACGTCATAAGGGTTTGTTGACGTCAGATCTGCCATAATTGTTACAGTTTATGTATATATATATATATATCTATACTATTAAACGAGAAGACCTCATTTTGTGTGTTGCTTCTCTTTCTTCCGCAATAAATTAATCATCATGCCTTTGTGTCCTATGGGTACCATGCATAGTCGCATTTGTCATCCATTCTCGTGATTATTCAGTTTAGGTTATTTTGGAAGAAAAACGTAAAAAGGCGTCCAGATATTATTTCCGTTATCGGACCGACTTTAAGTCATCGACTTCCTTTCTTTCAACAGGTATATGAATCGACGTTCTAGATCGGCGCACTCCTACATGGTAGGATGGCAAATGCGCAATATACAAATATACGACCGCATCCACTAAAAACTCATATTAACAAACAAAGGAACGTGCCACTAATCCACCAATTCATGCATATACATATATATATGCAGGCAAGATTACCGGTTTTTACCTTTTATGATAATACTCCCAATAATATATAGAGATTATCTATATGATATAGAAGTAAACGCCGTGGAGAAGCAACTTGGAATTGATAGTTAATAGCAAATACATTTTATTTATAATATGCGTATGTTCATGAAACGCGAAAATCATGGAATTTAACAGAAAACAAAACAACAGACTTTTGAAAAAGGGGGGGGGGCTTAACATAATTGTATGTGTCTCCAAGTACCTATGACTTTTCATTGGCGGATCCAGAATTTTTCATAAATGTAGTCCACTGACTGCCTAAGAAGTGGACCCGCACAAGTCATGCATCCATGATTCCCTATAAAATCAACCATTTTCTTTTCAGAAAAGGGGTGGGGCGGGCCAACTGAAAAACCCTCTGCAGTTTTGTTACCTTTTTTGAAATTCTCCAGAAAATATTTTAGAAAAATTCATTCTACAACACCTTACATACTTTCAACCGCGCTCTTAATGCCCGCGATTTCGCGAGTGTGTCCTAGTAATTTTTTATTACCGATGTTATGTCTGGAGAATTTCATAAAAGGTATCAAACTGAGTCATAGGCACTTGGAGACAGGAAAATTATTTTAAGCCCCACCCTTTTTTTCCAAAGTCAGTTATTTTTTTTGCTTTCTGTTTAATTCCATGATTTTTGCGTTTTTGTATACTATGAACATACAAATAATATAAATAAAGTGTATTTGCTATCAACTATCATTTTTTTAGTTTCTTCTACACGGCGATCACTGCTATATTATAAAGAGTCTCTATATTTTATAGGATTATAACCAGAGTGTACATGCAGAATAACGCGAAAATAATTGGCCTGCCCCCCCCCCCCCCCCCCGCCGCTGCCCCCTCCCCCCCAGTAATTATGAAAATTATGTTTAGAGAGGGGAGTAAAGGATGGGGGGTATTTGAACGGAAGAACGCAAAATAAAATTGCAATTTCACGATGAACGAACAATAAAAAAAATTCTTGCACGTTGATCTTTTAAACGAACCTTTTTCACGGCTGCACGTGAAATAAAAAGTGTCAAAACACGTTCCACGAAAATGACCCTTTACCCCTCTTCTTTTAAAGTTTAAAATCGATAGTCTTGGACATGACTTAAAAGTCCGTCTGATGACGGAAACAATATCCGGACGACTTTTTCTTCGTTTTTCTCACAAAATAACCCAAACTGAATAATCATATGAATGGATGATAAATACCACTATGCATGGTACTTATAGGACACAGAGGCATGATGATAAATTAATCAGGGAAGGAAGAGAAGCGACACACAAAAAGAGGTCTTCTCGTTTAATAGTATAGATCAATTAAAGTGAATAAAAGAAACCGTAAAAGTACGTTGCGATATCCTGAACATTTTTAAAAAGATTACACATATAAACATAGACTTTTTCTAAAAATACATGCATATTCACATAAACTTGACACAATTTCAAACCTCCATACATTTAAATAATTTAGACATTAACATGCAACAACTCATTGCGAGCTTTATTGAGTGAGGTCAGATATTGTTTTCCCATTCCATCAACCTTTTTCCCGATACCATCACCGGACAATAGAGCTATGTCGCCGATAATGAATTGCAGTTTATCAAAGCAAAGCAACTCTGAGAAAAACACACCAGTTTAGAAGGAAAGCGTGCAAATCAGAAGGACGTTCTCGAATATCAATATATGCTTGGAATTCTAAAAGAACATGTAAAATGGATTCTTTAGTACAACACGTTTCACATGCATTATTATTTTTCAATTTCATGCGGAATAAAACAGCATTCAATGGAAGGCAGTTCGTTCTAGCCAGAAATTTAAGACGAGAGGCCCAAAAATCATCTTCATTTGATAAATACGATTGTCATGCTTGTGTGACATAAAATGAACGTTAATCACCCAGGCTTCGCTTTTCTAGAATCTCGGACTTCAGCTTTTTACAAGCATCAATACCAAAAAACTAATTAAATGATTTTTATATTAACGTTTCCATGTATATAATGTTCCAGTCCAGTGGAGTGGACTGGAATATGCCATTTATATGATTAAAATATTAATTTTTTGATAGCTTAATTTCGGTAAAAATCATTTTGCGATATCTTGTACCAGGAAGAGAGTCAAAATATGTGATCCTTTGACGGTCCATATAATTTGTTAAAGATTCCCAAAAGGTATTCAAGGAAAATGCTGGAAACTACTACTATATGAAAATAAGAAGATACGGTATGATTGCAAAAGAGACAAATATCCTCCAAAATTCAAATGGAGTGGATGAAAGCATTAATGGGTAACTGTACAGCCTTTAACATTGAGAAAAATCCATTCATAGAGTCTTAAAAAAAAAGACATGAAAAATATGAAACAATTAAAATTGGAGAACTTACATTTATCACAAAACCATATACGAAAACCAATAATGACAGACATGAACCTCCGACTACCGATTAAGGACAGTCTCATGCATAATGTCGCTTAACCCTCTCCTAGCCTGAGACAGTGGTATAACAACACAATATAAAAACAAACTATACAAATTGTAAACAATGGCTGACATATAGCAGAAAAAACATCTAACAAAAACATAGACCAGTCGTGACCGGGTTTTTACACATCCCTCACAACAACAAAAAACACAGATCTGAGGAAACTCTTATCTCTTTGTTTTGAAAGATGACAGGTTTTGTGCCATGCATGATGGATACCTGACTTCATATCATTTCTTATATACTAATGTATGTAATAAAACAATATAAGTCAAGTGGTTAATTTTTGAAATTAAACTGTGCACTCTTTGTGAAGCTGGAATACTAAAAAAATGCAAGCGCTATTTGTCGAGGGTTGACATATTAACGTACTTTAATTTGCGCGACCAATGAAATTGAAAATTAAACATTTTCAACTTAATGATAAGAACTTCTGAAAGTTATAACAATTTTAATGTGCATTTTTAAATTCTTAAATACTTGTTATTCTTTTATTGCAATGCCCGATCTTGCCATATATTCGTGTTTGAAGTCCAAAACCAAGTTTTTTCAGTTAACTTGAAAAGCCATATAAATACAAGTAGGTTCAAAATTTGTATTTCAGCAATATTCTTAATGGAAATTTTGGCAAAACAATATAATTTCAGAAATAAGTTAGGTTCTGGATGAGGTTTAGAGAATAATTTTGCCATTACTACAGAAAAATAGACATAATCACATAAATTAAAAAAGAGCAAATAAAAAGGGTAAACAAATAATTAAAAGAATGGAGTCTAATGGGGTGCGAAAATGTAAAGGATAGAGTACAATGGGATAGATTTGAAAAAGAAAGAATACAGAAAAGTTGTCTAAAAATTACAGAACAGAATTGCACATACTCACCAAGACCTTCATAAGTCTCATTGTATTGAAATAATAGTTTGATCATTACCACCAGAAACCACATGACAACATTAACATTGACAAAAATTGCATTTAAACACGAACGTTTACGTGCTTGTTAGATTTATAAGGACTTGAACTTTTGACCATTGTTAATACTGCTGAAAACCTTTTACGTTCGATTTTAAGAATATTTTTTAAGAAAAATTATACTCCCGTTCAATATGTTTTAAAGGACATAGGGGAGCCTTACAATGAGGTCCATTACACAATAATATCAGCTTGGAATACGTATAAAAGTTATTCAGACTATATCATAATGGATGGAAACATGGTTTATGTTAAAAGGTTTTCTTCAAGTAGACATTTTAAATCTCAATTTAAAGGATTTTCACATAATTAGTTCAGAAAATTATCCTACACAACATTAAATCGAAGGTTGGCACCGTTTTACGTTGACCTTGGGGAGTTTTACCTTAACTATAAAAGTAGAATAGCTAATGTGTCTCTTGACGTCACAGATTAACTATTGAATATAAACATCCAATATAAAAGACTGTTAAAAATGAACAATTTTAGTTTCATTTTGTTGTAGACATCTATATTTCAAGAAATCATTTTGGAGATAAATCTGAGTAACACTATTAACTATTTTAAATTTGAATTCTTTTTCAATACTTAGTAAAATCAACTAAAATTTGCGATCGAAGGAGACACACAGTCATGCAATAAATTATTAGATAGGATTTATCCACAATAATCCTATCACAAACAACAATCAAAGCAACATGTTAAAGAAACCGTTAAATCGGTTACAGTTTTTCCAAATCCTTCACTTGTATCTGTTATCCTCTCTGTAGGAAAAATATATGATATAATTTGAGATGACAATAACGCAGTGTGTAATAGTAGTCTTAGATAAAGAAAAAAAACCAACAAAAAACAAAAACAAAACAAAAACAAAACAAAAACCAAAAGAAAAAAACCCCAAAAAAACAAAAACAAAACCAAACGGTTCTTATATCATCTTCAGAGCAGGTAACAAAGATATTACATATTTCTCATTTCGAAGTCTGGTATCCAAGAATCTATTTAATTCAGTTTGATGTTTTATTGTTTCTCCAAAATTACAGAAAGTCGATTAAGTGAAAATCCTCATCCTATTTGTATAAAGGCTTAATCTTCCCATAATCTGGACAGTGATGTAACAGTAACTCTTAAAAAGCACGCTTTAAAAATCAGTTTGACAACACTTTAAATTGAAAATGGAAATGGGGAATATGAAACAGAGACATCAACCTAACAAAAAAGCAGATAACAACAGAGGGCCACTAATGGATCTTTAATGCAGCGAGAAAATCCAGCGCCCGAAAGGGGGCCTCAGCTGGCTCATACATAAAAATGTGTACTAGTTCAGTGAAAATGGACGTTATTATAACCTCCAACACTTAAATGAAATAAAATTAAAAAACCTATGTATTTTGACATATCTGATCGAGACGAACAGCCGCCTCCTAAACAAAGAAATAAACAAAGATGTGGTAGGCAGTCGGATAAAAGCATGACATTGTGCAATGCCAAATTATATAGGTATCCACAAGACATAGATCAAGCAGTGTCCAAAACTGTACAAGAGAAGCGAAAAATACCGAAGGGACATTCACACACAAAAATCGAAAACAAACTAATTACGTCATGGCGAAAGACGAAAATGACCAAAAGATGCAAGCAACAGTATACACTACACTAATATATATAAGAAAACTAAAACTGAGCAAAACGATCCCGACCAGAAAAAAAAATCCCAGGGGGTTTTACGTGTATAAGGTGCTTCAGGAGGGAAACAGATCCTGCTCCTCGTATTATCCCGTCTTGTTGCTCACCGGTGAAAAGTCTAATTCGGTAGATCACATTCATAGTCCAGTCTAACTAAGTTTGAACCTCAAACTAATTGCAACAGAAAATGTTTAAGTTCTAATATATAGCAATAAATCCCAAATATATACTGAAAAAAAGTCCCATAAAATTAAACTTGAGGAAAACTCTAATTTCGCATTTTTAATTTCTTATGGAAATTAACATTGGAAAGGGAGATAACTCCACAAAAATGAGTATTTTTTGTCAGTTTTTGGTTGATTTTTTGTAAATTCATGTAAATTATGATACTTTGAAGGGGGTTATAAGTTCGTATTTGACTATATTATTAATATTTTGCTCATGAAATGTACAAAACCGAAGAGTGATGGGTATTTTAATTTTTTTGCACATTTTTCATTAAAGAAATTGCAAATTTATGGCTTTGTGACCATTTTGAAAAAATAATGTAAATGTTTGGTATTGTTTACATCTGTAAATCATATTTGTTCAGCATCTACCTTGTTAAATGAAACTTTAAACCACAAAAAGAAGAATATATGCTTAACTGGTTTTTATTGAATTAGAGATTCCTTACCTTGGTATGCTGAAAAATCTAATAAATTTGAGATTCTTTATCATGCTTGAAAAATTCAATAAATGGTCAACAAATGAATTACGAAATCTAGGTTATAGCTTGATACAAGATATGAAAACACCTTTAGAGTTGTTTGTTACTCTAAAGATGGCTAAAATAGCAACAATCAATACATTCTGTTGAATAGAAGCGGTAAAGTTAAAAAAATTTATCAATTTTTATTGGTATTTCTGCCTTTATTTGCAGAGTTATCTCCCATATCAATGCAAATCTTCATAGGAATTTTAGATTCATGATTTTTTTAGTTTTCCTCAAGTTTATGGGACTTTTTTCTGTGCATATTTGGGGTACAATGCTAAAGATTAAAACTTAAAAATCTTCTGTTACACTTACTTCAAGTTAGGGTCAAATTTGTGCTAGATTGACTGGACTAAATACATAATAATTTATGTTTTGATTTATTTAAACATAACCAAGGTAAATAATCGTAGATATAATCAATGTTTATATGAGCAATCATTTATTGTCTACAATTACAGATATGTATTACAGATTTATTTCATTAAACTATCAGAGACGAAGTTCACTCTATTCAACATCCTTCAATCCATTAATTCAGGTTAAATCCACCATTTTCTGCATAAGGAAATGTCTGTATTGAGTCAGAAATAGTTTTTACAATATTTGTTTTCTATTTGTGTTTGAGCTTTTGATTTTGCCATTTGCTAAGGGACTTTCCTTCTTGGATTTGCCTTCGAATTCGGTATTTTTGTCATTTAACTTATAAATAAAACTTTATAAGAATGACTGTTGTGAGGATATACTTGTTGTTTTATATATCTGATAAAATTGTTCCACCCCGGCACTGCAATAATTTCCCTTGAAAGTACAGTGTACGTTTCTTCTCGCATCAAACATGAAACATTCTTAGCAGTACGCTTGTACTGTAATGTTTATTACAAAAAATTGTAAGTGATTTGCCAATCAGAATTATTTCCAGTACTTGATGATGTCAAGCAATAAGACAACGCACAGGTGGTTTCTTTGTCTCTATGTGGATAGACAGCGCACCGGTTGTTTCTTTGACATATGAGCTTGTCAGGAAATACCTGTACTCACAGGTTGGTTGTTAGAGGACTGGTGATTTATATTACATCTAAACCAGTCTGGAAATAACCGTATTCATCTCATGGTTAGACAGCGGACTGTAGATTAGCCGTGCAATATGACTAAGGCATGTTATATATTAAGAACATTTTCTCTGGATATGAGACGTCAAACTGTAGAACATTACTACTCATGCATGCCTACAGGAGGTTCATACCTTATATTTTTTTGTAAATACTGTACCTTTACATTTTTAATTTCGAGTTTGTATCGATTATTATCTATAAAAGATGTATTTGTCATTGTATTTTGTATTAATTTATCAGTTTGTGTTTTCTTTTTATTTATTTTCTATTTGATGCTGATAAAAAGACATTAAAGATTGAAAAAAAGCTCTCAAAATAATATAAATATCATCTAAATGAATCGAACTTGGCAACATAATGCAGCTGCTATGAACAATAATTATGTACATCTATTCAATGGTATTAGAGCAACTTGTTCTAATACCTTCGCGGTAGCTCAAAAGATATTTGCATGTTATTCTAATCACGTAGACGTTTAAATTCAATTTGGAAAATAATAAAAGAGCCTAAGATGTCATTAGCTTTTAACTTTCTTTTGATTTTTATATTTTATTCATTAAACAAAATATACAAATTGTATTTTTCCTGTTAAACCTTCGTCTTGGAGGGAGAATAACGCAAATATATTATGTATGGGATTGTGAGTTAATACGCTTAATCACAAATGAAACAACAAAAATGATCTTGGTTACAATGATCTTTAATTTATTTGATTATCAGTTTATAAATCGATTACTTGTGTAACGACCAATTGGATATCGACTTAATATCGATATCTTAGATGGTTTTTTTTTGTTTTTTTTGTCTTACTTCAGGTAGTACTTCCTTTGTATTCAACGAAAAAGAAAATGAATCTGTAAATTCTGCCTTAATTTTAAGGTTATGCCATATTTAAAATTGAGAAAGGAAATGGGGAATGTGTCAAAGCGACAACATCCCGACCATAGAGCAGACAACAGCCGAAGGCAACCAATGGGTCTTCAATGTAGCGAGAAACTCCCGCACCTGGAGGCGTTCTTCAGTTGGCCTCTTAAAAATATGTATACTAGTTAGTGATAATGGACGTCATACTAAACTCCGAATTATACTCAAGAAACTAAAATTAAAAATCGTACAAGACTAACAAAGGCCAGAGGCTCCTGACTTGGGACAGGCGCAAAATTGCGGCGGGGTTAAATATGTTTAAGAGATCTCAACCCTCCCCCTATACCTCTAGCCAATGTAGAAAAGTAAACGCATAACAATACGCACATATATTTGTATAGATGTGTAGTATAACCAAGAAATTGTAAAACTATTATGTATGAAAAGATGTGGTGCGTTATTTATGTTGTTGATGACTATCATCTGTAGGTATACAATTGAAAATTAAAAGCACTATAACGCCCCGTTTCAATTAACACTGGCACCTGTCCTTGGTAATGAACAAAAGAGTTGTAGTGTCTAGATATAAGAAGAAGTGGTATGAGCGCCAATGAGACAACTCTCTCATCCAAATCAATTCACAATTTGTAAAAGTAAAACATTAAAGGTCAAAGTACGGTCTTCAACGCGGAGCCTTGAATCACACCAACCAACATGCTATAAAAGGCCCCTAAAATGACAAACCATGTGTAAAACCATTCAAACAGGAAACCAACGGTATAATATATATATATAAAAGTACGATAAACACTTATGAACCACATTTACTTATAATCATAAGCAGCAGAGGCAAGTAAGGATTGGAAAGAGGCTCTTTATTCGATCTTTTTAAATGAATAAACGAATATCTAGATCAAACTAGTTTTCAATTATAAAAAGTCTAAAAAAATCAAATTACACCCCATGGGCTCGATAATATGCAGCTTTGTTTTGTGTGTATGTTCCGGACCATATGAATATTTAGACCATACGCGTATGGTCATGACCATATGCGTATACTCATATGGTCCGACCGTACGCGTATGGTCGGACTATATGAGTATAATACTCGTTTGGTTATTAACGGGCCGGACCATACGAGTATTTGGACCATATAGGTATTTAAAAAAAAAATTACATTATAAAAGTTTCCATAATACAAAAACTTTATCTAAAAAAAACAATGATGGTTACATGACAATTTATTATTTTATAATTCAAATACTACGTAAAAATTAAATATTGATGCCATAGTTAGTTTTCATCGCTAATTACATTATTGCATGTAGGCTTGGGTGACATTTACTTCCACACGGTATCATAGCTTTTTTGCATTTGCAAGTCTTGGTTGTGCACGAACCTTTTCATTTACACCTTTTGTTTGCGAGTGAAAAGCTAGCTTTTTTGTAGCTGTGTACAGTGATACCGAGGTCTTGGGCCATTCCGATATGTCTATGACATGACTGCAATACACCATATTCACAAGACAACTTAAATAAACTATGTTACTTTCCAGTGACTTCTTGTGTAACAGTTCATTAAGAAAAAAAATTATTTTATTTTTTTAAGTCAACATATTGCTATTCACGCGTAATAAGAAATCGGTAATGACCATCGGTAATGACCATTGGTATAAAATGTGTTTATTATAGTTTTGACAAGTAAGTAAAATTAACTTTGTGAAACTGCTAATTTTCATTTAGTTTATCTTTTTATTATAATATAATAATAAAATTACCTTATATGATAGCGTTTTTTCAATGAACGGTCATACCATATGAAGAGTTTAGAAGTATTAAAAGTAAACTGTAACAGAGTGTTAATTACCCCGACCATACGCGTATGGTCGGACCATATGAGTATATACCCATATGGTCATGATCATACGCGTATGGTCCAAATACTCATATGGTCCGGAACATGTATTAAAGTCTAGACGCCATCTAATTAACTATCGAGTTGACCTTCTAAGACCTCCGATGGCCATATAAGCGATATACATGTATGTGCGTAGTCAATGTTCCTTTAAAGAGAGACCTTTACTTGTGAAAAAGAAGAAGATAACAATATTCCAATAAAAACCACAGACAATTTTATTTTTTCATATTATACGACCTGGGAGTCCTTGCCTTCACCTGTTAAATCTGACAGTCAAGAGACAGGTTATTCCACTGGTCCACTTAGAACAAATTTCAATGACGGCTAGAAATGTTTGCATATATACTAATGCTTACCTTTTCTTTGATGCAAAATATCCAAAAGAAATGATAAATTCAGCGGGCGATATACGATGACCTAATTTTGGGAGAAAATATAAAATAGAGAACTCTTACTACCAAAATTTCGCGGAGCTGAATTTCCGGATTATATAAATCGAACGTTTTGGAAAATCTTTCAGGTTTCCCACACAAAACGAAGGTGTCAAGTTAAGAATTTTGAATCAAAAAGATCATTTCAGCGATACAGGCCTAATTTATATGTATGTTTATGTGTTTCGTGTCAACCCCATAACAAATTAAAAGTTTTCAAATAATACACTTCCGCCCGCCATGATCCAGCAAATATATATTTTGTTATAAGTGTAGTTAAAAATATATATTTTGTTATAAGTGTAGTTAATCATAATTACAACTTCTATTGCAGCTGACAATGGTGTTTTAAAATTACTTTTTGTTATATTTATAAAAGCACAAAACAGTCATTATCTGGAGGGAATTCTAATTCTAAAAAAGAATAGATTTTTTTTTATTACAAGTAAGTTTTTTTCAAATGGCAAATATCTGCTTATAAAACAAATAATTCCTTTTAACATTAATATCATTTCATTTGGAAACTAATAATAAAACCCGGGAATATTGTAATTAAAATAAAGAATACTCTCAATAACACTATATTTATAGAACACAATCTTAGGAAAATCAAGTAATTGTATAGCCTCACACATTCTCTAAGAAACGAAAGGACAATGCTTCTTTCAAAGTAACCCTCTCCACATGGCCAGTATCTGTAAGGAGTGGCTTTAAGTATTTAGCATTTAGCCTGAGACTCACGCATGTTCATGCTTTTTTGGCGGCATTTTCCTTTGATCTATTGTTTTTTTTCTCTTTGATCTTTTCAATTTTGGCCAAATCTCGCGCATTTCCTTCATAAAAAGTTGGCAGAACTGGTATTGGGAATTATAAAATGCAGAAACTTTTTTTTGTAGTTTTCCTGCATTTTATTATCCCCCATATAGGCGAGTGACATTTTCAGAAAAGACGCTTAGTTAGTGACTTTAATGCACCCACCTAACACACAGCTGATTTTTTTTTATATGTTATAGTATATAATATTGGTGTCTTCAACCTATGCCAACATTTGATAAAAATATATTCAACCTATGCCTACAAACAAAATACAAAAGGTGTTGTTATAACAATTATTAATTAATAAAAGGTAAAATACAGTCAGTATATTTAAGCATTAAATATTCCTCTTTAAAAATTCACAAACAAAAATAAAGTATTTGCAAAATTATGTTGTAGTAAAAAATGGAATGATAAACAAATTCTAAAGAGACAAAAATTGTAAAATAGAAGTCTGAACCCTTGATTCTAGCAAAATTGAGTATAGAATAGAATAGAATAGAATATCTTTTATTTCCATAAGAGGTACCCTCAAGGGGCATAGTGCATATACATTCATGACAATATATAGTTACAAACAATTACAAATACAATAAAGCAAAACAACAAAACAGTATGCTTTAAAAAGTTAGACATTTTAAATATTACTTACAGTATCCCAGTGTTATATTATAAATGTTTACTCAAGGCAGGTGTTTTGATAAGAAATAGCCAAGTTGTTTTAAAATATTAATAGACTCACAGTTTAATAGCCAAATAAATTTATTGACCATATCCAAGGAGTAAAATTTTTTACATTCTTTAAATATCAGATCAAATAACATGTCTCTATCCTTAGAGTATACAGGACATTCTATAAGAAAATGAAGTTCATCTTCCACTTTATTTAAATCGCATTTATCACAAATTCTTTGATGAACTTCTAATTTGGAATATCTCCCAGTTTCAATTTTAGATATTTAAATAATTTTCTTTACAAAATGATGTTTTAAACTGACAATATGTTCTTAGTTTTCCTTGGCTATTTTGGCTATAAGCATTTTCCCAAGATTTGACATAGGATACTTTTAAACAATTAAGTATAAATATTAAATAATTATAAAAATGAAATAAGACTAAATTTCTAAAATTAATCACATAACAATACTTGAGAAAAAAGAGACAAAAAAATGTTTCAATTGTGCAATTTTCTTTTTTCTTTTTTCTTCTTCATTATTTTGTTGTATTAAATATGAAACATACTTTAACAAGCAACAAAATATACAAATATAACATACTTCAACAGAAACTTTTTTTTTAAATCAAATTAAGGTGATACCCAACACCTTCACTAAAATTAATTTGGCTCGTTTAATTTTCATAAAATTTTAACAAAGTATTTACTTTGATCTTTTGACAAAAATATAAAAATTTCAAAAAATTTGAACCAACCGTTTGATCAGAAAAATTACACTGGTTATATAGCACTTTGACAAACACTTATTTTGAACATTGAAAAGCTTAATATTCCCTTAACAACGCAACGTAATTAAAACGTTTAGCTAATTTTACAGACTTATCTCCCTGTAGTGTTAGGTACCACCTTAATTTTGCAAAATAATTTAAAAAAAAATGATTATTTGGTTCATTTATAGGCGGCAACTTTCCAGTTTGACAGTGCACTATTTATTTACTTTATTTTACGGGTAGTTTAGAAAATTCAAGTACTCTTGATTGTTTTTATTCATTATATATTGAGTTGTGAGCTTCTGTCCAAGTTTGGTACAAATCCAGGATAGTATAAGAAAGTTATTAAAATTTTAAAAACTTGAACAATAGAGTGAATGTATCGTATCCTGGCAGAAAAAAGTAAGTCCTTTGAAAAGTAAAATACGGAAAAAAATAGATTTTTTGTTTTACAAAATTTACCTCTGGATTCTATCTAATGATCATAAACAAGCTTCTGTCCAAGTTTGGTACAAATCCAGGATAGTATAAGAAAGTTATTAAAATTTTAAAATAGTTTAAGAAAGTTATTATTAAAATTTCAAAAACTTGAACCACAGAGTGAATATTTGTGGTCGCCGACGGAATGTAGGATCGCTATGTATCGTTTTTTTACTAAAGGATAACAACATGACACCAGTTGCTTGTGTAGATGCAGCATCAATTCATATCCTATAGTATGACTTTTGAGGCAATCGGCATATTTGTGAAGTTTGTTTTATTCTCTGAATGTGTTGGAATTAATAGTGAACATTTAAAATAGATATTTTACACGAGTCAGTATCTATGAAATTCATGAGTTTCAATAGTGGTGTATGCCATTGTATTTGAAGGAATCTCTTTTACATAAAATTGAATATTTTTATCATAAATTTCTATATTATTCATGAAAATGACACTCATAGATATTCAATATGACTACATTGTGTAGATGATTGTTCCTTAAATAAAAATTCATAAATCCTTTTCCCCCTCATTGTTTCATTATACTAATTTAAAACTTATTCCTTTATGAAATAGAGATACTCATCACACACAGTTACCTACATTTTCACTAGTACAAAACATGTACTTGTAAAAGAAATTG
The DNA here is from genome assembly GCA_019925275.1 of Mytilus edulis. Classification (NCBI taxonomy): domain Eukaryota; kingdom Metazoa; phylum Mollusca; class Bivalvia; order Mytilida; family Mytilidae; genus Mytilus; species Mytilus edulis. Next base: position 56,371,112 of record CM034351.1, on the reverse strand, counting down.
TATATTGAGTAAACATCAACGCTAGGTTTAAACTGGTTGTAGATTGATTAGCCCCTAATTAATTTATGTTTTTATAACACTTAATCTGTAACAAATTATTCAACCTATGCCAACATTTTTTCACACAATTTTATACCTAAATTTCAAAATGTTGGCATAGGTTGAATGAACCATAATATCTGAACTTCCTTTTTTGGTCGGTCGTAAAAAATTCGTACGGTGCAATTTTTGTAAAAATTGAATTAAAATCGAGAAATAATTCCAAATTGAAAAATGACCAACAGTATTGAAGAGTGAAAAATTAACATGTAGATTTATTTTCTGTTGTCACAATGCACAAATTATGTACGTTTAACATGTCAATGTATAAAACAATACTTTTCAAAAATAAAAGAAGTAATTTTTTGCGAAAAAAAGAAGCTTTTTGTAACAATTTTGGATTTTTTTTATAGAAATGATGCCAATTTTCATATTTTTTTTCATTTCTTAGATATTTTCGGCTTGAAACCCAAATTAATGATGTTCGTATTATTCTCACCTTAATACATATCGTTATCACTGTATTATTCTGGATTTTATACATTTTTACACACTCCCCCTTTTCAATCAAATTTCCGAAATTTCCGAAATCGCTTTCTCTGTTAATTTCCCTCAAGTTAACGGACCTAAGCGCTTCGAAAAAGAGTATGAATAACCATGAAGGCATTTATTTTGGTACAATAATATGCACAGTATATAAACAAAAATAAAAGGACCATAGAATCGAAGCTGAGATGTCAACGTTTTTTCTTGGTAGAAAACCAATATCTTATTGTTCTTAGTCAATTTGCACTTACAAAAAGCAGAGATTATGAATAACTATTGAAAAATACTTCTTTCTCAATTCGATCAATGCACATTTTAGTTTTGCAACTAAAAGTACGCAAAAATGTGTCAAATCTGATATTTTCCCCATGAACTTGAACGTGAGATATGTCCACCTTTTACTGATGTTTGAAATTTCCTACCGTTTTAACCATCGCATACGGTAGACTTATTGATGGTGCAAATTTGATCAATATTTTAGAGGAAGCATAGCGTATGTGCTAGGGCCACGCCAAGAGCCTGTATGTTGACATACTATAAATACTTTAATATATGGGGATATCTATTCATTCAGTTGACAATTTTGAATTCTTCGTATAGATATTTGAAATACAATAAATGTTCTACCTCAGGGGGTATATATTACCTAAGCCGTATTTTAAATAGGATTACGTGTTTTTAAATATTCTTCGAAGTTTTACTTGGTTCGAGCGTCACCAATGAGTCTTATGTCGGCGAAACGCGTGTCTAACGTAAACAATCGATCATACATGTATGCCTAATATCTTTTAAATTGATTTGTTATTCATTATGGTTCTCGTTAGTTGCTTTTTATGATTTTTGCTTTTGTTTTTAGTTTTGAGCATGAATCAAGCTTTTGGGTATCTAATTAAAAGGTTTAAGAACCTTTGTAGCTTATTATACAGTGTTGGCTATTGCTTCTTGTTTTAGGCCATACGATAAGCTTTAGTTGTTTACCTCAAAGCATTTAGTCTGGTATACAGAGATCATAGTGTCCTTTTAATCATACTTATCAAAGGTACCGGGCTTATAATATACAGTCCGCCAAAAGTTAAGCACCACCTATTTTTATTGCATCGAAATTTTTCCAATTTAAAAAATCAATTATTCCTTGAAAAGAAGAAAACATTCATGTAGCAATTTTGCTAACATATGCCATAAACAAACCATAAATATAAAATTTGTCACTTATGACGGTTCTATGCATTTAGGTTTTACGTTCATAGAAATAGTGTTAATTACACAAATCAGAAACGGAACTTAAGTTTCACTGTGATTTTATTTTTTTACAACAATTAATCACCCAATATCATTTAAATTTTCTACAAATAATCTTTGGTATGATCGACAAATTTAATGTCAATATTTGAGTCATAAGCATGTGTAACAACCTCTTTTCCGGTACAGTTTTAAACCCAATATCATCATACTCGTTACAAGCCTTCAAAACGTTAGTTTAGGAAATCTAAGCCATTCATCAACAATTGCCACTTCTAAATCAACAAAATTTTGTGAAGGTGGGTCTCTGCGATTGAGATATCAGCCAATGGTATCCCAGACATGTTCGATAGGGTTTATGTATGGATACATGGAAGGCCAAAAGACAGTGTAAATGGCTTTTTGCTCTTTGGACTCGGTTACAATCATTCCCCTGTGAAGTCTAGCGTTGTCGTCCATGTACAAGGGTCGTGTCAATGTTGATTCAAGTGGGGGATTATCAAAATGAGGGACTACAATGTTTTTATGCACCAAATTTCTGTATGTCTGTCCGTTTATGTGACCTCACATAATATGCATACACAGCTTACAACGGTATAAGTAGCAACCCCGTACTGTAACACCACTATAACCGACTGAAATCATTGGGCAAATGTTGTTTTGGTCATAGACCGTTTTATTTTGCCGCGAAATTCGTATTATGACGTCTACTGGTCGAAACTTAAACAGTCTCTCATTTGACTAATGAATGTTTTGCCAGCTTCTCAAGTTCAAGCATAGATAGTCATTCTCCTATTATAACCTGCCAAAACAGTGCCTGCCTGTAAGGGCATGTCTCTTGACAACACGACTTACCCTTCGATTGCCTTTATGAAGTCGACGGGCCAGTGTGCGCACACTAATACGACCACCTGTAGAAACATTGCATTTGTAAACGCGCAGATGACCTTCAGTAAAGTGTTCCTTGACTGCTAAATCGGAGTTCAATCTTTTTGGTCGTAATGAACTTAATTAGTGTATGTTAAAGGCTATTCATAACACCAACCATTAATATTTTTTTCGCAAAAGTTAAAAAAAATATTGCCAGTTATATATCGGTGGTGCTTAACTTTTGGCGGACTGTATATAATATCATCAGGCTTCTTATTCTAAGTGCGGATTAACAATTTAAGAGGAGTAATGTCAGAGGATCAACGATGACCTGACACTTCGTTGTATTCTAGCATGGAACAACTGTGTGCTGTTTACGAGTTCTATAACCAGTGGGAATTATGGTTGGCGATGCACCATGTTTATTGTGCATGTATAGTTTCTTTTATTAAATATATGTACCTTTACCAGCAGTTCATGCTCTTACAGGTTCTATAGCTCATCATCTATCTTTGTTCCTAAGAAAACTCTCTTTTAACACTATCGAAATCATCAATAGATGGTGGGTTTATCACAAATTAAACAAAATTCATATTGACACGTAGATCGGTGCTGCAAGAAAACTCTAAAGTGTCCGAAACCAAAAATAAGTATGTTTAAGTCTAAGCAAGACGATTTGAGCAAGCTACATAATATCGAACTTCCAACCAAAAAGATTGCTATCGTGTCACGCCTACCACCAAGTGCATCATCATTCAAACTACATGTTCTGAAAGCTGGCAAACAAAGACATGGCGTCATAACAAACAAATACGGCAGTAGGTTTACCTAAGTATGAATACGGATGACAAAGGTGGTCTTATACGTCATACTTTCTTCATGATTTGATAAATTTGTTCTTGTGAAGGAAAAATATATGCATTAGGGAAATTGTACATGTACTAAAATGTTACACAAAATTATGTCAGTAACAGCGAAGTATCAGGAATCGTTCCAGTTAAGCAAAAACTTCACAGGCGCAGTTTTAAAATATAAATTTCGACTGTCTTATATTGTTAAAAATCACAAAACAGAAAATTGCATTATTTGTTATAAATTAGATTTATTTCGTTTCTTTTAAAGAAATAGATTATTCACAGAAACTCCTCCAGAATGACAAAAAAAAATCTATATATAGGTTGAGCCGAACTATATCCCGCAAATTCATATCAGTTGATAAATATCTATATATATCTAAGTTTTGAATACTGGTAAGACATTAATGCTTGCATTTTTAACTGCAAACCTTTTGACTGCACAAACGTGAGTGAAAATAAATGCAGTTCTAATAAAAAAAAACACGTTAAGAAATTAAAGTGTTTGTAAAGTATACAATCCCAAATGTCAAAATAAAGGTCACCGTGGGACCTAACTTTAGTTAATAAATCACCGCATTCTAATTTTGCATCTGGGGTCAGTTTCACAACAAATCTTTCGACTAAAGCTGGTCGTAAGTCATGAATAGTTCAGTTTACTTACGATTAATATTGTCTTAAGTTTTTTTGTGAAACCGACTTCTGTATCTGAAGTTTGGTAAACCTTAGTTTTGCAGCTATATATGTCGCGGACAGGATTCCATAAAGGTTGGATCCATATCATAGTGACCTGATTTTAGTTGATGACCATCCCCTATTATATGATGTGTATGCATACTTAGTTTGGAAAACCCAGGTTCAACGGTTCAAAAGATATGGACCGGACACAAACCAGACAAGGACGAATCAAACAATGTTTGAAAACTTGACGGCTCAATTGTCAATGCTAATGTCAAAATGAACTCATTTAATTTATGAAGAACCACGTGCCATCCCATAATACATCTCTGAACTAAGTGTGTTTAACATCAGTTCTATAGTTCAAGGCAATGCATTTTATATTTGAAATCATTGGTTTTTGGATGAACTGTATACATGTATAAGTTACCTGATTTAATTCGACACGGGCCGAAAACAAGTTGGCACTGACGGACGGACAGACTTAAAATGTGATTCATATATCCTCTTTAACTTTGCTTGTGGTTGTATTAAACATGTAAGATAGTGATTTCCGATCTTGACATGGTTTGTAGGCTGTTAACAAACAGGAGACTATTGTCACTGTTGATGTGACAAAGACGTCTACTTTTTACTCTCTTTATTGCGTTGTTTTCTCTCCCTTTTACTCGTCCAACTTACAAATAGTTCATCATATTTTTTTTTATTTCGCATGACACACCATCAAATATAGTAAATATTAACACATTTAAGGTCAAATATGTTATAGTTATTGACCAAGCAAGTCGGTATATAGAATTTAATCTGCACAGCTCAGGTGACCCTTATTAACCCGAACGACGTAGGAGTTCGGGTTAAAGGGTCATCCTGAGCGCGTGCAGATTAAATTCTATATACCGATTTGATTGGCCAATAACTGTTTTAACACATGACGTCATTAATTTACGTGAACGTTTTGGATGTGGACGATATTCCGCAATCCACGGATCCTAGGAAAGTTTATTGTAGGGTAAAGAAAGGGGGAAATACGACTTTCATTGGTAAGTTTTCAATTGATAACTTTTTTTTAGGTTTAGACTTATTGTAAAATTGTAATTTAATGGTAATTTTTTTTTAAATGTTTCTATTAAATCTATTCCCATTTTTTTTTTAATAAATGACGATTAAGACTTTGACAAATTGAGTACTTTCAAATCGTTGTATGAAAAAAATCATAACTGAAAGGGTTATTGAGTTTAGATTAATTGCTTTTGGATTTCTTTCCACCAATGATATGCTTAATAGAGAAAGATAAACCGAGGAAGAATTAGATGTTATATTTAAAATTTTAATTGTTGAATAAACAGAAAATACGTTTCTCTTTCCAATCTTTTACTCCCCCTCCCCCAAATTTCTTTGTGTCTACAGACACGTCCATCTAAATGAAGTCTGATTGATCTCTAGCTAATCTCCCTGTTTTAAAACAAACTTAGATATGACCCCCTTTAAATTCGATCCAAAAATATGGGGAATAGATATTCAAGAAGTCGTTATAAATTCCATTGAATTGAAAACTAGTCCAAATCAGATTTCTTTTATTCGGATATTCTTAGTTACATTTCTTTTTTGGCGGAAGTTACCAAAAATTGTTTTAACTTTCTTTCTGACTTTAAAACACTGATTTATGATTTATGTTGTACGCAAAATATAATACTGAAACATTTTATGTTCAAGCTAAGATGAAAAAAAGGAATGAGAAACCTTTCTTTTTTCCTATTCTAAAACTACGATGTTTGTACAAAGTTCAGTTTTGTCGTAATTTCAAGGCAGATGGCGGATTCGGGGGGTGGGGACGAACATGTCGTTCACCCTAGGATTGGACAAATTATCGTGTTTTGCCTTAAAATTGTTTTTAGTCTCGCTACGCTCGGTGATATATTTTTTTGATTTGATAGAATAACGCCCCTTTTAAAATCTAGGAACCGCCCCTTAAGGTAAAAATAGATTTGAACTGTGCAGTATATCTGAGGTAGTTAATGCACACCTTTGCTGTGCATTATCCAGATTATAGCACAGTAAGAACAAAGAGATTTTACCCATACCATGTGTTAATTGTTATTATACGTCGTTTTTATAGAAAGTACCGTTTTACCTATAGCCCCAGTCCCACTAGACCACGATCGCACCACGCTCACCGCGATCTAAAATAAATTCAGATCGTGGTGAGGTCGCGGTATGAGCGGCATAAAAATGTTAATTTTCGTTGCTTTCACGATGCTACTACGTCCCCATTACGCTTCTACAACGATCCCGCTACGATTAAACCACGTTCTCACCGCGCTTATTTTGCGACCTCACTACGCTTATAAAGATCTTTCTACGCTCTTCTCGTTCTCACTACGACCATACCACGAGTTATCCGATTGCAACACGATCTTACTGCGATTATAGCACGTTCTTATCACGATTATACTACGTTCAAACCACAATCTTACTCCGTTCTCAGCAATACCGTCAATATCGTGTTTCATATCAATATAGTTCCATTCCTTCTATTTCTGATTAAAACGGAGATTTCTCGGAAACAATACATTCATGCCACCAAAATCTACTAGAACACGTGGGCGTGGTGGTAGGGGTTGATGTAGAGGCAGAGGGAGTAAAGTATGAACGCCATACTAAACTCCAAATAGTACACAAGAAACTAAAATCAAAAATAGTACAAGACTAACAAAGGCCAGAGGCTCTTGACTTGGGACAGGCGCAAAAATAGTGGGGTTAAACATGTTTGTGAGATCTCAACCCTCCCTCTATACCTCTAGCCAATGAAGAAAAGTAAACGCAGAACAATACGCAGATTAAAATTCAGTTCAAGAGAAGTCCGAGTCTGATGTCAGAAGATGTGACTAAAGAAAATAAACAAAATGACAATAATACATAAATAACAACAGACTACTAGCAGTTAACTGACATGCCAGCTCCAGACTTCAATTAAACTGATACTATACACATAAGTAGTATAATACTTGTCATCAAGAGATGTCGGAACGACCAATCAAACCTAAATTACAACCTATTTCTGGTCCATAAAGCTCAAATGACGATATTTTAGAGAACGATAGCAGAAATGACACAGATGTGTCAATATATGTAGAAAGATGTGGTATGAGTGCCAATGAGACAACTCTCCATCAACGTAAAAATCTATAAAAGTAAACCATTATAGGCCAAGGTACGGTTTTCAATACGGAGCCTTGGCTCACACCGAACAGCACGCTATAAAGGGCCCAAAAAAAACTAATTTTAAACCATTTAAACGGGAAAAACCAACGGTCTATTCTATATAAAAACGAGAAGTATGGTTGAGCCGTTAGAGCAAATGGATAAATACATTCAGACAAACAAAATCTAGGGAGTTTTTTTTTATATATTTTATGTGAAAATGACAATAAAAATGATGGTCGTAGTGTGAACGTAGTAAGGTCGTGAGAAGAGCGTGATGAGGACGGCAAGGGCGTGCTAGAATCGTACTATGGTCGTGAAGAGCGAGGTAAAGTCGTAGTGGAAGCGTAGTTGGGTCGCGGTGAGAACGTGATGGTCGTAGTAAGGTCGTGATAACGTCGCTGTGAGATCGTAGCGCAATCTCTCCGAATAGAATCACGCTTTCGCTACGCTCTCGCTACGATTGTACAGCGACCTTTGCGATCTTACTACGATCTTACTACGATCTTAGTGCGCTCTCACTACGCTTCTACTACGACCTAATTTCGGCACGACCGCACCACGATTGTTTTGAACATGTTCAAAGTTGGCCACGCTCTTCACGATCTTGAAGACCTCACCACGACCGTGGTACGACCTTACTGCGACCTACACGATCGTACCACGATCATCAAAATTTGCATTTTTTTCACAGATCGTAGTGCGATCGTGGCCTAGTGGGACTAGGGTATTAAGCAGAGTGAAAACGTCAAAATGACGTCAATTATCGCCAAACCATGAACGATAGCCAACTAAGAATCAGAGAGACGTTATCATACTATCGTGTAAAGTAAAATTTGAATTAGCTATATTACTAGCTGCTTCAAATAAACAATAATACTACAAAAGTGTTATTCTTTCAATTTTTTATGAATGACCTTTGACCCCAATTTAAAAAAAAATGCACCATATTTCACTTTTACGACCGGGAAAAATGGAATCTACACATTTTTTCCTTTCGAATGATATATAATATAGCTGTGTGTTAGATAGGTGCATTAAAAATATTTTTTAGGTCTGAATGTCTTTCTCCTAATAATAAATTATTGCGAAAAGCTATTTTTTAAGCCGAAACTTATATTTATAAAATAAGAAAAATGTGGTATGGCTGCTTATTCTCCTTAAAGGACCAAATGACATAGAAGTTATCAACTAAAGATCCACATACGGCCTTCAACAATGACAAAACCCCATTATGTATGATACGGCGTTTTGCATTTGCGCCGATCTGCATTTCATTTGCGCCGATTTTTTCTTTTATTTGCGCCGATTTTTCTTTTCATTTGCGCCGATTTTTTCACAGGTAAATTACAGGTGAATGTTAAATTTCATTTATCATCATTGACCTCTTCCGTTAGCCAGTTGTACAAATGATATGAATTGTCAATCATAACATGTATATGACTGTTGTCCTCTGCTGACTGCGGGGAGGTGGGAGTAGGATGTCGAGCAGGATAAGTCAATTGGAGTTTAGTATGGCGTTCATTATCACTGAACTAGTATATATATTTGTTTAGGGGCCAGCCGAAGGACGCCTCCGAGTGCGGGAATTTCCCGCTACATTGAAGACCTGTTGCCGACCTTCTGCAGTTGTCTGTTCTATGGTCGGGTTGTTGTCTCTTTGACACATTCCCATTTCCATTCTCAATTTTATTAAACATAATTTACATACTTTAAAATCAAAAAGTAAAAACCTAAGATAAAAGCACTCTGTTTATACTCTGTTTTTACTAAAATGACGAATTAAAAATTCATTTACAACATTAAAATCCATAAAAACGGAATACATTACAATCATAAATCTGTTCTTGTCCGGTATCTATAGGCAACATATCAAATATATTATATTCCTCTGGGGCGGATCCAGGATTTTAGAAAGGGGGGCGAAATTTTTAAAGATCGCCGAGCGGAGTGAGGCGAAAAAATTTTGGGACCTTTTGGGGGCTAAAAAACATAAAATAAGTGTAAAATGCACATTTTAAACGGTTCCTTATTTGAGCATGTATATTTTATAGTTGCTGTAAAGTGTAAGGGTTGGACATTTTTGATGCTGTATTCTCCCTATTAATTGTCTATCATAAAATGATAGTATGGATCCAAAGCTATGTACTGCTATATTACATGTGGGACTTGTCAGTAAAATATAGACATGGAAAATTCTCGTTTGTTGTATGTTAAGTTAGAATAACCTCACATATTTCTTTTTGTAAACCAGATATACGCCGGGCTATTCAATGAAATTTACAATACGACCGACACGATTTAAGAAAGACAAACAAGTACTTTTTACACAATTAAGGGAAGTGAGGGGTTCCAAATTAACTAAAGGCTACGAATGAGTCTAAAATGACAAAGAGTTTATGAATGACGGTCGACAAATAGAGACATAAAGGCCACACCCAGCAGCCGGTTGCAGTTTGGTCTTGAAAAAAGTATTAAATATAACAGTTCGCAACTTCGGCGATACAGACATTCCAGTCACACATGCAAACCCCCGCCCCCCAAAAAATACGCCCGTTTTTTTATTCATCATTTTTAATGCTAAATAATTCTGTTGGAAATTTTCGTTTCTAATAGCAAAAAAGTGGACAAGATTATTGTTTTAAATCCAGATACGGCCAGAATTTTTGTTTTTAAAAGGCAAAAACCAGAGTCAGATTTTTCTTTCAAATATATATCTCGCACTGCCTTCTCAAACAAATGGTTCGTTCCTTAGACTTTAAATCTATCTAGAGCTTATACTGACTGGGGATCATCATTCAGCTATGTTATTTCTAGTTAAAATAGGCTGGGGCGTTTTGGGTTACACATGTTTTCGTAGGTAAACAATATTGCTGTGGAACTTTTTATCATGAAAGTGTAATAGAGTATAACTTTCTGTCTCGTGGAATTGTGAAATAGAAGTCAATACGTTCTTGCTCAATCCTGTTTCGCTTTGAAGATGTCATGATTGTCATCCTCAGTCTATCCATGTGTTACTGTAATTTGAATTTCAAAATGACTGAGCGACGTTTTTACGGCTAACTGGTCAACTCCACTATAGCGAATCACATGAGTTTGACATAATCAGTAAATAACAGCAAAACATATCATTATAAATAAAGAATTGTCGCATAAAAAATAAATACACGGGAAATGGCAAAGTTCTCGAAGTCTTGTATGATTAATCAGTTTACAACAACAACAAAAAAATCCAAGCAAAAAGGGGGGGGGGGGGCGTACGCCCTCTACGCCCCCTCTGGATCCGCACTGACTTACAAGAGAAATTTATTTTAAAATTATGTGTTATGATTGCAAATGAGACAGCTCTCAACAAGAGACCAAATGACACAGAAATTAACAACTGTGAAAGGTCACGGGATATCTTATTATGACCAAATTAAAAAATCCAGTTAAACCAAAACTGTTATTAATTTATGAGGATAATTTGTGTTGTTGGACGATGTGCACGCGCGTTTTGACGTACATGTACATGTGACGACACCACTGGTTTTATAACACTTGACTCCTAATCTTACGACGGATAAATAAAAGATAATTAATTTCAGACTTTTGTTGCACTATTGAAGTATTATATTCAATATAAATACTTCCATGGTTGCACAAATAAAAATGAATGTACGATCTAGCACAATTTTTATTTTTGTAACATGCAGCTATTACATATAAATTAACATGCATTTTCAAGATTTAGGCATTTTGTAAAATCTAACTGAATTTTTAGGCAATTTATAAAATGACCATGGCAACCTTGGCAAGCATTATAGAATATGACTAATTTTGTAAAATGACTGAAATTCTAATAGTTCACGGATTAGTTTCAGGTATTAAAAGGTCACTAGCTAGAAGATACATATTACAAAAAAATTAAGATTTTTTTTTGTTCAATCATTAATGAAAGTAAAATAGTGAAATAATTATTCGTTATAAGCAGCCAGTATGGGTCAATTTTTTTTCAAAATAAGCCAAGAAACATCGAGGATGAATTATTCACTTGCAAGTGAATAATTCAACGTCATTGAATCCGAATTCATGTAAACTTTTATTTAGCGCCTTAGCTACATGTAAAGATGGATTATGCAGGTTTGATGCATGTTAGGCTATTTATAAAATAAGAAATATGTAACACAGCAACAAACGACAGCCACTGAATTACAGGTTCCAGACTATGGTCGAAACGCAGCTACAAATTATCGAGCCCATGCCATGTAAATTGTTAGTTTTAGACTTATTATAATTTGGATAAATGTTTTTAATCTTATATGAGAACTTGAGTCAAATCAGTGAACATGAATTTGATAGCTGATGCCCCTTTAACGTAACATTTTTTGTTTTGTTTTTTTGTATCCGTTCAGCGGCAAATAGTTTCTGCATATGTAGGAAGATAACAACTTCATAATAAATCAAAAGGTTAGTTCTGCCATGTATTGATCCCAAGAAATCTCGATTGCCTCTTGAAATAGAGGTATATTGGATAGTAACATTAATATTGCATTCCATGCAATAGGCTATTTTCAGAACAGACAAAGAGTTCTTAAGCTTGGATGGATAGTTGTCTCATTTGCACTCATACCACATCTTTTTATATATATCAACGTGAAGAGAGCACAGTACTCTCATTGCATTAGGCAACAGATTAAATGTCTACATTCAGAGAGAATATGAATTTATACCTCCTGTACTGCTAAATAGGTTCGCCCATATGGCATAGGTTTCAACAAACAAGACCGTGTTGTTTGAGAAGCAAATATATAAGTATTTTCATCTACAATGACGCATGGGCAGCCTTTGGTTGTTATAATTTGATGGCCGATAATCATGGTAGTTGTGAAACAAAGGGATCGCATAAAATCAATAGGAAGCGAGAATAATTATCAAAATTAATATAAATCTGATTTGTTGTTCAATACTTTCTTTTGGTCAGTTTTTGTAATTCTTTCATTACATCAAATGATTTAAGGTATTGTAAAAAAATCACTTAGATTTATCAAGGTATTTTAATGAAATACCTGAAAAAATAGTCAATATTTAGAATGCATAAAAAACAGGCATTTTAGAAAATACCAAAACTTTTCATGCATTTTCAAAATGTCTTGATTTAGAAAATGCCTAAAACATATATATTATTAAAACATGGGTTCCCCTGTGCCAAAGGAACTTAATATGCATGTTACGCCATTACAGTTAACAGTGCGCCTTGACTATCCTTGTATTGATTGATAGTCCCAGGAGAACAAATCAAATAATTTCAATGTTTTCATCAAGAACAATACAAAATTAGCACGAGAACCAAATGTAAATTTAATAAGTGTGTTATCGACTTGATTTATTATAATATCGAATTTCACCGGTGACAATTTTAGTTATTAGTCTTTTGAGAGGCAGAATGCAGTAATTAACATGGAAATAAGGAAGACGGATTGTGAACGATAAATAGAAGAAAATATCCAAATTATACTCAAACAAACATAATTTATACTTATCTCCATTCAATCGCTATTGATTCTCATAGATCATTTATTACTTAAATTGAATTGGTGACGTCAGAATCTTATCTAAGTAGGAAAGGTTTGGCATTTGTTTACATCTTTTGAAAATAAGAGCGAGTAGAATCGGAATTATTTCTAATATTGATTCAGATATGATTGTGCAAATTGGACCTGGAAGCGACCACTGTCCGTAGTTAAATTGTTATTTGAATTTTAAGAACCGTTGCGTTGCTTTAAAAATAACCCTAATCAACATCGGTAAATATGTTTATTAATTTTTATTATTCAAAACAAGTACGTCGTCTTTATTTCCCATATAAAGTTTGTCGGTTTGTGCGTCCCTCCGTTTGTAGTCTGTCCCGCTTCAGGTTAAAGGTTTTGGTAAAGGTAGTATTTAATGACGTAGGAGTCCAATCAACTTGACATTTAGTGCACATGTTCCTTATGTTATAATCGTTCTAGTTTTAATGCAAAATTACATTATGATCCCAATTTTACGGTCCATTGGACATAGAAAATGTTAATTAGAGTGATACATCCATGTACTAATTCTAAAACGATTACGTGTTTAATTTTTGTTTTAAATCACGCAAGTGGTTCAGTACATTTCAAAACAAATGCAGCTGTCATGTTTGATTAAGAAACAAGCACAAAGAATCATGTTCTGTTTTAAACAAAATACATATTTAAATTCAAAATAATTACGTGTTTAACTCAAAATGAAGTACACAAAATGTACGTGTTTAAATTCAAAAAAAGTATTTTTGGTTCATTATGGCCGCATTTGTAGAATTATTTGCCCATCATAGTCTGAAATGTGTTAATATAAAGCGTAGGGAATCAAAGATATCTGATCAAACCCACGCAAAAAATTTACTGAACTTCCAGTGTGGTTAAATCTTTTATTACGCGTTAGAAGACCTCACTGTGACTTTGAAACAAATAACAGCAATACAGTTGATGTTGCTTTACTTTTTTCCCTGTAAAGTGTTTAATTTTAGAGGATTCGATGTCCCTTTTTCCGAATGTTCTTTTCTCATTTAATGGAGATTTCAGTGTATTTCTCATTGCTATAATTCATATAACAAGTTTAAACAGCAATTCGTCAGGTGAACACCCACACTTATTCATACCGAGCAAATAATGTGTCAATTCCTCATTTTTAAAGTTTAAATATAAGACAGCTATTGTTTGTTTTCATCTCTGCATCACTTTACATGAGATAAAGCTATAATCTCATATTTCTCCATATTCCAATCAAGTAAAACAGATCCAATTTCATTATGGAGCTTGGAATTGTGTTGCGAACATTCACAAGTTCACACATGAGCCTCATATTTATTGAAAGAGAGAACTTTAGAGGATTCTGAATATACATGTATGACAAAAAAAAAAAAAAAAAGCAAAAAAAAAAAAACAACATTAGTAACGAACATCCTTAGGAAGAAAAGAAACATCGATAACAATTGCAAGATAAATACACAAAATAAACGTGAACTACGAAAGATGAGCCATTGGTTAAATATCCTCTGAATACAAAACAACATAAAGATAAAACATAAGCCAACCAATAACAAAGAGACTGTTCTAGGATGGCATATGAATATTTGGCAAAGTTGTCGAAGTAAAACTAGTTTCTGTGATTCATAGAAAAAGGTTAAGTCACACATTGTACAAATAAGCAAAGAAGAAGCACACACATAACCGAAAAGAAAATAATTTACATTTAATAGATAACCAAACATACGTAATACAATAATATAATATTAAAAACATTTTACAGTTTTTGAAGAAAAAAAAACATCGCTAAGAAATTGAACTGCAGCTATTATGTCGTTCTATTGTCTATTATCGACTTACTGAAAATTGTTTTTGGAATCAATTTTCAAATATGCATCACTCTCCAAAAACACTTTTTATCATATTTATCGCATATTTATAAACAAGTTGCTTTCTTTAACAAAAGAAAAGCAATACATGAACCTAAGACTGCTGACTGCCGGGTCATCAAAAGATCGTTGCTGAATTTGTGTTTGCTTTTGAATTGAAATAATTGACTGTGAATAGAAAAAGCCAGTTGAAAGTATATATTTACAGCTTCTATTTGAATAGTTATTTAAAGCTCGACTATTTTATTTATTACTTGGAAATGTACATAATTTTTCCGATTATAACCCTTTGGCAAATCCTAATTTCTACTAACCGGTTGACTTATGCAAATTGCACAAACCTATCGCAATATAAATTTATGCACTCAGTTTGCTTTATAATCTGGAATTGTGGATGCATTTATTGTATCTATCACATCTTTATATTTTGTTTCCTACATGAATGCCTTTATATTCTCAACTCGTATTTGAAGCTGTTTTTACTCATGGCAGATATTGTATGCGGTGAAGTCTGTGGCATGCAATTGATTGGGACCTCTTATGACGAGACTTATTTTGGTCTCATAAAACATCTCAAATTTTAAGGATTTCCTGATTTTACTTAAATCAATTCAAACATGCATTCTACAGGGAAACTTAGTTTGGCCGAAGAATTTCTTAATTCAGAAGTTTATAAATACCTGTACACACTTTCAAAATAACCAATTTATATAAAAAGGTATGTAGATATAAAAAGATACCAGAACTAAAATGATGAATGCCAGACACGAGTTAAGTCTACAAAAAACATCAGTGACGATCGAATGAAAAAAGTTAAAAGGCTAAATATATTACAAAGTAAAGGAATCTATTCCTTGGGTAGACAATCCTTAGCTTTTAGTAAAGGTCAAAGTTTATAATAAGACAGTGACTCAAAAAAGAAACAAAAGAGAAACAACTCGAGGTCAGAATACCGTTAGTAATGATGACCGTGCTTGAAAGTCACATGTAAAGCTCTTTCCGCCGTGTCCTGAATTTAGATAACGAAAACGAAAACGAAAATAAGCTTTCACGAGTAAATTTAATAGTATTGCATGCAAATAGTCTTTTAGCGCACGAAATAGTAAATAGAAAGCATCTCAATGATACTCAGGAAAAGAATACGCATTTGCGTCATCACATATCTTAATCTAATAGTTGAATTTGAACGTCAAACGGCCTACATTAAATGTTTTGACTCCGGATTCTTTGACATTTTATCCGGAATTTTTGAGAACGCAAACCGATAGTGTGCTTTTGAAATGTGATCTATAATGTGAATGAATCTAGACGTGTAGGATACATGTAGTTGTCAACACAATACAAATTTCAGAACCGTACCATAGTACAAATATGTAGATGCTATAAGGTTAAACTATTAAAACATACAAACAAAAATTGAATTAAAATTTTATAATAAACTAACGTTCCTGTTAGTATTTTTTTTTTCAAATTCTTTTGAACATATATAATATCTATGAACACGAACGTCAAGTATTTACGGATGGACATTTTATTTATCGAATGAATCATGCAATTTTTAAATTCTAACATTCCACTATGTGAATATATTACTATACAAAATATAAGCAAAGACTTCTTAATCCATACTTAAACAGTATAAAATAATCAACATTATGGTTGTAATTAAATTTATTGTGATTATTGTAAATTATTTTTACGGTTGTTGTGAGCTGCAAGGATTTAAAATCATGCTTTATGAATTGAAAACACACAAGTATTTTATTCACGACCGTTTAAAATTAAAAATTTAATGAATTTATCTTACTTTCCGTTTTATGGATATATTACAATACAAAAAAATAAGTAATAAATACTCATAAAACCTAAATACTAAAATGGTATGAAATAACTAACGTAGAAATATAATGATTATTGTTTATAAACATTTTTTTTTGTAGGATGTAAGAATTTATTTAGATTTAATTTTTATGTTTCCTTTACAAATGAATATTCAAAAATACCAAAGCAGAGTATCTCGTCATATATAAAATACTTCATTTCTTAATTGCAACTGTAAAAATATTCTGATTTCAATGATTGTTAGTTTCTTTAGAAACATAAATACAGTATATAATTTGCTTATATTTCTTTGATTCCGATTGAATTATATACTTTTGATAACAAAATTATCTTTCTGTTTTCCGATCCAATATTAATATTTTAACCAGAATGCTCTCTCCCGTAAGTCTATGATGAAAGACACAGTATCCCGTGGTTAAATCTTCGAACATAATTAGTTTACATGTTATCGAGACAACAGACAATACCACGTTATCTTAGATGCTCATTTAAAAAATAACAAATTAGAGTTGGCAGGAAATGGCCACAGCATTTATTAACAAATATGATATATGTACTATTACATGAAATGCAATTTGTGATATGATATGAACTAAAATTCAGTGATAGAAATGCATATGTTTCTTTGAAAATGTTGTATGATGCTCGCCGAATATGTTCGAGGTGACAGACCATATATGAAAAGGGGCAAGTTCAAGATAAGCTATTAACCCTGGAAATCAGAGGCTAATGCTATCATACGATTTAAATAAGTCTGAAAACTGCAAATATGTTCTTTAAGCGCAGCGAAATCTGCCAAATTGACGGTGCTGCGACAATTTTAGCCCTCAGATAAAAGTTTCGTAGAACCGTCAACCGCCAATAAAATTGGGGGAGCTGCGCGTAGCTGTGCCATTTCAAGCAAATGTGAATGAAACAATTTCTAATAAATGAACAGAGGAACAAGGAAGAAATTATTTACATTATACATAAAACAGCACCAGTAACGCTGATGTTTCATCTAAACTAATTACAAAGTTCATAATATGAGCAGATATAATATTTACAACGAGTCAACTATCAAAATTCAAAGTGTATAATAGTCGTCTGGAAAAGTAATGCCACCCGTCCTACTAAAAATAATTGTTTCTAGTGCTCCCTGGATTATATTCAGAAAAATTTCATTTCCTATCTTAGTTAAATGCACCCCATCTTCTGCTAGGAACTTATGTGTAGCTTTTATGTCAGGATACCGAATGTAACAGCCTCCATGCTTTGTCATGTGGACACCAATGGAGCTGTTTAACCGACGTCTGCACTTCTCCATACAATTCCCATTGGTTGAATACCTCCACTGCAATCTAGGTAATACTTGCGACCAAATTAAAGTCGTTTCAGGCAATTTATTTGATAACCATGGCATAAATCTAACAAGCTGGAAATGTAAGTAACCTAGTTTGATATTACTAATATCATTTCCCCCAATGTGCACTATAATATAGCTGGGAGGATCTTCAAATCTTAGCATTAATCTAATGCAATTTTTCATCTTAGAGAGAGTTAGTCCACCGGTTCCTTGCCACCAGATATTTACTCCCAACCTATTCAAAGCCAAATTAGCTCCTCCCGGGCGTTGCCTTGATTCCACAAACGCATTCTTAATAATTAATTTATTATATACTTTTATTGTAACAGACTATATCATCAATATGGTGCATTGAAAGATCTATTTGTTATTTCTGTCGTTCTGCAACTGCATCATTGCGCATATACATGTACATGTACCATGGACATTTAATCTCTCTTTATTTATAGCAATTACAATCGATGGGTGTCGTTAAAACGAAGCAGCGAAAAAAATAGAACTCATACAAGTTAGAGGTTTATTGCTAGCTATAAAACCAAGTTTAATCCACTGTTTCGTTTAAAAATGCACGTACCACGTCAGCTGAAATATGACAACTGCTTTCTATTCGTTCCCTTGGTTGAAAAAAAAATAAGTTTAATTTTATCAGTATTTGTAAGTTTCCCTTTTTTTAATTTAATTTATCTATGATTTTTTAATTAACCTTGGAGTTCGGTATTTTAGTTACCGCTATTATACCTGGACTTATCATATCAGTTGGACTAGTTTACTTGATCTTTTTTCAATGATTTTATTGGTCAATAAGTAAAATATAATAAATAAATATAATTCAAATATTAAAAACGTATTCGCATCATCGACAATCATAATTATGTTTAACAAATGATCGGTCACAGAAAGTGAAAAAAAATTTAGTCAAAGCATCAAAAGATTTATAGAAAAACGAAGTAAAATGTGAGTTGTTTGATTGCTCTATTCGCAATCTAACAAAACTCGAGAGTAGCACAGTAATGTACATTATTTATTAGTAAAAGTAGGTGAAAATGTAAGTATTTATTAGTAAAAGCAGGTGAAAATGTAAGTATTTATTAGTAAAAGCAGGTGAAAATGTAAGTATTTATTAGTAAAAGCAGGTGAAAATGTAAGTTACAATAACAAACAAAGGACAAGGTATGATAAGGGCCGTTTCTGGCCCCCCCCCTTTTTCAAGAATTTTTTAAACTTTGAAGTTGAAACCCATCACGCTTGTGTAATGAACTTCATTATCTGCTCGTCCCTGTAGAATCTTATTTTTAGGTGTTATGTACTCAAATATGTTCAAACTTAGACCTTGAAAAGGCTTATAATTATGAAAACGACGAAAAGTGTAAGAAATCTACAATTTCGTCATGTTCGGAAACGCCGGAAATTTGACATCAGCGCCAACGTAGACCATCTTGAAATTTTTAACCATCAACTGTACTCTTCTGTATCTTTCACATAATAAAATATCATGGTGGTCTACGTTGGCGCTCATGTCTAAAAATTTGAAAAATAATCCGATTGTTTACATTATTTTGGCAAGTCATTGTAATACGTCATAGGGAACGGCACGGGTAAGAAATTATTCCGGGATACATAATCGATCAGAATATCACGTACGGATAGTATTACGCCGTATCCAGTCATCAAGATATGTCACTCTCTTTAAAAAATATATTGTACGTGAAATAAGACCCACAATCATCAAAATAGTATACTACTGTACAGACAAATACGGAGTTGTGTCCCTTGAAATATGGTGAATTAATTTTTATTCATTATTATTTTCAAATATTCAACGAAATCTTACAAATGAATTTTATAATAAGTTCTCAATACATTCAAACGCTTTTTGCAGTTCTGAAGAAAATCATTTTCTCAAAACTTAAATAATTGCACTTTGAATTTTTCTATTTAACCATCTACAGAAAAATAGATTGATATATCATATTTATTTAGTGCACCTCAAATTGGGAAAACACTAAACGTGTCTGAAAATTGAACTGAGAGTTAATAATACCAAATGATGTTGATAGACAAAAAATATGTTTACCGTACTAAACTAATGCCCTATGCATGTGCAGTTATTAAATCCTAGAATGATATATAATTATAAACATAATTCCATGTAAATTAAGAGCAGTTGATACTGAAATGAAGTTCACGTCAATTAAGTTATACTGTAAAGTATGTATTACCAGCCTATTCATATATCGGTACACTAATGATTTTTCTTATATATGTGTCAGAGCACTCTTTTGACAAGCAATAATCATAAAATAAAAGTACAAATGTAGCATTGAATTGACTCAGTTCCTATTTAATTTTCAAATAAAACGTGACTGTATTCAAATATGTATTTTGTTTTCTCTGGAGTTCTATGAAGGTGACAAATTTCACGCCAAACCTTTACCGAATCCGGGAATGGACTGATAATTTTGACCTGTTCAATTTACAGGTAAACTATGCCCTCTTAATTCTATTTCACATTTGTTCCCCTCCCCACGTGACAAAATGTCAAGCACGTTCATTAATTTAGATCTGTCCGTCCGTCCATCCATCCGTCCGTTCGTCTGTTTCTGTCCGGATATATACGTCTAGCTATCTCCTTCAGTTAAAAAGCTTTTTTTTTATTTATAATAGAGGTGTGTATGTCTACAGGGTTTTGATTTTTTTATCAATTTTTTTTTAAATGTCCGGTATTTTGACACATTAACGTTTTGGTACAAGATATATAAAGAGTCGGTTATCCTCCTACATTTTTTGAGCTACATCTTTAATACCTAATAGGTTTATTGTACACGTTATGAAAGCATGCATTGTCACAGGATTTTTATTATTCTTCAAATACTCTAAAAATGTCAGGTCTTTGGACTAAATCAATATTTCTTGCTACTAAAAAACAATCAGGGTAGTTGTTGAATATTCACCTAAAACG
Source organism: Mytilus edulis (assembly GCA_019925275.1). Lineage (NCBI taxonomy): Eukaryota > Metazoa > Mollusca > Bivalvia > Mytilida > Mytilidae > Mytilus > Mytilus edulis. The sequence goes on along the minus strand of CM034351.1, from coordinate 56,350,122 downwards.
GCAGTTGAACTTGTTTTCCCTCTCACTTGCTATATATATAATTGAAAGCAAAAACAGATGGAAGTTTGTAACTTCCTTGACTGGCTATACAGCCCTTGCACGGTCGGCTATATTGAAGGCATAAATTGCACTACTAGTACTACAGTTTAATGTTCCTAGTCCCTAATTCAATAAATAAGATTTTTTTTTGTAGTTTCAAATATTTATTCAATACCGGAAAGGTTGAACTTAGTGACTACTACAGCCGTTTTTATTGAGTGTGAAGCCAAAGGTAACATCTTTAGTTAGCTTGCTTGTTAGCTGAACCGTGAAGTCATTGTTAGGTCAGGTGAACTACCCTCCTTTAAGAAATGACTAATCCAGCAGATTACCAACCTATCTGTCTAATGGACTAGGCTACTTCGAAAGGAGGGTAGTAAACCTGACATAATGATGACTTCATGGTTCAGCTAACAAGCAAGCTTACCAACGATTTTACCTTTGGCTTCACACTCAATGAAATCGGCTCTAAATCGTGAAAGTTGAAACCTTTTGGCTGAACATTCAGTCCTGCAAGTGAAGGCATTCAGAATTAAAATAATAAATAGATCAACATTGAAAGGAGAAATAAAGGTTGAAAACGAGTGCACCCGCACGAGTAGGGATCGAACTCACAACCTCAGTGTTGACTGGCTAGTGATTACAGAAGTAACTACTTAGACCAATCGGCCACTGAGACCCTCTAATGAAGTATGTCTACGTTTCTAATCAAATTCAAATGTTTCGGGGTTTCATGAAATACTACTTACCAATAACTGTTTCATTAAAAAAAGCATAACATTTTGGATAAGATTAGGAGATGTGGTATGATTGCACATGATACTATACACCGGCGATCAGTATGTTAACTCAGTATATAAATCGTAGAAACAATGAATTGTTAGAGAAACTTCAAGATGTTCAAGCCTCTTTCGTCTACACATCTTCATGAGTGTTTTAACGTCTTAACCCCTGACCTAATCGAAAACTTTGAACTTTGTTTTCAGTATTACTTTCATTAGAATATTATGTTAAGTGTTAAAAAGTTCACAGTGTACGATTCTGAAAGTGACAAACAAGAGCATTGCACAAGCTATATATATGTATATTTGCTATACATACTGTAAAAATCTTATACTGAATCTTCAATAGTTTTTTAATGTACCGGTAATCATCATGTAAATGTGAAATGCTATATTTTTAACTTCCACTATTATTTATGAATTATAAGTGTGCCACTTATTATATAATTAAAAGCTTTTTTATGCCCCATTTATGGACATTTTTTTCTGTTCTGTGCGTTCATCCGTCCGTTCGTCCGTCTGTCCCGCTTCAGGTTAAAGTTTTTGGTCGAGGTAGTTTTTGATGAAGTCGAAGTCCAATCAACTTGAAACTTAGTACACATGTTCCCTATGATATTATCTTTCTAATTTTATGGCCAAATTAGAGATTTACCCCATTTTCACGGTCCAGTGAACATAAAAAAAATGATAGTGCGGATGGGGCATCGGTGTACTTGGGAAACATTCTTGTTTATTTTACCTATAAACTTGTGGATGTTTATACTTACTAATTGTTATGTGACAATCTGATTTGTATTTATGCATTTTTGTCGAATAAACCGACCAATTCCTTGGTAGCTATCGTTTATTTAATACTAAAATTGAGAATGGAAATGGAGACTGTGTCAAAGAGACAACAACCCGACCATAGAGCAGACAACAACCGAAGGCCACCAATGTGTCTTCAATACAGCGAAAAACTCCCGCACCCTGAGGCATCTTTCAGCTGGCCCCTAAACATATATGTATACTAGTTCAGTAATAATGGACGTCATACTAAATTCCGAATTATACACAAGAAACTAAAATTAAAAATCATACAACACTCACAAGGTCAGAAGCTCCTGACTTGGGACAGGCGCAAAATGCAGTAGGATTAAACATGTTTTTTGCATATGATTTAATATTTACTTCATCCAAATATAATAATGAAGGCAAATTCCTACTTTGGTATACAATAAAACAATAATTTAACTGTTGCTAGGCACTATTTTGGTTGCTAATCTTTTTATCAGCATGGTATACAATTGCCTAACTTTCATTTCTTACTGCTAGTTATGTTTGCATGTATTAACCAATCTGACCTGAATTTACTCTAATTTGTACAACTAAAAATCAAAAAGTTATTTTTGTAGTTCAATTTAATTTTGATCTTTTTCGGCTGTTGCTAAGCAACTTTTGGGTTGCTATGGTCAATATGATTTTCCTGAAAAAATAATGATGACAGTGACTCAGACATCATATATATGAAAGAAAAATCATTTAGGGTAGCTAAATCTTTAATTATTGCTATTTTTATAGCTCATATGGCAGATATTACAAATTTTTGAACCGTTGCTAGGCAATATTTTTGTTGCTAGGTTGTTGCTTAGCATTTTTTAGACTGAAATTGAAGTGATATTTCATTTGCAACCTCAAGTCATTGTTAAACAAATAATACTATTTTGAATTATGCAAATGTGTAATGAGAAAGCAATGCATAAGTGATAATTTGGCTATTTAATTAAACCGTTGTTAGGCAACCTTACTTTTACCGGAACATAAAAAAATCATAGTTTTGAATAGTTTCTATACTGAGGCTATCAATGATATATATATTAACTTATTTGGGAAGGGGGCCAAAAACTCCTCTTATCATACCTTGTCCTTTATATAGTCTAAGATGCATTATTCTTTTTATCAGTTGTTATTGACTTTGAACTAGCTGTCAGTTACTTCGAGTAATCTCATATCTGTACTTTGTGTTTTCTTTTGTTGGGATGTAAGTCGTATCCGGCCACGTCCACTTTGTATTTTTGTTAGATGTAGTTCTACTGGTATCCATCTGACGAGTTTAGTACTTTTCAACTGCCTTTAAAAGTTCGTTCCTTTGTCGTACCGTTACATCATTGTCCCAGGTTGGGACATTCTGTATGTATGTGCCTGTCCCAAATCAGGAGCCTGTAATGCAGTTGTTGACGTTACATAATTGTTTTTATTTCATATTTTTTTTTGTGACAGTTTATGCATAATACCAGGCCACTTTATATTCAGATACATATATACATTAATCATGTTCTAAGATGAAGGCATATCGTACTTTGTCCCCGTAGAATTATCAAATTAATCTGACTTATTTATTTATAAGCATGGTAAGAAAGATAACTTAAACTTGTATTGATATTTTTATTTTTTGTGTAGTTTCACTTTCATCTGGAGAAAGGAAAGTAATTAGAAACAATTTTCTAGATTAACGGCGATTATTTTAATAAAAAGACCAATCGCTAAAAAATCCGAATATCTTAACATAAAGACTTAAAAAGACTTGAAAAGAATTTTAATGAATTATACAATTTTTTGCCCACTAACCACTACTTTTATTTCCGAAATTTGATTACAAAATAGTTTTAAATGTCATCTTTGAAAATCTTGTAAAATCCTTGTTATTTTTGTCATCGTTTTTGAAAAAAGGGGCCAATATTAAGTGTATGAAAAATCTACATAAAATTATTTCTCTCCAAATTTTCAATGGTATATAATCTCGAAAACAGCCACACGGGCCCTTCATTTTTTCTGCTATTTTAGTTTCTTTCTTTCTTTATATTCTTTCAATTTATAACAGTCTTTTAAAAAGCTTGTTATTTTGAAACAGAGTAGCGAATATCCTTAAATTGTTTTGACAGTTAAAGTATAATAGTACTGCAACTGACATCGAAAAAGACGCTTAGTTAACGAGTTTAATGGTCCGTAATAACACACGGCTGCAAATTGTTTTAAATGATAGAATAATATCTATATTTTAATTTCCGTCGGGTCGTAAAAAGTTTCTATGGTCACATTTTTGTATTTTATCCCTTTAATGGGGGTACCCCTCAATTTACGGTTTTGGGTAGTTACCTTAAAATCCAAAAATATATTTTTTGGTTAAATTTCTCGCTATTTTCGTAAATATTTTCTATGCACATATCATCAAGGATCATCGGAATGATGAAGACATAAATATAATACCATCTCCAAGTAAAACTTTCAAACTTAAAGTTGGCTGTTTTTTAGATAGAAATTTAACGCGTTTTTCTTTGAAAACGAGAAAACATATGATTCAAACACAGTATTTGACATTTGAGAGGACAAAACATATTATTGCGATACTGCATGCAAATTTTGTAGGGCAAATTCCAAACAATTTTGTCAAAAACTCAAAAATAAAAACATCATTTGTACCTTTTTTAATTACGGAAATTTCCTATCCGTCAATCAGCTCCACCATTTATTTTTTCCTTCACAATCAATTTGATAGTTTCGATGTGATTATGTAGATTTTGTAGGAGAAGTTAATTTATTTTTGAGTGATTTGAATATATATAGTAGTTCTTTCGTGTATTTTCTGTAAATAAGTTATATTTTTGACTTTATATAAAAGTTAACCAAATCCTTCGGATAAGACGTTTTTCCGGATAATGACTATAGTTGACATTGTGTGAAAAAATCATTGTATGTCAATGTTTACCCTCAGAGCAATTAATATGCATGCAAGTGGTCGGGGGAAAAGTACTATTGAAGTTTCGCAGAGATTTGGTGTGTGACAAGGTGATGCTAAAACCAACTTCTCTTGATATTCTGCTTTCCGTGAGCGAATCATCAGTGATGTTATGAGACTTGCACCAGAAGGCAAAATTGGTGCGTCTTTAAATTAGATCGATTGATTGATTGTTGGTTGCTTAACGTCCAGTGGCAAATATTTCATGCATGTTCAGGACGAAAACAAGTTAACAATAAAAACAATAGGTAGGTTTTGTCATAATAGAGGCCATTCGGGATGATGATCGGGAAAATTTTGACTGCCACTGGAAAATGATGGTATATTGGATTGGGACAGAAATTTTCCATTGCATCATGCCACCTACGGACCCCTCAAAGAGTTGATGCAAGGGTTTTTAACGTGCAAAGAACATGACACTCCCTTTTCACGAGGCATCGGATTTAACGTCCCCATTTTGACCGGACGTGACTGCGAACTTGATACATCACGCACAGCCAAACGGACGCCCCACTTCGTTTTACTCCTGCTACTGGCAGATGGCAGTTAGGTCCGCTGCTGTATGCCCTGAGGTAATCGGTGCCCTCAGGTAATCGTGGCAATAGTGCCCATTTGCGTAGTAATAACATGATCTAAAAATAGAATAAACTAAAAATACATCATTGTACTTTCTATTTCGACTGACAGTATTATGTGCGAAAAATAGGAGAAAACAGGAACACATACAATTTTTTACAATAAGTTACGACAAATAATTCACGAAAATAAATCAAATATTTGGTTTATTTGTGATCATTGCAACGTGAACAGATATTTATTTAGTGAAACGTAAATGACTTAAAATAATTAAAAAGAAAACACTTTTTGAATGGCGATTTAAACTTTTATAATAATAGTTGTCAAAAACTGGTTTCATAGAGATTTATGTAAATAAATGTATATACAATTATTTAAACTAAGTAAACTATTAAAGAATAAAAGTTATCCACACATGCCTAAGGCAGCAAACATTTGATTTTCGGGGGGGGGGGAGGGGCTATGGATTTTTTTCCTTCGGCGAAAGACAATATTTTTTGGAGACAGGTCGAAAACATTTTTTTCTTTCATTTCAATTTTAGCATTACATATAGTGGCAGAACAATTAGAAGCAAACTTTAAAAAAAAATCATAGCCCCCCCCCCCCCCCCCTGAAAATGAAATGATTGCTGCCTAAGTTTCGTGAATGTCCTGTTGAAACTTTGACTATCATTGTGTTTGGTAATATATGACACTTACATATGGACAGATTACGCATATATTGATTTTGGTTACTTCTTTTAAAGTAACATAAGTAGAAAATGATAACATTTAATAGATAGGTTATTAAAATCAGTCCATCTTGTTCGACTACATGAGGGGCAGTGGCGGATTCATTCCTTTATTTTAAAGGGGGAGTCCCCAATCCAGGACACAAGGAGGGGGGTCCAACTATATGTTCCCCATTCAAATGCATTGATCTCCAAAAAAAAGGGTTCCTATCCCCAGAACACCCCTGGACCCGCCACTGAGCTGTTACAAAAAATATCGCTATAAACTGTCACGGCATTATAATATTTGAATTTAAGTGTATGCATCTTGCACTGTAAGATTAGCATTAACACTAATGCAAAATTGTTAAATAATTAACATTTTTGTTGGTTTTTTCTTATCTTTGTTTGAAATGTATTTTATTTAAAGCTTCTTTGTGTACCATTCTTTGTTTATTCGAAAGGGGTAGTAGATATAAATATATATATACAATTAAAATAGAAGAACCTAGATGACGATATGTATGCGTTCAATAATGATACATGTAAAAAAGAAGCTGTGGTATAAATCCCAATGAGACAACTGTCCACAAAAGGACACAGAAATTAACAACTGTAGGTCACCGTACGGCCTTCAACAATGAGCAAAGTCCATATCGCATTGTCATCTATAAAAGGTTCAGAAATAACAATGAAATCCAGTTGAAACGAGAAAACTAACGGCCTTAATTATATAAAACAAATGAACAAAAACAAATAGTAAAGAAACAACAACCACTGAATTACAGGCTCCTGACTTGGGGCAGGCACATACGTTTTTTTCTCTCATAAAAGTTGTACAAACAATCGATATGTGAAAAGTATTCTATCAATTATATCAAAGTATATTAAGCAAAGCATACATTTATAGATCCGTATTTTACTCGATTGGCTTTAAAATACTAGTAGTTAATAATATATGACACTAACATATGGACAGATTACGCATATATTGATTTTGGTTACTTCTTTTAAAGTAACATATATAAGTAGAAAATGATAACATTTAATAGATAGGTTATTGAAAATCAGTCCATCTTGTCCGACTGCATGAGGGGCAGTGGCGGATCCATCCATTTAAAAAAGAGGGGTTCCCAATTCAGGACACAAGGAGGGGGTTCCAACTATATGTTTCCATTCAAATGCATTGATCTAAAAAAAAAAAAGGTGCCTATACTCAGAACACCCCTGGACCCGCCACTGTCCATTGTTCAACTAAATTGTCTGTTTTACTTACTAGTACACTTGGTACAATAAAAAACCTGATAATAAATTGTTCAAATAAGGCCCTTGAAAATAGTGGAATTAATTACTTTTGGAGTGTCAAAAAATTGCATGCATATAATGGTGATTTTAAATCTGTTCAAAGTTTAGATTTTTCTACTCTATATACCACTTTGCCTCATATTCTTATTAAGAAAAAAATCACATCCCTAATTAACTGGGCATTTAAAAAGTCGGAATGCGAGTACATATGTTCAAACTCTTTGCGATCATTTTTTAGTAGCAATAAACAAAAGAACTATGTCAATTGGACATGCTTTGATACTATTTATGCGCTTGAATTTTTATTTGATAACATTTTTGTTCGCTTTAGAGATTCCGTATATCGTCAAGTTATTGGAATTCCAATGGGGACTAACTGTGAACCAATTATTGCGGACCTGTTTTTGTATTGTTATGAGTTACAATTTATGACTTAAATTAGCAAAGACCCATCAAAACAATATTTGATACAAAAATTTAACAATACTTTTTTAGATCAGAAAGAGTCAAGAACAGTTTAAATGCCAAGTATAGCGACAAAGACAAGGAGGTAAAGAAAAGTATGAGAAATGACAAAAGGCAATGGACAGACAACTTAATTGAAGAAGCAGAAAAAGCAGCAAGCAATGGTATGATGAAAACAGTATATGAGGTTACTAGAACAATTTGCAATGAAAAACAGAAACCACCTCAAGTCATCAAAGACAAGTCTGGAAATTTATTATCAACCCATGAAGAAAAACTTAAAAGATGGAAAGAACACTTTCAAGAAGTCTTGAATAGGCCTGAACCAGAAATAGCACTTAACATCAATTTAGACTATGAAATCGAGGAAAGAGAGATTGATACTGGCCCAATCAGAAAAGAGGAAATTACAAAAGCCTTGAAACAATTAAAAAATGGGAAGTCAGGAGGCATAGATGGCATAACAGCGGAAATACTTAAAGCAGATACAATAACAACCACCAAGTATTTGCTAAAGCTCTACAATATGATATGGATTGGAAACGAAATACCAAAGGAGTGGAATAAAGGTCTTATTGTTAAAATTGTAAAGAAAGGAGACCGGACATGTTGCGACAACTACAGAGGCATAACACTACTCTCTGTGCCAAGTAAGGTATTCACTAAGATAATCATCCAAAGAATACAAGAAGGTATAGATGAAGAGCTAAGACAAGAGCAAGCTGGCTTCAGAAGGGGAAAAAGCACCACTGAACAACTATTTGCTTTAAGAAACATCATAGAACAATGTTCTGAATGGAATGCTCCTTTATACATCAACTTTGTAGACTTTGAAAAGGCGTTTGATTCCATACACCGGGAAAGCTTATGGTCCATCTTAAAAGCTTATCGCATCCCAGCCAAACTCATCACAGTAATAAAACTCTTTTACGATTCATTTGAGTGTGCAGTACTAGATGAAGGAATACAATCAGATTGGTTCAAAGTAAAAACAGGAGTAAAACAAGGATGCGTGATGTCTGGCTTCTTATTTCTGATAGCCATTGACTATGTCATGAAGCAAACAATAAAAGACCATGAAACAGGAATTAGATGGAAATTTACCACCAAACTAGAGGACCTTGATTTTGCGGATGACCTAGCATTACTATCTTCCAAATTCCAACATATACAGTTAAAAACAAGTAAACTTCAAGAAAATGCCAGCAAAATAGGATTAAAGATAAACGCATCCAAAACAAAAGTAATGCGGATGAATACCACGAATAACAACCCGGTGAAATTAAATGAGAAAGACCTAGAGGATGTCGATACCTTCACGTACCTAGGGGGAATAGTTACAACAAAAGGTGGCTGTGACAATGATATGGACAACAGGTTCAAGAAAGCTAAAGGCCAATTCAGCAGGTTAAGAAAAATATGGAGATCATCGGTACTGTCTTTTAAAACAAAGGTCAGACTATTTAACAGCTTAGTAATATCAGTCCTACTGTATGGATGTGAAACCTGGAAAACAACTGAACAAGACAAAAAGAAATTAAACACCTTTCAAAATAGATGTCTCAGACAGATATTGAAAATAAGATGGCCCAATACAATTTCAAATGAAAACCTCCACATAAGAGCTGGAACAAAGAAGCTAAGCGATGATGATATAGAACGGCGTTGGAGATGGATTGGCCATGTACTTAGGATGGATGCCAACAGTATATGTTCAGTTGCACTGACATGGAAACCAGAGGGGAAAAGGAAAGTTGGACGTCCCAAAACCACCTGGAGACGGACTGTAGAGACAGAACGAACATCACTTGGATGGAACAGCTGGGCTTCAGCAAGAACAGTAGCTAAAGACCGTGTGAGATGGAAACAATGTATCAGGGCCTTAAATGCCGACCGGCATGAAGAGGATAGGTGAGGTGAGGTGACTTTTAGATATTTGGATGATATATTGGCTCTCAATAATAACGACTTCCGTATGTATAATAAAGAAATTTATCCTGTAGAACTTACTTTAATTAAAGCTAATGATAACAATGACCACTGCCCTTTCCTCGATCTTGATATCTATATCATAAACGGGAAGATTAATACAAAAATTGTTGATAAGAGAGATGTTTTTTTCATTTCCTATTGTTAATTATTCATTTGAAGATGGTGACGTTCCCTTGTCATCATCTTATGGTGTTTATATATCTCAACTTGTACGATTCTCTCGTGTATGTTACAACGTATTAGATTTTAGCGAGAGAAATTTATGTATTACTAAAAAATTATTACACCAGGGTTTTCGATATCACAAACTGGTCAAAACATTTACTAAATTTTATCATCGGTATAAGGAAATAATTCGTAAATTTAACTCAACATGCAAACATCTTATACGTTCAGGTATTTCACATCCAATTTTTTATGGAAATATTCTATATAAAGAACAAAAATGTCAGTATTCTCCTCAGAAACTAACAAAACCTTTAAATAGACTTATTAAAAAGGGATATAGTTACGATACTGTTGTCAGGTCATTAAAGATTGCATATTTTGGCTTTAATATTGATTCACTGATAGAGTCTTTGAATCGGAACTAAACACATCTATTTCTAAAAAAACAGTTGTTGGCATGACACGGGTTATGTTCTTCTCATATATTTTATGATAGTATGATACTAAACCCCTAACGGGAGGGATTGTGCCTGATATTCATATGATGAACACATAATCTTTCAATCAGTTTAATTGAGGTCTGGAGCTGGCATGTAAGTTAACTGCTAGTAGTCTGTTGTTATTTATGTACTATTGTCATTTTATTTATTTTCTTTTGTTACATCTTTTGACATCAGACTCGGACTTCTCTTGAACTGAATTATAATGTGCGTATTGTTATGCTTTTACTTTTCTACACTGGCTAGATGTATAAGGGGAGGGTTGAGATCTCATAAACATGTTTAACCCCGCCGCAATTTTGCGCATGTCCCAAGTCAGGAGCCTCTGGCCTTTGTTAGGCTTGTATGATTTTAAATTTTAGTTTCTTGTGTATAATTCGGAGTTTAGTATGACGTCCATTATCACTGAACTATTATGCATATTTTTAGGGGCCAGCTGAAGGACACCTACAGCTGCGGGAATTCTCGCTACATTGGAGACCCATTGGTTGCCTTCGACTGTTGTCTGCTCTATGGTCGGGTGGTTGTCGCTTTGACATATTCACCATTTCCTTTCTCTATTTTAATAACTATGTTTCTGATCTAATTTTGTATTCTATAAACGGCATCTATATATTTACACTACAAATCTACAACTCTCAGTCTATGGCTACACGTGCTGATCTTATCTATATTCATGCATAATATTCATTAGCTGTGTATGAGTATCAAAATCGTATCATACGCGATGATGACCAGCCAGTACATACTAAAATGATTTTATTCACCATTATTAAAAAAGAGAAACATTGCAGTACGAACAGTAATCTATTTGTTTTTTCATTTGACATTACTTTGAAAGTAACGTAGTTACAAGCACAGGTTATACAGTATATAACTGCTTTTTTAGAATGTTAATTGTCTTAATCAATCTTATTTGAGAGATGTTGGATATTTTCAAGGAAAAACCTCACATCTCCATTGGACTTTTGTACATGGTCAGATAACCTTAGGTCATCTCTAAATTACTGTGTATTTCCTGTATCTCAGATCATATCTATGATTGCTCACATGGTGAGGCTACCTCAGGTCACCTCTGTATGATTGAACATTGTGAGGTTACCTAATATTACCTCTGTATTGCTGTACATGGTGAGGTTACTCTGTATTACTGCACATACTCGTATTACCGTATAGCGGGTTATTTTCGCGGGTGTAAAATTTCGCGATTTTCATTGAAAAGGGTATACGAAAAATTTTGGCGGTTATTATTTTGGCGGATTCAACATTTTTAGCATTACCTTTGCATGTACATTTTTAAATTGGCGGAATTTATTTTGGCGATTTTGTTCTATCCGCGAAAATTTACACCCCGCGAAAATAACCCGCTATACGGTACCACATTTTGTATAAACTTTACAAAACACTATTTTTTTAGTTTTCCTCAGCGCACTTCTGCATTTCTATACATGGTCAAGTGCACATGTTAACTAATGTCATTTCTTAACTACTGTATATAAATATGTAACCTCAGAATACCCCTGTATGTTAGAATATGGTGAGGTTACCTAAGGTCACAACTTCATGGTCATTGTACCAGCTGCATGTTACCACAGATAAACTTTGCAAAACGCTAATTTTCTACAAACCTCAGGTGACCACAATTGAATGTTCATAACTCCCTTCGTCAGCTTAGTCCGTCCAGATAACATCTATGTTCTTTTTTTCACGGACAGGCTACCTCAGGTCATCTGTAAATTACTGTACATGACCAGGTTACATCAGGTCATCTGTAAATTACTGTACATGACAAGGTTACCTCAGGTCATATGTAAATTGCTATACATGACCAGGTTACCTCAGGGAACCACTGTACTACTGTGCATGGCCAGGTTACCTTAGGGAACCATGGTACTACTGTGCATGATGATCGGGTTACCTCAGGGAACCACTGTACTACTGTGTATGGTCAGGTTCCCTCAGGGAACCATTGTACTACTGTGCATTGTCATGTTACCTCAGGGAACCTTTGTACTACTGTGCATGGTCAGGTTTCCCAAGGGAACCATTGTACTATTGACATGGTCAGGTTACTTTAGGGAACCATTGTACTACTGTGCATGGTCAGGTTACCTCAGGGAACCATTGTACAACTGTGCCTGGTCAGGTTACCTCAGGGAACCATTGTACTACTGTGCATGGTAAGTTGCCTCAGGGAATCATTGTACTACTGTGTATGGTCAGGTTACCTCAGGAAACAATTGTACTACTGTGCATGTTCAGGTTACTCAGGGAACCACTGTGCAACTGTTCATGGTCAGGTTACCTCAGGGAACCATTGTACTTCTGTGTTTGGCTATGTTACCTTAGGAAATCATTGTTCTACTGTACATGGTCATGGTACCTCAGGGAACCATTGTACTGTTGTGTATTGTGAGTTTACCTCAGGGAACCATAGTACTACTGTGCATAGTCAGGTTACCTCAGGGAAAAAATGTACTACTGTGCATAGTCAGGTTACCTCAGGGAACAATTGTACTACTGTACATGTTTAAGTTACCCCAGGAAACCATTGTAATACTGTGCATTGTTAGGTTACTCAGGGAACCATTGTACAACTATGCATGGTCAGGTTACCTCAGGAAAACATTGTACTACTGTGCATTGCCAGGTTACTTCAGGGAACCATTGTACTTCTGTGCATTGTCATGTCTCCTCAGGGAACCACTCTACTACTGTGCATGGTCAGGTTACCTCAGGGAACCATTCTACTACTGTGATGGTAAGGTACCTCAGGGGATCATTGTACTACTCTGCATTGTCAGGTTTCCTCAGGAAATCATTGTTCTACTGTGCATGGTTATTTAACCTCAGGAAACCATTGTAATACTATGCATTGTCAGGTTACTCAGGGAACCACTGTTCAACTATGCATTGTCAGGTTACTCAGGGAACCACTGTTCAACTATGCATGGTCAGGTAACCTCAGGAAAGCATTGTACTACTGGGCATTGCCAGGTTACCTCAGGGAACCATTGTACTACTGTGCATGGTAAGTTTATCTCAGGGATACAATGTACTACTGTGCATGGTCAGGTTACCTCAGGGAACCATTGTACTACTGTGCATTGTCAGGTTTCCTCAGGGAACCACTGTACAACTGGGCATGGTCAAGTAACCCCAGGGAACCATTATACTAATCTGCAGGGAACCATTGTACTGTGTACATTCAGGTTACTTAAGTGAACCATTGTACTACTGTGCATGGTAGGTAACCTCAGAGAATCATTATACTACTGTGCATGGTCATGTTACACCAGGTTACCACAATACAACTGGGCATTGTCAGGTAACCTCAGGGAACCATTGTACTACTGTCCAGGGAACCATTGTACTATTGTGCATGTTCAAGTCTCCTCAGGGAAACGTTGTTCTACTGTGCATGGTCATGGTACCTCAGGGAACCATTGTACTGTTGTGTATTGTGAGTTCACCTCAAGGAATCATTGTACTACTGTGCATGGTCAGGTTACCTCAGGGAACCAATGCACTACTGTGATGGTCAGGTTTCTTCAGGAAACCATTGTACTACTCTGCATGGTAGGTAACCTCAGGGAATCATTGTACTACCCTGCATGGTCAGATGACTTCAGGGAACAATTGTACTACTGTGCATGGTAAGTAATTAGGGAATCATTGCACTACCATGCATGGTCAGGTTACTTCAGAGAATCATTGCACTACTGTGCATGATCAGATTACTTCAGGGAACCATTGAACTACTGTACATGGTCATGTTACCTCAGGGAACCATTGTACTGCTGTGCATGGTCAGTTTATTATCTCAGGGAACCATTGTACTACTGTGCATGGTCAGGTTACCTCAGGAAAAATTGTGCTTCTGTGCATGGTCAGGTTACCTCAGGGAACCATTGTGCTTCTGTGCATTGTCAGGTTTCCCAAGGGAATCATTGTACTACTGTACATGGTCAGGTTACTGCAGGGAACCATTGTACTTCTGTGCATTGCCAGGTTACCTCAGGGAACCATTGTACTACTGTGCATGGTAAGTTTATCTCAGGAAACCATTGTACTACTGTGCATGGTCAGGTTACCTCAGGGAACCATTGTACTACTGTGCATTGTCAGGTTTCCCAAGGGAACCATTGCACTACTGTACATGGTCAGGTTACTGCAGGGAACCATTGTACTTCTGTGCATTGCCAGGTTACCTCAGGGAACCATTGTACTACTGTGCATGGTAAGTTTATCTCAGGAAACCATTGTACTACTGTGCATGGTCAGGTTACCTCAGGGAACCATTGTACTACTGTGCATTGTCAGGTTTCCTCAGGGAACCATTGCACTACTGTACATGGTCATGTTACCTCAGGGAACCACTGTACTACTGTGCATGGCCAGGTTACCTCAGGGAACCATTGTACTACTGTGCATTGTCATGTTACCCCAGGGAACCATTGTACTACTGTGCATGGTCAGGTTTACCCAGGGAACCATTGTACTACTGTACATGGTCAGATTACTTCAGGGAACCATTGTACTTCTGTGCATGGTCAGGTTACCTCAGGGAACAATTGCACTACTGTGCCTGGTCAGAATACTTCAGGAACCATTGTACTACTGTGCATGGTAGGTTTCCTCAGGGAACCATTGTACTACTGTGCATGGTCAGGTTACCTCAGGGAACCAATGCACTACTGTGCATGGTCAGGTTTCTTCAGGAAACCATTGTACTACTCTGCATGGTAGGTAACCTCAGGGAATCATTGTACTACCCTGCATGGTCAGATGACTTCAGGGAACAATTGTACTACTGTGCATGGTAAGTAATTAGGGAATCATTGCACTACCATGCATGGTCAGGTTACTTCAGAGAATCATTGCACTACTGTGCATGATCAGATTACTTCAGGGAACCATTGAACTACTGTACATGGTCATGTTACCTCAGGGAACCATTGTACTGCTGTGCATGGTCAGTTTATTATCTCAGGGAACCATTGTACTACTGTGCATGGTCAGGTTACCTCAGGAAAAATTGTGCTTCTGTGCATGGTCAGGTTACCTCAGGGAACCATTGTGCTTCTGTGCATTGTCAGGTTTCCCAAGGGAATCATTGTACTACTGTACATGGTCAGGTTACTGCAGGGAACCATTGTACTTCTGTGCATTGCCAGGTTACCTCAGGGAACCATTGTACTACTGTGCATGGTAAGTTTATCTCAGGAAACCATTGTACTACTGTGCATGGTCAGGTTACCTCAGGGAACCATTGTACTACTGTGCATTGTCAGGTTTCCCAAGGGAACCATTGAACTACTGTACATGGTCAGGTTACTGCAGGGAACCATTGTACTTCTGTGCATTGCCAGGTTACCTCAGGGAACCATTGTACTACTGTGCATGGTAAGTTTATCTCAGGAAACCATTGTACTACTGTGCATGGTCAGGTTACCTCAGGGAACCATTGTACTTCTGTGCATGGTCAGGTTACCTCAGGGAACAATTGCACTACTGTGCCTGGTCAGAATACTTCAGGAACCATTGTACTACTGTGCATGGTAGGTTTCCTCAGGGAACCATTGTACTAATGTGCATGGTCATGTTACCTCAGGGAACCACAGTACAACTGTGCATGGTCAGGTTACCTCAGGGAACCATTGTACTCTTGTGCATGGTCAGGTTACCTCAGTGAACCGCTGTACAACTGTGCATGGTCAGGTTATTCATAAAGATAGACAAGAATGAGATTTACAGATAATTTAGTAGACTGAATTTTTTTCTGAACTCATTTTTTTCTGTTTGTTTATAGGTTTATGGTGAATGGAAACATAAATATAGACTTTTTAAAAAATTTTGCATCTTTTTGGGATATCATTCCAGGAAAATGGAAGGATATCATGTTTACTTGAAGTAGTGAGGTCTAGTAAAAATAGCAAACAGACAGTAGAAAAAAAATGAGTTGACTTCACGATTGCGTAACGTTTTATACTTCGTGGCAAGACCCCCTTTTTTCAATTAAATCACAATTTCACTTTGGTACATACATGATATGAACATGATTTTTTTTCTAAGATCAGGTGTTTTGCATGTAAGCCTATGGAGCAGTCAATTACAAGACTGCAACCTTATGTTAATTTGATTTGAATCGATTATATTTGTTGTTATTTTTTGGGTTACCTGAGGTAATCCTGTTATGAAAGAATACTTCGTAGATACTTTGCTGGTATATGCATTTATGCTGTAATTACACAATTTCTTAATTTAAAATGTAGGACTTCATAGATTTGTATTGTTTATGCGATTATATGTAAATGTTACATGAGTTCACTTGAGTTAAATGGATTGTATTTGTCGTTATAATTGGGGTTACCTGAGGTAACCCTGTCATGAATGAATACTTCGAAGATACTTTGCTAGTCTTTACACTAATTGTAATAAACTAACTTATTCATTTTGAATGTAGAAATTCATTGAAGTTATATTGTTTATGAGATATATATGTAAAGGTGATCTCAAATAACTTCAGTTAAGTGGGTTATATTTGCAATTATATTTGGGGTTACCTCAGGTACCCCTGTTATGAAAGAATGCTTATTAGATAGTTTGCTAGTGTAAACATTTATGTTGTAATCAAACAATTTCTTTATTTTACATGTAGGACTTCACAGATGTAAATTGCTTACGCGATATTTAGAAAATGCGATCTGTCTTAACTCGATTTAAATGGATTATACTTGTAGCTATTTTATGGGTTACCTGAGGTAACCCTGTCATGACAGAATACTTAGTAGATACTATGTTAGATTATGTATTTATGGTGTAATAAACCAACTTCTTCATTTTCAATGTAGGAATTCATTGAAGTTATATTGTTTATGTGATGTAAATGTAAAGGTGATCTGAATTAACTTGAGTTAAATTTGTTGTAATTGCTGTTATTGCTTGGGTTACCTCAGGTAACCCTGTTATGAAAAAAATATTATTAGATACTATGCTAGTGTATACATTTGTATTTTAATCACACAATTTCTTAATTTAAAAATGTAGGACTTCATAGATTTGTATTTTTTATTTGATGTTATTGGTATGGTTACCCGAGGTTATCCTGTCATGTAAGAATACTTTGTAGATAGTTTTCCAGAATATACATTTAAGTTGTAATAAACGATTTACTTTTTTATAAATTTGAACTTCATAGATGTGTATTGTTTATATGATATTTAGGAAAGGCAACTTAAGTTAACTTTATTTGAATTGATTATATTTACTGTTATTTTTGGGGTTACCTGAGGTAACCCTGTTATGAAAGAATACTTCGTACATACTTTTCTGGTATATGCATTGATGTTGTAATTACACAATTTCTTAATTTAAAATGTAGGACTTCATAGATTTGTATTGTTTATGCGATGTATAGATATATGTTACCTGAGTAAACTTGAGTTAAAAGGGTTGTATTTGTTGTTATTATTAAGTTACCTGAGGTAACCCTGTCTCAGGTAACCCTGTCTCAGGCAACCCTGTAATGAATGAATTCTTCGTAGATACTTTGCTAGTGTTTACATTAATTGTAATAAACAAACTTCTTTATTTCAAATGTAGTACTTCATGAAAGTTGTATTGCTTATGTGATGTACATGTAAAGGTGAACTCAGTTAACTTCAGTTAAGTGGGTTATATTTGTAATTATGTCTGGGGTTACCTCAGGTACCCATGACATGAAGAATGCTTTTTAGAAAGTTTGCTATTGTAAACATTTATGTTGTTATCGGATAATTTCTTTATTTTAAATGTAGGATTCATAGATGTGTATTGTTTATGTGATTTTTCTGAAAGGCGACTTAAGTTAACTTGATATGAATGGATAATACTTGTTTCTATTTCAAGGGTTACCGGAGTTAACCCTGTCATGACAGAATTTTTAGTAGATACTTTACTAGTATATCCATTTATGGTGTAATAAACCAACTTCTTCTTTTTAAATGTAGGAATTCATTAAAGTTATATTGTTTATATGATGTATATGTAAAGATGATTTGAATTAACTTGAGTCAAATAGGTTGTATTGTTGTTATTGTATTGGTTACCTCAGGTAACCCTGCTATGAAAGAATTCTTAGTAGATACTTTGCTAGTATATACCTTTGTATTGTAACTCCACAATTTTTGAATTTGAAATGTAGGACTTCATAGATTTGTATTGTTTATGTGATGTATATATATTAAAAGGTGACCTCAGTGAACTTGAGTTAGATGGGACAAGACCCCTAAAGGACCTTGAGATGAGGAACACAGATTTTTGACTCTCATTAAAAAATTAGTCCGCCATGCATATGTGGGAGCTGTGATTTTAAAAATTGACATAAATGAACTAGGACTGGTGTTTTATAGAGCTGATGTGATGTGAAAAAAAGTATACAAAAATAAACCTGATCAAAAAATTACAAAGGACATATTATTTAATGATTTTTATGGTCAGAGTTTTGGGATTATTTCCTGTGGAGAGTGACATTTTTCACTATCTTTCGGGGTTGGGCACTTGACGGGAAAACGAATCACACTTGCCACCCCGAAAATCGCACCACATGTGTCCAAGTGTCTCAGCTTCAAAACGAGCTATCATACATATCCAAGTTTACGATATGGCCTGAGCAACAGAAGAAAACGTTAACATTATGGCCTATGGAGAATCTAATGCGCATATTGACCCAGCTTGTGACCTTTAATTTCAAAGGTGATGGAGTGTTTCATGGCTCAGTGACTACAATATTAGGATTAAAGCTGCTGAAATCAAGGTCAGTTACACTCTTTTAGTGCTAATTAATCAAAACAATACAAAATGGCTTCTCAAACTTTTGATTTTTATCAAAAATATACCAATATTCTGTTGTTAAATTGCATTGATGCAGAAAATGGGTCGTGTAAAATCTGGACAGGGGCCATTCAGAGGAAAAGAAATTATATGTTAGGGATGCTAAATGTGGCTTATGGAAAAAGGACAAAAATGAATGTTGTACGCTTGTCAAAAATGTTACAGCTAAAAACAATTGATATTGATAGAAATTTAGATGCCTCCCATCTCTGTCATAATGCCTTGTGTGTTAATGCTGACCATATAATTTTTGAGCCCCATGATTTAAATAACCACCGTAAGGTCTGTGTAGCTTCACAAAAATGCACCACTCATGAACTGCATGGCACAACATATCCTAACTGCATGCTGCATCTTAAACTGTGGTTTGTTATATTTTTAATTAAAAAATTTAAGTCTCCCCGAGGTGACAACTGCACATTTCATTATGCACGAATCATTTACTCAAATACAAGTTTCTTACACTGCTCAAAAAAATGAAAATGGGATAAAAGCCCTCCCTCTTACCCTCCAAGACACTGAAACAAACATGCATGTTTAATAACCTGAGGTAAAACATTTAAGGCTGGTTTCACGAGTGTTTACATTTTACTTTACATAGAAGGGGAGTAACTCTTGTTGTTTACAAATGTATTTTTACCTGTGTCAGGAAATTGGGACAATCAAACCACATGAACCAACTGAAGTAAGCACGAGTGAAAAGAAATCCTCAATATAAAAACCAAACAAATCAAACAAAAACTACAAAATTATAAAATTAGGATATCAAAAAGTAAAAGAAAAAGCCTACAGAACTAAAATAGTTGCAAAACAGAATGGAAGTAAATATGGACATGATTTTATTTTATTTTATTTTATTTTATTTCCTTGTATGTTCAGTTTCAACTAATGTGTGCAGTAAAGGAAACACAAATTTTTATGCAATATAGACATATAATGTCTAAATTTGCATGTATGATGCTGTGTGTTCTAAATTATGATGTCATAATGCAATGACGTCACAAAAACCATGATGTCACAATGTACTCTTCACCAAAAAAATAACCCATTTTTCCCACTTTCATGACACATACAAAGAAAACCTCTAAAATTCTTATTACTTGATGGATTTTAAAAACAAGACTAGTTTTGGAAAGGTCTTTGACTAATCTTTACAGTAATGCAAAGATATAAGAGCTTTTTATTCAATAAAAAAAAATGTAATAGAAAACAAGACTCTCAGGGTGGAAAAATTTCTTAAATCTGATAGTTTTTAAGTGAAAAACACTATATTTTCATGATTTATCAACAAAAAAAGATGATTTGTAGAAAGTCTGTAAGGCAAAAGAGGCTTATGAATTGCAGTTATACCAAAAAAAGTTAAAACAAATGTTTAAAATGAAAATTTATAACAAATGCTTATTGTGTTTTTTTCTTTCTTAAAAATGATATTAAACAGTTATAAACATTGCTACCTAAAAGTTTTAAAATGACCTTATTTTATTTCAGATATGGCTAAAACTTCACAGAATTGTTCAGAAATGTGTACTGAAGGGATACAAACTGCAAAATAAGTGGAATCTGACATTAGCTGATCTAATATGGGACAAGACCCCTAAAGGACCTTGAGATGAGGAACACAGATTTTTGACTCTCATTAAAAAATTAGTCCGCCATGCATATGTGGGAGCTGTGATTTTAAAAATTGACATAAATGAACTAGGACTGGTGTTTTATAGAGCTGATGTGATGTGAAAAAAAGTATACAAAAATAAACCTGATCAAAAAATTACAAAGGACATATTTTTTAATGATTTTTATGGTCAGAATTTTGGGATTATTTCCTGTGGAGAGTGACATTTTTCACTATCTTTCGGGGTTGGGCACTTGACGGGTAAACGAATCACACTTGCCACCCCGAAAATCGCACCACATGTGTCCAAGTGTCTCAGCTTCAAAACGAGCTATCATACATATCCAAGTTTACGATATGGCCTGAGCAACAGAAGAAAACGTTAACATTATGGCCTATGGAGAATCTAATGCGCATATTGACCCAGATGGGTTAACTTTGTTGTTATTGTTATGGTTACCTGAGGTAACCCTGTAATGAATGAATCCTTCGTAGACACTTTGCTAGTGTTTACATTAATTGTAATAAACAAACTTCTTTATTTTAAATGTAGAACGTCATGAAAGTTGTATTGTTTATGTGATGCGCATGTAAAGGTGACCTCAGTTTACTTCAGTTAAGTGGGTTATATTTGTAATTATGTCTGGGGTTACCTCAGGTACCCATGTTATGAAGAATGCTTTTGAGATAGTTTGCTAGTGTAAACATTTATGTTGTAATCGGACAATTTCTTTATTTTAAATGTAGGACTTCATAGATGGGTATTGTTTATGTGATATTTCTGAAAGGCGACTTAAGTTAACTTGATATGAATGGATAATAATTGTTTCTATTTCATGGGTTACCTGAGGTAACCTGTCATGACAGAATATTTAGTAGATACTTTGCTAGTATATCCATTTATGGTGTAATATATCAACTTCTTCATTTTTAATGTAGGAATTCATTAAAGTTATATTGTTTATGTGATGTATATGTAAAGGTGATCTGAATTAACTTGAGTTAAATAGGTTGTTTTTGTTGTTTTGTATTAGTTACCCCAGGTAACCCTGCTATGAAAGAATTCTTAGTATATACTTTGTAAGTGTATACATTTATATTTAAAATACACAATTTCTAAATTTAAAAATGTAGGACTTCATAGATTTGTATGGTTTATGTGATGCATATATATTTAAAGGTGATACCTGAGTTTACTTGAGTTATATTGGTTGTATTTGTTGTTATTATTGGGTTACCTGATGTAACCCTGTAATGAATGAATTCTTTGTAGATACTTTGCTATTGTTTACATTAATTGTAATAAACAAACTTCTTTATTTCAAATGTCGGACTTCATGAAAGTTGTATTGTTTATGTGATGTATATATATAAAGGTGACCTCAGTTAACCTGAGTTAGATGGGTTATCTTTGTTATTATTGTTATGGTTACCTGAGGTAACCCTGTAATGAATGAATCCTTCGTAGACACTTTGCTAGTGTTTACATTAATTGTAATAAACAAACTTCTTTATTTTAAATGTAGGACTTCATGAAAGTTGTATTTTTTATGTGATGCACATGTAAAGGTGACCTCAGTTAACTTCAGTTATGTGGGTTATATTTGTAATTATGTCTGGGGTTACCTCAGGTACCCATGTTATGAAGAATGCTTTTTAGATAGTTTGCTAGTGTAAACATTTATGTTGTAATCAAAAAATTTCTTTATTTGAAATGTAGGACTTCATAGATGGGTATTGTTTATGTGATATATTGGAAAGGCGACTTAAGTTAACTTGATATGAATGGATAATACTTGTTTCTATTTTATGAGTTACCTGAGGTAACCGTGCATGACAGAATATTTAGTAGATACTTTGCTAGTATATGCATTAATGGTGTAATAAACCAACCTCTTGATTTTTAATGTAGGAATTCTTTGAAGTTATATTTTTTATGTGATGTATATGTAAAGGTGATCTGAATTAACTTGAGTTAAATAGGTTGTATTTGCTGTTATTGTTTGGGTTACCGCAGGTTACCCTGTTATGAAAGAATTTTTAGTACATACTTTGCTAGTGTATACATTTATATTTTAATAACACAATTTCTTAAGTTAGAATGTAGGACTTCATAGATTTGTATTGTTTATGTGATGTATATATAAAGTTACCTCAGTTGACTTGAGTTTAATGGTTTTATTTGTTGTTATAATTGGGGTTACCTCAGGTAACCCTGTCATGAATGAATACTTCAGATCATTAATTGAACTTTTATAAAAAAAAAAAAAAAAGTTTATAATTTTACCAGCCATCCCCACCCTACACGTACATACGAAATAAATGATCGGTGAATATAATAATAAAATCATTTGGGAAGTTTGTTGACATCTTTGGTATTTGGTCACATTAAAATTTGGTATTAAGATCTATCTAAATAAGAACTATATTTTCGTGCGTATTTAATCAATGGCGCATTACCACGATTACCTCAGGGCACCGATTACCTCAGGGCATACAGCAGCGGACCTAACTGCCACCTGCGTTTTGCAGACTGCCGGTCGGGAGAAGACCAAGTGACCATATTTCGTTTCCCTAGTCACATTTGGGGAACTTTAAATTAGAAACATCAGAAATCCATATATGTGATCAAACTGATCGACATGTATCCTCACAACCTGACACTTTTATACGATCTCGCGCTCAGTTTCTTCCTTGTATTTTGGATATGAAAACAGGGTTTTTGTGTAAAAGAAAAACCTTTAAAAAAAACAGAAAACTACACAAAACTGAGTCCTCTAAACGTGTTGACAGTCTTTTAAGTTGTGCTTATTAATGTAAGTAATCATTTATCCATGCATAACCAAGTACTTATTGAAGTCAACACCTGTGCAATTAAGTAAAACAGTTACTGAAAAATTAGAATTTGAACTTGCTGTCAGTTCATTAATAACGATTGTTAGTGATGTGATTTGTTCTTCCGTAAGAAAAAGCCTTTCTCATATAGCACATTCTCTATATATACCGATCAATTTTACCCAAGATTGTCTCTGATGCTTACCAAACAACTGCCAAACTCCAGAACTAAATAGATATTGTGACACCTTACAATTCAGACGCAGTGGGGCCAAGGGATATTAGATATAGAGTTTAGCTCTGAACTCAATTTAGGGGATGCCATATCTGCTGCAGGAAAATTGAAGTCTATGTTAAGACTTTCAGAATTACACCAAGGTGTGTCTGAAAATATCAAGGATACATTAAAAGAAGAACAATTACTTCACCCTGCCACCAGTGCTCTTATGAGTTATGTCCTCGTTTTGGTATTTCTATGGAAATGATGCCCGCATAGCTTGTTAATAGTTATAGGAAGATGTGGTATGAGTGCCAATGATACAACACACCATCCAAGTCACAATTTATAAAAGTAAACCATTATAGGTCACGGTCCGGTCTTCAACACGGAGCCTAGGTTCAAAAGTCCATTTGTTAGTTAAGTGCCAGTCTGCCTAAGAATCGGGCAGTGGTGAAAACATGACAAAAAAAACCCACCCAATTTGACATTGATTTCAGTTCATAAAATGTAGTTATGCACAAAAATAACATTCAATTCTGTTTTCCGTTCTGGTAATAGAAGATACAATTTGGTTGAAATGCACTAGAAATTAACGAATAAGGGGAGATAGCTCTGTAATTTGCTATCATTCTAACCAATTTTCTAACCAAGTTATTTGATATTACCAGACACACACAAACGAAAGACCAATAATTATTTTTAACTCAGGATGATGATTAGTATGAAATAGCATGATTAGCTCGGTGGGTTTTTTCTGATCATGTTTTGATTTCTACCTAAATTGCCTGATTCTTACAAAGACTGGCACCAATAAAATTAATAAAAAATAACACAAAGGCGTTTCTGAACCGTATATTGTCCCTAAAGATAACAAAAATTCGTAAATGTATGGCTATTACTAAATCAATCGTTTCTGTAGCAACATTCGCCCCATTACATTTGGGATTGGCAGTGCAGATACATCATGCATATGCATATGGGAATATGGGCCACGAACATTGATCGAAACTTTGTACTCACATTTCTTTTGTGTTTCCTATGCAATGGTAAGACTATATCTGACGAGTTTGACCGAATCATGACGGTATTAACGCTCCAGATAGCATTTGTACTCAAAAAATGTGTTTGCTTTGAACAAACTCTGTCCTGCGCCGAACTTGTTCTTATAAAAAAAGGGAAGTGTCTTGTAATGCTAATACGCGTACTGAATCCGCATATGATGACTAAGAGATTAATTCATGTCGCTATTTTATGAATACTTGAGCTATTGTCTGTCGCTTTTAAAAGTTATAAAAGGATCATGACTGATTTTGAATTACAACATTAGAAAATTGGCATTGCATTGTATAAGTATATTTTGTGTTATAACTGCTATGTCCAGACTTTGCAAATACACAATATGTATTTATCTATAACTAGATACTAATTTTCACAAAATACACAACCTTTAAGATGTAAAATTAAAAACACTGTTTCAGCGCTTGAATTTTGTTTTTTTTCAAAGATAGAAAAAATATTGTAATAATTTGATAAACTGGTGTTTTATACTTTAGAAAATAATTCTGTAATATACTATAGTGAAATACTATACACAATATGAAAGTTTATGGATGTGAAAAGGTCAAGGCCACTTCTTCTTTTGCTATGTCTTAAATGGAAAAAAATCAGAAGGTTCCAAATCTACGCCATTTTGTAATGGCAGCTCTTCATATAAGTAGTCAAATTTGTCGTTTTAACATCGTTTATAGCATATGCTTATGATTGAAGCGTTTTTGTAGCATTCTATTGAATAAATATCAAAATATTTCTCCTTTTTGTCCTTGTGGTTGAAATATTGATATTTTTAGGTCTGACCTTTGACCTCAATTTCACAAAATTGTGACCACTCTGGATTTTTACGACCCAACTTTTCTTATTGTAAAAGTTTTCCTCTTTCCATCGATATATAATTTAGGTGTGTGTTCTTCCGGACCATTAAAGTTTTAAAAAATGAACTCTGGTTGCAGTACTATAATGGTGTGTTGCCAATCTGATAGCTATCCTCTTAATCTATGTATTTTTAAAAGTTCTGTGAAACGAGTTACTGGTACTGATAAGCTTAATGCTGAACTTGATAATAAAGACACTACACAATGTATATTTTATTTAAAAATTAACAAAAATAATGGTGTTTGAACCTTTTATCTAAGGGGTTATTTGTATAAATTTTACTCAACTGACAAATGTTAAAAACGATCATGGTGCCTTACTAGTTTGACGTTTGGTACCACAATATAGATATTTTAATATCCGAAAAGTCAGCATAAATATCATTTGGTGCAAGCATCATAGTCATAAATTAATTCCTGTTTTCGGGTATATATAGATGTAGCAACGCGTATAAACATGACAAGTTACCACACAGAAAAATACAATCGCCATTAAAGTCTAAAATCAGATTTCAAACCAAACTAGCATGGTAAAACTTATAATTAATTTGGCAGATATAGATATAGGAAGAGGTGGTATGAGTGCCAATGCGACAACTCTCCATCCAAGTCACAATTTATAAAAGTAAACCATTATAGGTCAAGGTACGGTCTTCAACACGAACTGACACCGAACAGCAAGCTATAAAGGGCCACACAAATTATAAGGGGAAAACCATTCAAACGGGAATGTTTGTATTAAGACAGATCTTCTACTCTCATCTTTGGTATACATCCACATGAGGAAATGCTATCTCTTTTTATGTTTTATTATTTTTGTCGAAAAAATGTTTTAATGAATTTACCAAGTAGGTGTTATAAACTGCACTTTAATAGCTTGATTATAGTTCATCATTTGCTGTGGGTTTTTTTCCTATTCAAATTACAGCACACGAATTTGAGTGTGTATGTAAAGGTAGTATCTTTGGTTTGCTGGGTTTCTAGCTGAATCATGAACTCATTTATTGTAACATATTACCTTACTTTGGGCGGAGTTAATAGCAGAGAACCAAATGAATAAAAATTGATGACAGTACGTATATTACTAGTAAAATATATCTCCATTATGAAAAGTGTCAGACGTTGGGCATACTCTTTTGTCGTTTTTGGTTTATAAACTCATAATATTTTTAATATCCTTTTGATTTTCAAATATATTGTCCCCGAACATACCTGAAGAGACATTTATTGTCAAAATGCACATACAGGGTAGACAAATTTGTACCGTTAATGTAATAATTAGCACTGGGTCGAAACCTTAGCTGGTGGTATGTTAGTTCCCGAGTTACAGCCCAACAGCATGTAATTTGTGTTATTTGAGGTTACTGTAAAAAAAAACTTTCGGAACTCCTTTTAAATACAGGATATCTCTCTAACTCAAAGCTCTGATTCCTTGTTTGACTATGGCTATATACTATTTTTTTCAGTTTTGGTTTATATAAATGTTTAACAAGCTTTTGATTTTTTCAAATGTTTAAACCCCGAGCAATAAATGCAGAGACATTTATTGTCGAAATGCGCACATGGTGCAAACAAATTGGTACCGTTAATGCCATGACTACCACTGGTTCTACACCTCTACAGTTGAAGTGTTAGTCCCGTGGGTATCACCAGCCTAGTAGCATGTACTTCGTGCTGTCAGGAAGGATGTTATATTGTTCGTGAGATCAACAAAGTATAATTACAATTTGTATATATTAAAAAGAAGATGTGGTATGATTGCCAACCAGACAACTTTTTCACAAGAGACTAGATGGCATATAAATTAACAACAATAGATCAACGTACGGCCTCCAAAACTAAGAAAGATCATACCGCATATTCAGCTATAAAAAGCTTCGAAATGACAAAATTGATGTAAAACAATAAAAAAAGAAAACTAACGGCCTTATGTTTGTAAAAAAAAAAAAAACGCAAACAAATATCCCCATTTCCTGGGTCAGTGGTGTAACAGTACAATATAAGAACGAACTATAAAAATCAGTTAAAAAAAGGATTAACTCATCAGATGGATACAACTAGAAATACACCAAACAAAACACAGAATGGACGTGGCCGTGTACGGTGACCTATAATTGTGAATTGTCTCATTGGAAATCATACCACATCTTGTATTTATATCATAAAAGTAACCCTATCACGAAACAACACAGAAAAATACAATTAACATAACAATCTGAAATAGCAAACTTCCAAACAAACTGACAACGTCAAAGAACTTAGCAATATCTCTCCAAGTGACATCTTGATTATTTGAATCACATTGTTTGCCCATTTCCTGATTAATTTTATGGTTGTCTGCATCGCCTTCTGATATTTTTGGATGAACATGAAGAATCCTTTTTTGGCATTTGAAAATCGTTACAATGTTTCTCAGAAAAAGTGGAACAGGGTACTTCTGGTCGCTTTTGTAGAATATCCTCAGTTGAAAAATTGTGAGAAAACATATAACGGAACTAAGAACTAAATCTCCAATTAGAAAATAACAAAGTCTTGCCATTGTTTGAGATGTTTTTGGCAAATAATTAGAAATCATTGTCATGAATACCGCTAAAGCAAGTAACACAGTAATAGCATATGATATCCTCTCCCTGATTCTGCAGGAAGCAGAAAAACAAATGAGTTAAGCAATGTTAAGAAGATAACTGGAAAAATTAAATTTACCAAGAAAAACAGCGGACGTCTATTAATTGTGATATGAACTTCAAACATAGAACCAGAACTAAAGGCATAACTTGAAGTCGCTGTTTTCTCCAAATCCCACGTTCCATGTTCAGTGTAATATGGTGTAATTGCTTCATTCATTGCAGAATTCATGAGAACCTCTGTAGCGAGAGAACCGTATGATACAAACTGAAGTTTACATGTCTGTTGATCGTACGGGAAGTATGTGACATCCACCTGACAGGACGTTTCGATTACATCAGGGGGCGTCCATACTGCTAATCCGTAGTAATATAGTCGGATCGATACGAAATCGTGTCCAATACTTTTCAAAGAATCAATCACATTTGCTAGAAATAATGTTGGTTTCCATATTTTATCTTGTGGAATGGTTGTAGTAAACGTCATGTTATAGTCCATTGGATTCCATGATAGTCTGTCGTCTAACCATACACCAATAAATACGCCAGTAACGGCAAATTCCCCGCTCACCTCGTCAAAATCTCTGATGCTGACTAAACTAAATGATGCATTTATTAGTGTGGTGGACTGGTCTATTGGAGGTCTTATATCTTTGTTGTACCCTTTCAGTAAGTCCGTATGTAGGGTATTAACGTCTGAAACTGTGTTTGCTCCAATGACTGTATAACAATAGGCCAGAACAGACGAAATGCTAAAAAGATTCCTATCTAAAAATATGAAAGAAAGAAAAATTAGGTAGTACTACAAGATTGATATCTATGTATATATTAGGAGTTCTTCCATGTTTATATTAGGTTAACATGAAATACAGTTTTTAATTAACAAAAATAAATACTAGATAATGTTTTAGTGCATTTATCTAAATAACGTATTGACATATAAAATAAGTAAATAACTTAATAATAACGTAAATGATAAGATCATTAAAAAACCCAATGAATGTTTTGTAATATTGATTCTCTGAATACAATCACGTGACTTTTCATACAAAGAGCAGTTATAGTGTACCCTTATTAATATTTACACAGTACTTCGCAAGATGCATATAAATAATTAAACTATGTGAAATTAATAAAGCAGAAAAAAATAGTTCCAGCATGAAAGGCTATCTCACAAAATAAGTCAATCATAGGCTATGATTTTCAAAATTAAAGAGATTCTGCGTTTTATTAATCCCAGGATTATTAATCTATTGATCAATAATTGTTAATTTGAGGTTAATACAAACAATTCAACCACATTTCGAAATTAATAGTTAGAAGAACTGTTAGTTTAAATGTAATTCATTTCTACATGTTCTAATAACAGTTCAATTATTTATTTTCTCTCCTGTTTCATAATATTGATTTAAGTCAACATCATAAAGGTATGGCAAATAAAAGCACCGATTCGTTTCAAATTAAGAAATGAGTATTTCAAGTGAAAGAAAGCAGAAGTCGGACATCTTAAATGATACAGCAACCATAGGGGACAATATAACCTACAATAACAATGTTGTTGGTTCTGACTTAGAACAGGCACATCAGCATATTGAGGAAGTACTCTGGTTTTTTTTAAATATTGGAATACGAATAAGATATAGACAGTGCCATAGCATCAGCTAAATCATCTTTTAGAATTTAGTGTACAACTTTGCTAATTGTTGCTAAATCAATGTTGATCTCTAGATTCCAATGAGTTTTTACCTCTTAACGGTGACTCACCTTCCATTTCATTTGAATCAGATATTCACCAC
Source organism: Mytilus edulis (assembly GCA_019925275.1). Classification (NCBI taxonomy): domain Eukaryota; kingdom Metazoa; phylum Mollusca; class Bivalvia; order Mytilida; family Mytilidae; genus Mytilus; species Mytilus edulis. The sequence goes on along the minus strand of CM034351.1, from coordinate 56,319,921 downwards.
TTACGTTTAACTGTACAAATATATATAAATAACACACAGCTGAAGACGGGGGGGGGGGGGGGGGGGGGGGGGGGGGGGGGGGGGTGCTGATAGAGCATAGTGTTACTATAAAGAGTGTTACGACCGCTTTCTTCGAACCAGGGGATATGATAGTTACGGTTTCTTTTTCATTGAAAAATTATCTATAATTAAATATCTATGAATATTACCTTCAGTCCGAAAATCAATTAGTTTAATATTGTCGTGAACTCTCTGATTCAATGATTCAAAGCAAGTAGAAAGTGCAAGCAGTGTGCAAAATAAACTAACGTGTCATGTGCAAATCATCTATATACAATAGTTATTAGTTAACTCCTTTATAGTGAGAGGTTTAGCTAGGTATATCAGTCATTTCAAAATAAAGTACATATTCGGAATCTGAACTTTTCCAAAAAAAAGTTAAAATAAATGCAAATTAATTTAAAAAACCAATAGCATATTGATTTGTTAATATTTTTTTCAAATATGCAATCTTACCAACACTTGAGAAAATTTTATTTTAAAATTGTGTGCCAACTTGTGTCAGATTTTGTCCATCCTGTTACTTTTTTAACTGATAGCAGTGATCTGGAAGGATTTTTTCTCTATGGGCCCAGGGCCCCTCAAAATTAAATTCAAGGGGCCATTTAAAAAAATAATGGGCCATGTTGTCAAATGAATGGGCCATTTGAATTGACTACAGTGAAAAAATAAAAAGTGTATATCTCGGCTAAGAGATGGTGGTACTTACCTTTATGATTTTAAATAATATTATAGATATTGTGCCTGTGATTTTGTTATTTCAATTCAACAAAGAATGTAAAAGAATTTCTTCCAAACCAGATAATATTTAAGATATCCTTTATTTACAATGTTTCTACTGCTACTGTTGTCTTGTTGGTAAACGGACAGAAAGTCACAGGACAAAAAGTCACCGGACATAAAGTCACAAATTTGGTAGGACAAAAAGTCACAGGACAAAAGTCACAAATGATTTGTTGACAACTGTTTGAATATATAATAGAAATATCTTAAAATATTTACTTTTTAAATTTAATACATATATTCAAATTAAAGTTTAGGAATTGTGTCATTATACTTGAAAATTCGAGATTTATTTAATTTTAATCATGCAAAAGATATATTTCTTGGCACCATGAAGCCATTTAAGTGCCAAGTCACTTTGACATTTTGTTTTTTTAACAATTATTTGATTATCTTTGATATATTTTTGATAAATTTTGTTTACAAAGTTGGTATTTATACAATAGTTCAAGAAAAATACAAAAATATTTTTGTAGAAATAAGCTGTTTTTCTTTAAAGAAAATAATCAGAAAAAATGAATTGTGACTTTTTGTCCTGTGACTTTTTGTCCGTGACTTTTTGTCCTGTGACTTTCTGTCCTACATTTGTCTTGTTCATGTGCATGGGTTTTTTTTACATTAAATTTGGGTCTTCGTCGATACCATACTTATTCCCGACGTTTCGTATTAGAGGACGTATTTGGCATTTCCTCTGCACTTCTTGTATTATCATTACTTCATCATGATGACAACAATAACAGTAGAGAGAATCATTAATTGATAAAAAAAAAAAAAACAATTCGCTGAAGGCATGTTTACAAAATGTCAAAACAAGCCAAAGACCAAATAGTGACAAGGACTGTAAGTCGCCTTTTATGGAGACAAAAACTATATTCATAAAAAGGCTTTGGGGTTTTTCAACGATAAAGTAGCAAGCTGAACTAAGTTAAAAGATAATAATTAAAGACAAATCTCGTCTGTACTAGCCAAATTTTACAAATTTAAGGTTGTAAAAAATCATATCATGAATGAAGGTTTATTACGTTTTTTGGGTAATCAGTTACACCCATGGTTCTATTATTTCCATAGGAAAACACCCGAGACGTCCCAAAAATATATAGGTGCTCCTATCATTGGAGGAACATTACACAGTTGTGTACACACACATGGCGGCACGGAACATGATCGGTAATCCATTTGACGATATCTGTAAACGTATCGAAACAAAGTGAAAAATATCGTGCGCCACGTGGGCGCTTACATAAGTCACTCTATGCGCCATTTCGGGTCGATATGCGCTATAGGCGCAGGGCGCACGACTTTCCCGATCACTGTATGATAGCAAAAGTGATAATAGAAAAGAAAATATCCAATGAAAAGTGTGGCTCACATTTGCATAGCAGTGTTCATTTGAAATCACATTTACATTTTTCATTTATGTAGATTACCCAAAAAAAATCTGCAGATAGTCGGTACGTTCAGGAAAATCATCACATTTCTTATTTTTCAAACACTCTTAAAAAAATATTGTGGAGACAGTGGCATTGAAAATTTACTATTATGTCCCTTTTCAATTATACTAACTGGAAACTTAGTCAATAGATCAGTTATGTTGATTGTAAAAATTATTTTACACATTGTTTGGGGTAACAGGAACGAACAAAGGCAGTAACAGGGAGGACAAAGTGGTAACAGTAGAGACAAAACATAATTTGGGTCACGAAAATCAATAACAAAAAACTGGATTTTGAATTTCATAGGGATACGAACGGGAGATATAAGTATCTAAACATTATACACGAACTATTTATACGTGTATCAACCCTGTCCGGGTCAAACAAACAAAACAAAACAAAAACAAGAGAAAAATTGGTATTGGTGTTTTTTTTGTTTTTTTTTCGCTAAGTATGAAGTAAGATTTGGTTGCCGCAAGTCGTAAAAATCAGTACATAAGATGACATGCCTTTCTGTGAACTACCGCTTTTAAGACCAAGTTCAGCATGTTGGTTCTTATTTATTTATCATATTCTCTTCCTGATTATGCCTTTAAGTGTCCACTGGAGGCTAACCAATCACCAGAACAACCACCCATCGTACCGTCTTAGAGAAGGTTGAAGATATAGGCGTAAAAAGCAAAACTAATTTCATATGTTTAAAAACATGAGGACAATTTAAAGAACACAACAATACAACTGAACGAAAATTCAAATTATTTTTTCTTATTGTCAATGATTCTGATATACATGTATCTAGTTTTTGACACATTTTAACACTGAAGGCTTGTCATTCTTGGATTTTTGGATCATCTCCATAAGTTCACGAAGAGGTTCTGATTTTATTTGGATTCGGAATGATAGCCAATATTCTGGAAGTTGTAGCAGCGTCTCTCAATGGTTTTGGCAAAGAAAATCACGGAGGCTTCCAAAAAAAAGGGGGGGGTATGTCATTATAAAAATTATTAAAATGAATAATACACACAGATTTGCCGCTGGTGTGCGTATTTATATTTGGAATGGCAAATATATCAATGACCTGCAACTTTAAGAAGGCAATAAATCAATGGGTAGAAATTCTTATATCAATTAATGGGTCGACTCATACGTACATGATGTGCACCTACTGTAGACTAAAATTGGTGTTCTAATAATATTTGTATCTCCTTATATCATCTCATTTAAGTATGATAGTTGTAGCTGTGAAATATCATGTGACGGAGAAGAGATTTTCATTGTTATTTTATGAATAGGGCAGGGGAGTTCAACCCACAACCGGAGGTATAATATACCCACATTTATATGTTGTTCACCCCCCCCCCCCTTTTTTTTTGAAATAAAAGAAATTCTTTTGTGTCATGAGTGTTGCTGTCGTCTCGCAAGGTTTATATCTCTATTTGCCTGTAACGAGAAAGTGTCATGTCTCTAAGAAACCAGTACAAAAGTTGCATGGCAAAATATGATAATGATAGTTTTACAACCCAAGCAGAACAAAATAACACATCAAGGAACAAAATGAACCAAATTAAGTTCAGGTACTAAAGAAAACACTTAAGTACAAATCGCAAAGTGTAAAGCATTCAGAGTATTGAAAAGAAACAATGCGTATTCTATATGACACGCTTGAATAATAGCTACATACAGTAATATCGGCAACTGAATTCTAAATAATAATTGCACAATTAATAATTTTGTCCATCCTGTTACCAGTCAAGGTAGCACTTGACTTGTTCTAGAAATACCTCAATACAAATGTAACAATTTATTTGCGATAATGTAAGAGGCATTTTGAGTTTTCTTACAAAGTATGTCTATCCTGTTACCATTTTTGTCCCTCCTGTTACCGCTGTCTTTGTAACAGGAAGGACAGTAACAGGATGGAAAAATTGGTACATAACTTAAATTGGTTTTAAAATAGTCGCTCCCTAATAATTGATGTAGTGTTTTTATACTTCCGGCCCATGCCTAAGTTACGGTAACAAGCGTTTCATTAGTCTTATGCAATTAAAAATTATCTATCAACTGGTAACATTAAAGACATTATAAAAAGGTACGCATACATCAATACCTACCGATCTTTTGATTCTGATGACCAAAATCTTTCCACATAAAAAATTTCACCATGTCGTTACGTCCTCTATCCACGCCTACGACGTCACCATAAAAAACCGCCGTTATTTGAGGGAGAAAGTAGTTTTATTCCGTAAACAAATAAATAGTAACAGGAAGGACAAATATTGATGAACAGACATTCCAGTGACTGTGGAATAAAAGTTGTCATGATTTGAAACATGGAAAGTTATTTATTTTTAATTATGATGTTACTAAATAAGAAAAATCATTCTGTTTACCTTTAAATGCAGTTTTATGTACAGAAAATTTGAATGCAAATGTTATTTATCAAAAATGAACGCATGGAAATTGGCGAATTTTCATACTTCAACGAATATAAAAAAAAATATGAAACTCTTTGCACACTAATATTTGCATGTACTATCTTGCACAATATGTAAACTCTTATGTTAAATTGAAAAAATATGTCAAACTTACAAATAAAACAGACAATAGACAATAACCGAAAAATGTACATTTTTTTGAAATGACTGATATATAAACCAGGTGTGATCAACTCGTTTTTACATGAGAAAATTCCAGTACATAATTGGGGAATATGAAAATTGTTTCTCATTCGTTTGATGTATATGAGTCTTTGATTTGCAATTTGTTATTGAACATCTCGTTTTCATATTTCCTTGCAGTTCTGTATTTTTATGCCCCGTTTATGAGCATTATGTTTTCAGGTCTGTGCGTCCGTCTGTTCGTTCGTTCGTCTGTCCGTCCGTTCGTCCCGCTTCAGGTTAATGTTTTTGGTCGAAGTAGTTTTTGATGAAGTTGAAGTCCAATAAACTTGAAACTTAGTACACATGTTCCTTATGATATGATCTTTCTAATTTTAATGCCAAATTAGAGATTTTACCCCATTTTCACAGTCCACTGAACATAGAAAATGATAGTGCGGATGGGGCATCCGTGTACTTTGGACACATTCTTGTTTATTCTATTTTACTATTTACAAGTTCTAAGATGACATAAATCTATCCAACCGTTTTCCGGTAACCACTTTCCAGAACGAACCTTCAAATTGTTTTAAAATTTGTTAAAGATTTTTATAAAAGTTTTAACATTGGCGTATATCAAATACTAGTCTCAATATACCGCTCGTTTTTCGTTTGTTAAAAAAGCCAAGTTCCAATTCCATTAAAACACAGGGAGTACGTGAGTAACGTCACTTTTGTAATTGTAACGTCAATTGTATATCTAACATCACCGGACATCAAAATGAAAACTTTCATTTGGTTGCTCACTAGGAAACTCAATAAAACAATCGAACACTGCAAAGAATTTGTGGTACGTTCTTTTTATTCTAAAGTATGTATAAATTAATTATTTCAATAAAAACAACTATATGTATTTAATATAAAGATAGTAGTAGAAACTTCTTAACATATTAAGTTTATAACTAATTTGTATCAATTAATCAATTTATTCATCATGATATTTAACTTTATATAAGATACTTACTAATCATTGTCCACGTTCTTCTCTAGATTCCTAAATGAAAAGTCTTTGTGAAATATCTTTAATTATACTTGAATCAATTGAATATATACAGTTAAACTCGGTACTGGCAACTTAGGTAAACAGAATAATTATTGATGTTTATATTAAGTAAAACTATGGTATTATATTACAACGACGTATTGGACGTAACACTTTTCTAACAGAATGGAGATTTATTTTTATTGAATCATATGATTAGAATGATTAAAAAATAATTAATTAATCAATGCCATAATAGGATGGAAAACTGTCATTTGTTGTGTAAGTTCAGTAAATAAAATTAGAACCTTTCATTAGGTTCGTGACTTAATTCTATCTCTAACTTGTCATTTATTCTTTTACCATTTAATGAAGAATTTAAGATTATGACATAACTTCTATCTGTGAACACTTTTCATTTTAAAATTATATTGAAAATGACAAAAGTCAAGTAATAATTAAAAAAAAAATGCAATCGAAGGTTTTATGAGATCAAAGTGGTTTAAGACAACACACATATAGTCATGACTGAACCTTTCCAATCCTGCCATCACAATATTAAAATTTCAGCTAAAAATTATATAAGGTAAAAAGAAACTTATGTTGAACTTAAATAATGTATTGAACTTTTACTGATATGAAACATTTTTGTTAAACAGGCAAGTTTTACCATTTCCTGAGATATCTATCTGTCAACACCTCCTAGTTGATAGCTGAATCGGAAATGCACTTAAAGTGTATCATTTGAATATTTGATATTATACATTTGGCTAGAATACACGAACCTTTAGAATAACCAATGTAGATTTGTTTTCTTCAGACCAAAAATTCAGCTCAGTTTTATTTGACCTTTTCAAAATTTCAATCATTAACTTTAGAAGCAATGCTAATCGATACATTTCTATGGCATCTTCTCATCTGACATTTATTTGAGTTTCTAATATTTTCGGTTCGAGTGTACATGATGTAGGTAATTGAAACAGATAAACAAAGATAATAAAATCACTTGCGGGCACTAAAAACGTATTGTGTTCTTTGATATTTTCTTCAACTGGTAAAATTAATGGTAGTTATAGGTTTCAGCTATACTTTGTGATTTCCTATTGTAAGTTCAAACACTGCAGTTATGTGCCTGTCCCAAGTCAGGAGGCTGTAATTCAGTGGTTGTCGTTTGTTTATGTGTTACACATTTGTTCTTCGTTCATTTGTTTTACATAAATAAGGCCGTTAGTTTTCTCGTTTAAATTGTTTTACATTGTCTTATCGGGGCCTTTTATAGCTGACTATGCGGTATGGATTTTGCTCATTGTTGAAGGCCGTACGGTGACCTATAGTTGTTAATGTCTGTGTCATTTTGGTCTTTTGTGGATAGTTGTCTCATTGGCAATCGTACCACATCTTCTTTTTTATGTATTGGTAATTAACAAACATAATATCATATCAGTGACTTTGTAAGACGCTTTAGGAGATTAATGCACACCATAGACGCTGAACGACAATTGCTCTTGAGATTACTATCATGCTGTTAACTTGAGATTGGATAGTGGAAAGCTGAAAGCTATTTAAAAAAAAAACAAATACGTTCAGAGCAGTAACCCCAACAAAAGGATATGTTATGCCTGCATTATTGCTTATGTAGAATATATCGAGGTTGCTTATCCACATAAGATTAATAGTTTCACGTTTCCCTTCTCTGTTTATGTGGTCGTTGATTGGGTTTGGCTTGCATTAAGCTCGTACAAGTACAAGAACTTTCCTCTATGGAACACAAATAGTGTGCATTACCATTGCTCTCTCTAAAACAGAATAATATACGTCCTTACCATACTGGTGTTCATAGCAGATCGATAGTTGTGGGGATATTTGTTAAATTCCAAAATTATTCTTCTGCATACAATTGCTTTTTTAATGTATTTCGATAAACACACCTATGTATTATACATGTTATAATTATTCGATTGATGAATCTTGTTTACATCTTTCACAAATGAACAAAACTCACTTATCATCTATAATTTTGGTAAGTTTGATGCGCTTTTCTGTTTATCCTTAACCTGGAACGTTCAAAGCCGATCTTTTGAAAACAAAGAATGTATACAATCCTGCAGATACGTGCAGATATTACAAAAGAGGCTTAAACAATATAACAGTTGTTGTACACTCGAATTTTCATCGGAGTTCAGTATTTTTGTAATTTTTTCTTTTTTCATCATTCTCAAAATCATTTTGCCCCCTTGAGATGTTCCTTAATTTTCAACTATACTCTTAATCAACGGATAATGTCAAATTACTTTTAATGCATCATGTCAGTTACAAATATTTAAAGCACAGACAACTGAACTGATTAAACTATATGGGAATAACAATGACATGGCAACGGCTACGACCCAGTTCTACAAATTAAACAGGACATTTTGTATGATATTTAGGTTGTTTATTATGTAATTCGAACTTGATGATGAATTAGTATTGTTATCAATGTATAAAACTCTTGTTGTAATAGTGCGAGCCCATGTGAGCAAAACTTACTAGCAAGTTAAGATCCATTCCTGCCATTTGATTAATAGGTTGTTTTACACTGTATTACATGTAATGTATGCAAAAGTCAAATATAAGCATGACATTCAGTTCGGTATTTTAACAAACATTTATTTTACAATGTAATGGTCTGAAATTGAGCGTTATATTTATTCAATCTTCTTATTCATTGTCGAGTTCGAATCAAGACCGATGAAACATCTCCCGCTCCCTCCCTTCCCCCAAAAAAACAAATGTGTGTTAACCATAACCTCATATAAATTGCTACTACATCAGCTTTTCCCAATTTAAACACCGTAAACATATACAAGGAATGTTATATGAGAATTTAAAGCTCTATTTCTCTATTTTTCCTTGTTTTGTTATTTAAAATACTTCTGATTATACTTGTTATCAAGGTTAAGAACATATATTGTTATATCAGGTTTTTACTGACTTTAGTACTTTTTTTGAGACCCTGTTGTAAGACATTTAGTGTTTGGCAGAGTCATGATTCATAACCTATTCTGTTTTGATGAGTGTACAAATCCTTAAAAAAAAACTAAGGTTTCAACTTCAACAGGCATAGTTGACCTCAGATGAATGATTGTTTTTTTTAGTAGGTCCCGTATGGTACTATAGTTTCTAACGTTTAGACGTATTCATTCATTACTGTTTCATTACTGTTTTTAAACGTAACTAAGGAAGACAAATTCAGATGCATTAAGTTATTATCATTTAGTTGTACTGGAATACAACCGCAAAAACCTCTTTTTGTATTGTTACATTCATATAATTTTAGTTCACTTTTAAAGTATAGTTTTATAACACTTAAATGATAAACGAAAGTATTTACAATTGACAGAAGAGCGGCTATTTATTTTCTCGTTTTGACTTATTGTTTGCTTCCTGCTCTTATTATCATCACGAGAGGTTATGTACAAAAAAGTGATGCACATAGTTTTAACCAGCAAGATGTAGGTGTACTAGCTTTAGAAAGTTAGTTAATTTATTTTGTTCTACATATACAGATCACATGAGAAGATATACTATATTTTTATCATCATAGCTTACTCTCTTTTACTTTTACATGAAATAGCTGGGCAATCAACGCATTTCTAAGTGACTATACTTCTTCATCATACATAAATTTTGAAAAATCCTTTAAATCTATTAATCAATCTACATGCTTTGTTACAATTTTTGTATAAAAGTATATTTGATTAAAAAACTCACTTGCCTTTGTATTACACACTAAAATAAACTGTCCTGTATTGATGACAAATACGTCAATATAGTGTCATAGTTTTGGTTGAAATGTCGGAAAGTACATGACATCGTTTGATACTTTGAGTAATGTTCGAATAATGTGAATAGCGTAGTGTAAACTGAAAATGAGGCACCTCCAACATTCATATCCAACGGATGCTTGATATAAAGATGAATGTCCATGAATTGCTTTTGTTATTAAATTCCATGGCGCCATACAATTTTAAATAGTAAAAAAAATATGTAAAAAAAATGACGAAAAGAAAAAGAAACACAATGTGTCCGTTTTCTATAGAATTTAAATAATGCTTGTAAAAATAGAGACTTTATCTACGTGCAAAAGATTGAAGTGTATGTATAAAAATAGAATTATAGCCCTTGTTTAATGTACGTTCAAAACATTCTGTCTTTATCGTATATTGCGCTTACTTTTGTTAGACTCGTTGTACACTTATGAAAATATATTTAATGATACAATAAATGTTATTATACTTCACGTTAAAATGCCAGATTTTGTTAGGCTAATGCGAAGGTGTTAATTTACTCTATCACATGGCTGAGCGAGTGACAATTTTTTTTAATGTTACCCTCTCGTGCAGACCATTCAAAAATCGATAATTAAAAGTACAATGAGTTGAATTCACATCAAGTAATTAAATACAATGCTTGGGTTCTACGTTTTGGCTTAGATTTTATTATTTGACTGTCAAAATAAAAATAATAAACATCTTGCCTAACTTTCTTTTTTTTCTAATACCCGTGACGTTGTTATGTACAGTACGCGACGTCATAGAAAATATTTTTTTTACAATAAAAGTAATCTGTAAAAGACAATAATAGGACATTCAGTATAATAAATTAAATAACACAAAGCTGAGAGGGAGATAGAGCAGATTGATACCCATCGAAAAGCATTGTCAACCTTGGCTTCGCCGCGGTTGACAATGTTTTCTCGAGGTACCAATCTGCTCTATCACTCTCTCAGCTATGTGTTATATATATAATGTCAAATAAAAGCTTGTTTAGAGAACATAACCTGTCTGCTTGTATTCAACGGAAGATGTCAAGTTTAAATCGCTTACATTTTCAAACAATATCTTCCTGGTACGGCGAGTGATCATTTATACATTTGTCAGTATTAATGTTATAACGTACATGTAGTACTTATCTATTATATGTTTATACATAAAACAATGTTTTCAAATTACAACTAAATGTACAAAAATGACAGGTTGTATGCCAGTTTTTTTAATATTCAACCCTTCCTCAATGGCACAGCGTAGACTTTTCCTGTGATATGATTCACTCTAAGATCATTGATATAGATGCTGCTCAAGAGAGTATATTTTTTGAATTTTATAACTAAACAAAAACATAATCTTAAGAGCAGAAAATAATATCAAATTATAAACCATTTGCATCTTCCTTGGTAATCTTCTATATGAAGTCTCCTCTATCAAAACATCAAGGAAACATCTCCAAACAACAACAAAAAACTACCCCCACAAATTATTGCGTTCCATATAAATAAAGGCAGCAGTAGTAGTCCAGAAATTGTGAAATCCTAAGTAAATATGACAAGCGGTTTTGAAATTCTGCTGTGGACAGGTTAAATTTCGAAGCTGCGGAGAAAGAAGATGAGGAAGATTTTTATTCATGGTTATCAATAATCGTACATCGTTCTTTCACTTTTGTCGATATTTAGGGTGACTCTGTAATAACTGAGTAATACAGTTCGTTCTAGTAAAACGTCACCTGTTAAACGCGTTTAAAAAATTTAATATCAGCCCTAATGACCTATGTCGGGTATGTTGTATTGCAATTTAGGTCAAGTGTCAAATTATCTTTCCATTAAAGTCATAAAAATGTATGTTCCATTAACGCTTTGGAAAACATGACACCATTAATTAAACTATTAGAAACTGTAAAGACCTTGCTGATAACTTGATATTATCTTAACAAAACCGCATCTCCATTAACTTGTACGCAGAAGTAACAAATACCGGACCATCGTTACAACTTTGTTTTGATAAGGGTTTGACTGAAAAAAAAACTGAATGTAGTACGTTGTTAAAAGAATGTCTCCCTCTTCTAACTAATTATTTAACAGGATATGAAGTCGACAGTGTCGACCAATTTCTGCTCTTTTGTCTCTAGAACACATTGCCAGATTCAATTCTCTATTCTACCTGTGGACACAGATTAGTGTAGACAGTAGTTGATTAGTATTAAGTATGGTGGTGCCCTTTCAGATGTTTATGTGTTGCATTGTGAAATTTGACCTCAGATTTATATCAAAAACTCAAAAGAAACATAATGTCCTGTTTTCAATATTGTTATGATGTTAAAAACTATTTTGAGGCCGAAGCTATTTTTATTGACTTCTAACAAAATTCATGTTATAAAGATGTGAGATTTTTTTAATTGGCCAAGAAAATCCCCATTTTGAATCAAGTTGACAAAGATATAAAGACATTACTTTCTTTAAATAATAGAATGGAATCGTAAATCTGCTACTAGTATTTCTCTCGAGTCGAAAGATCAGATAATTGATATATAATGACGCAATATGAATCTTCATGTTTTATATAGGATAACATAAAGAAGTTAATTTATTGTGCTGTAATTATTTTTTTAAGGGGGGGGGGGGGGGGTGTAGGAAGATTTGAATGCTGAAATGTTGAATTATGTACGACTAGCGAAAACAGTTACAGACCTAATGCCGGTAGTTATGTTTGAACAATAAAATCTGATGGATTCGAACTCACAGGAAATACTAGCATAACATTCCGATCTCTGTTCACCTCTTTCCAACAACAAAACAAACATAAACCAACTAACGGAAAATAGGCAAATCCTATGTGCCCGAAGGAAGACACAGAGATAGGTGTAGGCGATGATGTTAAACGTTGGCGTTTTATCCTCACTGAACTCAAGAATCATTCAAAAATAAGCGACAAGTCATTCGTAGCTCTTGAAAAGGTCTTAGCAAATGTGTTCTCATCTGAGAAACTTTTCAAAAGTTGCTCGTTTTATAGCAAGTATCAGAAGATAATAACTGACATGTTTGAGGCAAACGATTATAATTTCTATTCTCAGAAAGTAAAACATGGTAAGTATGTACCAAACTATATCTAGAGATCAACTAGTGAAATTTAGCGGTTCACTTGAGTTCTTACGTGCTGTTTTACACTGAGAATATATTTGTTTGAATACAAATAAGTTTGAATCAAAAGCTGCTTTGAAACCGTTTCACTTTTGATAGAAAATATGAAAAATAGAGAATTCAGGATTCTGAATATGATCTTTTTTTAAAACCAAAATCCCTTTATTTACTAACATTGCTCAGATGATTACCGCTTCGATACCTCTTGAATTCGACCCTGTTCACGCTTAAGATATGACAATAAAAGTCATTTGAACAGGATTTTCATACAATTTTGGTTCAGCAGAATTCACCCCTGATTTGCATTTATGATTTGTTACTTTCTCCATTGTACTGTTGGAAAACCTGCATTTACCTGTTTACTCTTTAGGGTTTTATTTCATCAATAGAACACCATATCAAATTCATGTGTACATCTCTGCTATATCTATTTATTGTATATCTGAAATAAACTTACAAAAATGCATTTATAAGACATTAATGTGTTCCTGTCAGAAAGGTGATGTTCAATCCAATGGGAGATTCACGCTCTGTGCACGCTAAAAAAAATGCAACCACTCTTTGTGGAGTCCGCAGGCGGCCTGTTAGAATAACAAAAACTGTGTGTTCATATCCAATTCATCCTCATTTTCCAGTAGCAGCTAGACTATATTTCTTCTACCATCAACTCGGACGGCCCCTATTACATGACCTTGATATTACATTAATTGTTAATGTGTTCTCTTTCTGAACATGCATGAAATATTTGACATTTAATCACTTAATTATCAAATTTTATAACAAGTTTTATGAAATTATTCCCGATACATTCGAAATCAACATCAGACGATATTACCAGATGATTATACAGGAAATATCTGTAAGGCAAAATATTGGATTAAATGATGACCCACTGAGTGTTACCCGGACACATTTTCGACTCTGAGCCGGCCATTCTGTGCTCTTAGTCTATGAATCCATGTGTTTAGCGTTGAAATAGAATACCAATTTAATTAACGTCTTTGTTTAGCCGTTCGGGATCCGAACAAATGACCTCCCGCTCTCGAGCCGAACGCCCCCACATGAGACCAACCAGGAGAGCGGTAGGGATCGGTAGTATAGAATATCATACCAAAAACTAAAGTACAATACACAATACAGTTTCACAGAATTCTCACAGTTACTAAAGCTAGCTAAAATTATCGAACCTAAATCATATGCGTATAATGATATTTTAAACTACACGTAAACATGGATGATCGACTTCATGGTGGATTTTATGGATCAACGCTCTCGGCAAATTAAAAGCTCTTGCACCTTTTTTTCGATTGGTCCGAATAATGCCAGCTGTTTCAAGTATGAATTTATGTCCTTATTCAATATACATGTACCCTCATTTTCCAGTGGTATTTTAAAGTTTCACGTCCAACCTCACTGTCGACTTCCTATTGTACGACCTACCTATTGTATTTAAAATGTATGTGTTATAGTCATAAACATGCATGAAATATTTGCTACTGGACGTAAAACAAACAACAATCAATCAACTTAATTTATTTCTCTGTACTAGTACATAGCAAACAAAGACAAGATCTTGTAAAATGCTTTAATTTACTAAATTAAAGAGTTTGTTTTCATATAATGCATTGACCTTGCGAATATATCTCGCCTCACAAGTTTTGATCGGGCCAGTGAAACCTAGTTTAATACGGTTTTATTCATTGAAGTTTGCATGCATAGTTTTTTTATTTGAAAAAAACACAAACAAAGCAAGATCTTTTTATTAATTGTACTGAATAGACAAAACTTATTTTACATTCGCGTGTAACGTAATGTAGGAAAATAACCAAATCAGATACAAAAGGAACATTTACCGGATGAATATTGTGAAGGACCTTATGCATCTAGGTATGTCCGATTAGAAGTTCTGAAACAAGCTGTTTAAAACACTAATCGTTGGAAGAGTTTACTTACTGTTTTCTAAGGTCTGATCTTTACGAATCTATTTCATGATTACTGACAGGTCAAAAACATGAAGTATATATAGCATAAAGTTGTTGGGCATAATATTCATTGGTCAGTTATAAATGAGGTCTGTATGGGGTTTTGATTGCCTGATTTATTAAATAAGAAATCGTTATTTTGAAAATTTGGATAAAAAAATATAAATTTACCCCCTAATTTTGTAAAACTATCATTTAGTGTTATCTAGATGCTATTTTTTTTTATCATAAATACTAATTATATGATGTAATGCCATTAAATCGGTCCGTTTTCATTTCAATTTGGTAACTGTTAATTGTATATATCAGTCGGAGTACTGTTTAACTATCATTTAAGTTGAACATATTTAGACTCGTCCAGTTCGGGGGAATTAGGTTTCTGCAAGTGCTTTTTATGTACCTTTCTTATATTTTTGACGGTTTGTAAGTCAGTAAAAGTTCAATGATTAAGTTAATATTGACATTAAAAGACCTTATATCAATATTAACTTATCATTGAACTTTTACTATTACTAAAATTACAATAAGCACACACAACTGATAAAGTGTAAACACGTCAAAAACACCATCAGAAACTCATGACCGTATATCATGTCAAAATATAAGGGAACAGTAGCGATCGGATGTAGATTAATGCTTTCAAAATTCAAAAGGCAATGGTAGCGTAGCAGGCAAAACAGTTAAGTATTGCTTTAACTCAGAAACTCATTACCATTGACGTAATCATTACGTTTCTATGGCGTGATCAAATATTTGTCTAGAAAATAATGAAACAACACAAATACAGAATTGAAGAATTTTTCGTAGCTATAACTTTGCAACAACATCATTACAGTCCTATTTTCAGGAGGCAAACTAATACATCATGCAATAATGATATAAGTATGTTTTTCTTTGCATGGCAACTAGCACTGACACGGTAAAATCTGGCTTCTGGCACATCTAAAAGATTAATTCCGCCAAAGATAACAAAACTTGTTAACATCTGATGTTAAATGTATCACCCTTAAAGCGCTAGCTTATGACAAAAAAAATGTTTAATAACACCAAATCATCACAATAAGTCAATTTGATATTCAACATTAATTCAACAAAACAAATCATGATTATTCAATATAAGTAATTTTACAAATGTTAGACCAAAAACATACATTTAAAATGTAACTAACGCAATAATTTTTTTTTACTTTAATAGTCTTGCAAATAGATGTGGTATGAATTTCAATAAAACAACTCTTCATCATAGTCACAATATGTGAATCATTATAAGTCAAAATTCGGCCTTTAACATGGAGCATTGGTTCGCAACGAACAGCAAGCTATAAAGGGCCCATAAATGACTAGTTGAGTATAAAACCATTCAAACTGGAAAACCAGCGGTCGAATCTTTATATAAAACTAGAGACGAAAAACACGTATGAATAAAATCAACAAACGACAACCTGTTTGGTTACACAAGGCAGCACATAATTCATTACCTAGTTACTCAGTATTAGTTAAATAACTGATAAATGTTATGTCCCAAATAACATTAATTATTACTACACATCTGGATATAATGTCCTGTAGAATGGCCAATAAGTATGTCAACAGGTGTTTTGATGTTATCGATAAAATATATTTCCAAAAAATGACAGATGAACATCATCGGCACAAAATAAAACTTGATGTTTGTCCTTAAATGTACAACCTATTTTACTAATGTACTTTAACTCTCCTATCGCTGCGACGTCAAGATTTTTCATCTTTTTTTCATAAAAAAAACCAACATCACTCAAATAATTAAATAATAATATATATATATATATTGATAACGTATTCGACATCGTGAATTTAAAAAAAATAAAAGTACTCCTCATATTTAACAACAAGTCATTATCACAACAATAAACAAGATCATTTCCACCCCCATGGATAATACAAACCGATGAGACTCCTCTAAAATTTATGTAGCATTAATTGTTTTGTAAACACTGAACCACTTAATCACTGACAAACGAAGGAAAATAATGTTGCATAATTTTTATCAAAGCCTAGGTTTGTTCCTTTTGGTCTGTTTGCAGTGTGCTCTTAAGCCCTTTTAACATTAGACGATATGTCTCTCATTTATGAAAGATAGGGATTACTTTATTCGAATGTATCGCTTAAATGAGGAGGACATCAATCGAACCATTGTATTTGCATTTCTTCATCAGTTTTTTTCCATGTAAAAAATCATGTGCAACTGCACCTTTTCTGGACGACTCGATTTTGAATCTATTCATATCATAAACAAGAAATTTTGAAGTTTTGTTATAATTGAATGAAATGGATATAGATATAAATAGAAGTTGTATGAGTTCCAAATGAGACAACTCTCCATATAAGTCACAATGTATAAAAGCAAACAATTACAGGTCAAAGTATGGTCTTCAATTTTTGTGTCATTTGGTCTCTTGGGGAGAGCTGTATCATATGCAATCATACCACATCTTCTATTTTTATATTCAACACGGAACCTTGGCTCACACCGAACAGCAAGCTATAAATGGCCCCTAAAACTTCTGGTGTAAAACAAATCAAACAGAAAAACTAACGATCTAATCTATATAAAAAACGAGAAACGAGAAACACTTATTAAACACATCAACAAAAGACAACTACTGAACATCAAATTCCTGACTTAGTACAGGTACAAACAATTGCAGCGGGTTTAAACGTATTAATGGTTCCAAACCTTCATCCTTATTTGCAAAAATAGTGTAATATCATAACATAGAAAGACACACTATGAAATATCAATTGAAATGGCTCAACTCAATCAAAAGACACATAAACACATGTGAACAGACACTGAACGAATACATTTGAGCTATTATCAAATGTAAATTCAAAATCATCTATGCATTGTTTTCTAATCCAAATGACATCAGTAAGGACCATTTTGGTGTGGTCTTGATGAATTATAATTTGAGAGTGCACAAACCATACTGGTGTTTGATTTTATAGCCAATGTAGTAGTGAAACCTCTTTGGTCTGTTTTTTAAAAACGAATAGTACATGTAACATTGATAATGTCTTGTGTTAAAGTAGCAGTCCATGTAAAAACCAGACAAAAGGTGATATACCAAGGTAGTGGGAATTTTATAAATTTTTCAGAGAATGTTCCTTAGATAACCAAAAAGAAAAAAAAAGAAAACAAAAAAGCTGGAAAGCAACGGTTGCTAGGGAATTCCGCTTATTGATATTTGCCTAACAACAGTAACAAATTGCTCAAAATTTCTTCTGAAAATGCTCCAATTTAAAGAAAAGAATTATAAATCTTGCAGAAGATGCAATTATTAGATATATATTTTTTTACAGACAGTATACTTCCCTTAATTAAATTTGAACATCAAATTTGGATTTGTGTAAACATAATCATATATAACTAGGTCGTTTGAGGTAACACTTTAAAGGAATTTTGATAAAAGGTAACAATACCTAAATTTTTCATTTTTTAGATTAAAATTTGAAAAAAAGCCAGACCTGTACATCTGAAACACCTATATATCACGAATAATCAACCTTATCACAGAAATTTTTCATTAATTTTTTTTAGGGATTTTAAAAGGTCAAAGGTCAAAGGTTAAAATAAAAAATGTCCAAAAAACATAAAAATCACACTGAAAGCAGGGTTTTTTTTCCTAAAATTGTTTCAATTTATGGTAGATAAATGCATACATGGTTGCATAATATCAGGACCCTAATGTTCTTACTTTTCTTAATATTATGACCTTGACCTTTTACCTGAAGGTCATTTTTTTTTGGACTTTTTAGAGTTTTGAAAGCCTTTTTGACAGATTTGTTTACAACTTTTCAACTATTCTCAATATCATGTGTGTTATAATAAATTATTTTTGTGAACATGGCTTGCAGCTATATATCACCTTCACCTTTGACTTAAAGGTCAAATTATTTTGTTTTTTTAATATGACACTCTTCCAGAAATATCTTGATTTTGTGCAGACTTTCTTATAACTTGTTTTGCACCTCTGCCAACATGACCTTACACAAAAGACTGCACACAAAAGAACATAAATGGAGAATCCCCCCATATAACGTTATAAACTGGCATAACTGATGACCAATTAAGCTGGCACAACCAAAAGTCAAACATGATCTGTGATTTATGGTAATATTATAAAGCAATGTGTATAAGTTTCATAACAATTGGTTGAGGAAAACTAAGAAGATAACAGTTACCAACTTTTTGATGTACAGACTTATGTAAATATAGATCAACATGGTTAAATTTAATGCCTTGTCACCTAGCGGTACCTATATGGTTGATTTATATGTCTGTGGGAGTTTGTCCCACCCATCAAACAATATATTCTAAAAGTATTTTTTTCTGTCACCTTTGAGAAACCTTGTTTCTATTGTTATATCTACACAACACACAGCAGATTAATTCCAATATAACCTTTATTTGGAACACCTTATACTCAGCAAAACAGGTATTGATGACTGTGAATTTTAATTAAAAAGTAAAACATAATAGCAGTCATCCAGTTTCAAAACATTTATTTGTGATAAAATAACTACAAATAGATTTTCCACACAGGGCCTATGTACGACTCATTTGGATTAGTTACATATATAAACACAATTTATATACTGCTTATTTAACCCTAATAATTTACCTTTGTTTTATTAAAACAGAATGCAATTTACATCGTGAGTAAGACGACAAATTTTCCCTTCCTGAAACCAGCTTTTTTTATTCTAGTCACTTGATATATGCCTATTGGCATACATTTTAGGTTTTTTAATTCAAATTTAAAACTTACTTGCTTTAAATAACACAGATAATAAAAAAAAATACACACTATACTTGGATTTGGATTGTGGTTTGACACAGATGAATGTGTAACTTCTATTAATAATAAAAGGAATACACATACATTTACATATTGCTATATTAAACTGAAAGTACAGTTAAAATAAAAAATGATTAGAGTTATCTCCCCTTGCATATTTTAAGGAAGTATATGGAAACAAAATAAAGTAACTACATCTATATCAAGTAAGTTAATTATCTCCCTTTAAATATTTCAGATCACGAATATCTTCCTTTATGCACATTCTATGGTCATGTACTTCAACTGTGTAAAGTTTCATTAATATTGCTACAGTCATTTAGGAGGAGTTGTGCTTACAAGACCTAATGCCACATATTGTGATATTTAAACTTAATAATTTCAATTATCTCCCTTGAAAAAAACATCTGATAAGAAATATCCTCCTTCCTCATGTCTAAAGATGTATACAACATCTGTGTAAAGCTTCATCAACATTGATTAATCCATTTAGAAGAAGGTGTGCTTACAAGACTTGTTGCCATTTATTGCTATATTTAACAAAGTCAATTCAATTATCTCCCTTGAAATAATTTTGATGAGAAATATTTTCCTTCATGAACATCCTCAGGTTGTGTACTACAATCGTATCAAGTTTTATCAATATTGGTCCATCCATTAGGAAGATGTTGTGCATGTATACGAGACTTATCAGATGTATACACCCCCCCCCCCCCCAAAAAAAAAAAGAATTCTGAACAAGAGTGGACACACTGAAATGTCTCGCCTGTTCTAGTGTTCATAATATAATTTATGTTGAAAGTATAAAAAAGCATTGTATACCACAAGCATTAATTAACTGTACTTGAGATGAAGGCGACACAAAAATCACATCATGAGGAAGATGTGTACTAAGTTTCAAATTGATGTGCCTCTAACTCAGTGATCGGGAAAGTCGTGCGCCCTGCGCCTATAGCGCATATCGACCCGAAATGGCGCATAGAGTGACTTATGTAAGCGCCCACGTGGCGCACGATATTTTTCACTTTGTTTCGATACGTTTACAGATATCGTCAAATGGATTACCGATCATGTTCCGTGCCGCCATGTGTGTGTACACAACTGTGTAATGTTCCTCCAATGATAGGAGCACCTATATATTTTTGGGACGTCTCGGGTGTTTTCCTATGGAAATAATAGAACCATGGGTGTAACTGATTACCCAAAAAAACGTAATAAACCTTCATTCATGATATGATTTTTTACAACCTTAAATTTGTAAAATTTGGCTAGTACAGACGAGATTTGTCTTTAATTATTATCTTTTAACTTAGTTCAGCTTGCTACTTTATCGTTGAAAAACCCCAAAGCCTTTTTATGAATATAGTTTTTGTCTCCATAAAAGGCGACTTACAGTCCTTGTCACTATTTGGTCTTTGGCTTGTTTTGACATTTTGTAAACATGCCTTCAGCGAATTGTTTTTTTTTTTTTTTATCAATTAATGATTCTCTCTACTGTTATTGTTGTCATCATGATGAAGTAATGATAATACAAGAAGTGCAGAGGAAATGCCAAATACGTCCTCTAATACGAAACGTCGGGAATAAGTATGGTATCGACGAAGACCCAAATTTAATGTAAAAAAAACCCATGCACATGAACAAGACAAATGTAGGACAGAAAGTCACAGGACAAAAAGTCACGGACAAAAAGTCACAGGACAAAAAGTCACAATTCATTTTTTCTGATTATTTTCTTTAAAGAAAAACAGCTTATTTCTACAAAAATATTTTTGTATTTTTCTTGAACTATTGTATAAATACCAACTTTGTAAACAAAATTTATCAAAAATATATCAAAGATAATCAAATAATTGTTAAAAAAACAAAATGTCAAAGTGACTTGGCACTTAAATGGCTTCATGGTGCCAAGAAATATATCTTTTGCATGATTAAAATTAAATAAATCTCGAATTTTCAAGTATAATGACACAATTCCTAAACTTTAATTTGAATATATGTATTAAATTTAAAAAGTAAATATTTTAAGATATTTCTATTATATATTCAATCAGTTGTCAACAAATCATTTGTGACTTTTTGTCCTGTGACTTTTTGTCCTACCAAATTTGTGACTTTATGTCCGGTGACTTTTTGTCCTGTGACTTTCTGTCCGTTTACCAACAAGACAACAGTAGCAGTAGAAACATTGTAAATAAAGGATATCTTAAATATTATCTGGTTTGGAAGAAATTCTTTTACATTCTTTGTTGAATTGAAATAACAAAATCACAGGCACAATATCTATAATATTATTTAAAATCATAAAGGTAAGTACCACCATCTCTTAGCCGAGATATACACTTTTTATTTTTTCACTGTAGTCAATTCAAATGGCCCATTCATTTGACAACATGGCCCATTTTTTTTTAAATGGCCCCTTGAATTTAATTTTGAGGGGCCCTGGGCCCATAGAGAAAAAATCCTTCCAGATCACTGCTAACTTCATCAAAAACCACCTTGACCAAAAACTTAAACTTGATGTGGGATGGAAAATCAAACAAATACACTATTGTAGATAAAAAAATGTTTCATTATAGACTTGTTTTACTTAAAAGCAGGTGTATTTTTTTAAATAAACAAGTTACTATTTTTAAAAGGCAGAGTGCCCATATTCATTGTATTTGGCTTGTCTTTTATTCATGAATTTCTTCTGTGAATTAGGTTAGAGTTTTTTTAAATATAAAAAAAGAAGGTAAATAGTTTTGCTCCATGGATCAGTATTTCAGAAAAAAAACATTAAACTTTGATTTATCATAGCATGTTATCTAACCAAAAGTGATTAACAGCAAAAATATGGCACAAGCAAATTAGGGGCCTAAACTACATGATTAAAAAAGTTTTTCACAATAATTGTTCAACAGCATCAGCCTTGTTTAAAGCAAGAATAACAGCATCAAGATCTTGGTCAATATCTGCAATTGGTGTTTTACATCTCTGCATAACAGCCAATCTGGAGAAAAAGGATGCAATCTGTCCAAGTTCTAAATATTCTTTAGGGGTGAACCTTTTGTTTCCATTTTCATCCCTTGCCACTCTCATGTTCCTGACAACAGTTAAAGGATTAGCTTTAATTCCACTTCTTTCACCTTCTTCAAAAATGTTGCTCAAGTAAGATTTTACATTGTCTGAAAATCTTACAACCTTTCTTTCCTTCTTTAAGGCCCATCCCATTATTTGTTCATTGGAGCCTTGCTTTAACCCAGTCTCACATCTGAATTTGATTGTGTCTTCAGTTAGGTTAAAGCACGACTCCTTCCATCTCAATTTAATATCATTAAAGGTGCTTCCTTTATGATCTTGGTGTTCATGGTTGCCTAGCAGACAATGGTTGTTCATGTCACTGTACGATTCAAAATACAGTATACAGCCAATTTCTGGACAACTGATGTTAAATGACTCTGAATCTGTCTGTTTTGGCATAGTTGTTTTTTTTATAATACCATCAGGTTGTGTAGGAATTGTAAAGTTTGCATGGACATCAACATTCAATTCTACATCATTTAAAGTACTATTTATAGAAATCTTCTTCCCATTTCCAATTTCAAATGCCTTCCAGGCTGTTATTGTGTCATCGTTGTTGAATCTGACATTTGAAATCTTTGTAATTGCCTTAATAGGACAGGTGATCTTCTTAACGAGAGAATTAGGATCTACAGCTACATATGCTGCTTGGCAGGATGTTACTCCACCATGTTTGTCAATGGCCATTTTCATATCTGAGGCAGTTAAAACATCACTACCAGATGCAGCTGATCTTCTGATTTTCCCTCTCATATGGGCAATCTTTGCGTCACAATATGATTTACCATTTTGTGGCTCACTATAGTCATACCGTGCAATTGTTATGCCTAAAAAAATAAAAATATACATGTACATTAATTCAACTTAATGACACCAGAGTTGAATTGTGTTGACAAGCCTTCAACATAACAGAGAACTTCCACACAAATTTTCAAAGCATAAATATCTCCATATTATGTGTTTATAGTATAGTATGCAGTAGATGATAGTTCAAATTTTGAGACACTTGTATGTAAACAAATAACACTTTTAAAGTCATCAATGAACTAGCTATATATATATTACGGTTATTTCTGGCAATTTGTATATATTTCCCTTTGATCCAACTGGCTTATATTTTCAAATATCAAGACTTATGGATATAGTGATCTGGCAGCATATTAGTAATAGGTTAACTTTATTTTGTATGTGCGTACCTTGCAAGGTTCTCAGACATGCACAGATAGACAATGGTTATTCTTATAGTGTATAATAGATTACCAATGAAATTATAAATGGTATTTATACCCTGGGATTTTAAAGTAAATTATATACTTTAAAACCCAGCTTTTTAAAGTAGATGATTATAGTGTTGTGGAGTTTGTCTATCTGAATTTAAGTGCAAAATGACATTATTTCTCTTACCAGTTGTTTCAGTGATCTTAGGTATAGCCAACCAAAGACTGCCACAATGGTAGCATCCTGCATTATCACTTCTCAAGTATACTGTGTTGATTCTGGGAAGCTGAATTTTTATTGTTCTTAAAGTGTGCTCTAACACGGAAGCTACTGCAACCCAATCTTGTTTAACTGCATCCATTGTATGTGTATATGTTCTTTGCTGCAAGTAAAATAAAAGGAATCTAAAAAAATATTTTACTAAAAAGATAATTCTATAAAGAGGCTCCTAAGAGCTTGTAATCTTTCACCGATAGTATTGAATAAAAACTGCCAGTTTATAGCAATATTTTTAAATTTTACTAGGCAACACACATACATATTTTGTGTGAGACAAACAAAGGTGCTTTAATATATCATTTATCTGATATTTTTGACAAATTTAAGCAATAGTTATTGGTGGTGACCATTTTTAATAGGTACTGGGGTCATCAACCTTAAATGTGGTAGTTTATTACATGCATGTATTCATAGGTTTCTCAAAATTTTGTTGAAATTGGCCCCTTCAATAATCTTGATTTTTTTTTTAAACACACAGTGTGTTTATCTCCTCTGAATTGTTTTACATTGGCCATATTGGGACCCTTTTCAGCTTACTTTGCTGAGGTGGCTAAGACTCTGTTAAAGGCTATAGTAGCCTATAATTGCATACATTAACAACAATTGGTCTTGGATGGAGAATTGTCTATAATTGGCAATCACACCACAAAGGAAAAAAAATGAAATAAAACATAGGTGAGGTCTATGAAGTTCAACTGACTATATGCATTTTGAATAAGGAAATTACCATTAAATTCTGATTTTCATCTTTAAAAATACACACTGAAACATGCCAGTTAACTCCTTTTTGGCCAAACCAATCACTCTGTTTCTCACGAAATGCTAAAGGAAGGAATTTCATAGCCCAGTCCATGATTATGAGACATTCTCCATCTTTCAATTCCTCTAATAGTAGGATCCTTGCTAGATCTTGGTTGACACCTCTTACAATATGACTCTTCCATTCAAGAATCTTAGCCTCAGCTACATCTATACTGGCCAGCAGATCATTTCTAACTTCATCTGGTATGTCTGCAAAATAAATAATGTCAACAAGATATAGTATGCCTTTAGTAAAATAGATATGGGCCTGATTAAGACCTCCTCTGGGTGCAGGATTTCTTGCATGTTGAAGACCCATTGGTTGCCTTGAGTTGTTTTGTATGTTTTGGTTGGGTTGTTGTCTCTTTGAAAAAAAATTCAATTCCTTGCTTTTTATTAACTTTTTCTTTGTTTTCAAGAAAGTGTATTTTCTAAATCAAAGAAAACTTAAAAATCATGATTATAATCGTACTATGTTTTATTATTTGATGACACTAGCAATAATGAAAAACACTAGTATTATTGTTCTCTTTTTATATTGAACAGTAATGTGCACCTAATGCATAAACTGAGAAAAGTTTATCTATTCAAATCAAATTACAAAATAAACCGTGATTTAAATTTGTTAAGGTTGCAATAAATACCTAATTCAGAAAGACGTCTTTTGATGGTGGAGACTGCTTGTGGAAGTAAATTACATCTCTCACATACCATGTCATGCTGATGGTCGACACAGTGCTGTTGTAGATGTTGGTCTGTTGGATCACTCAAAGAATAATTGATACAGTGATCTGGACATTTATCACATTTCCTGAGGTGTGCTTTAAAGTCTGTCTTCAAGTAAATTTTACTGGCATTTAAACTGTCCTTGCAGTCACGCAACTCTACTTGCACTTCCTCATCAACAACATAGTTACCCATTTCCTTGACTGTTGTTAACAATGTCTCATATGATGCACCACCATCAGCAGCACAATTGTCGAGGCCTTTCAGGTTTGTTCGTCTTGAAGATGGACATGCATTTAGAATTTTGAATAAAGTGGATCTTGATAAAGGCAGGAATTCAGTTTCTGTACAAAATTTTGTATACACGTTTATAAGAGTGGCATGACATGCAGTTCTCACTACTTCAGGTATTGTTACTGTATTTCCATTGTCCAACTTCATTTCCTTTACACCAAAGGATGAGACCTAGAAATCAAAAAAGGTTTAAGCTATTATTAGATAATTCAAGAACCTTAAAGAGAAAACTCGCATTACCATGCCCAAATAATTGTCACTAGTCAAACAAATCTTATCAGATTCAATAGTTGAAAGACTCATAACTCATACAAAAAGTTAGTTGATCAAAATCTGTATGTGTATACAAATCTTAACAAAAAGTCCTAATCATCTATAAAGTTTCATGATATTCTGTTTTATGGTTTCAGAGAAGTTTCACTGACCAACAGCTGCAGTTGCAGCTGAATATTATGAGCCCATTTTCTCATAGAAAAAAAACATTTAAATATCTAAAGTATCTTAATCAAAGTTTGATTAACAAAATCATAGTGTAAGAGCACTATTTTCACAAAATTATACCCCTGCATCTTGCAAAGTTCATGTTATTGTATTGGAAACCCCAAAAATCAATTTAAACAAAAACAAAAAAGGAGGTGCACAATGGCATTATATCATAAAGAATCTGGGAAAGTTTCATTTCTTTCAGATAAGTGGTTAATAAGGAGTTGCAGATACAAAGTATCTGGGACGAATGGACAGACGAATGAACGGACGAACAAACAGATTGATGGACTTCCCTATCACTATATACCCCCGCTTTTTAGGGTATATTTAAACACAAATGGACACATACCTGTGTGGATAATATCTGGCATTCTAAGAGTTGCATAGAACTCACTAAAATGATATCCCAACTACCCATAAACTTCAATAAACTAAATTAGGTTCAATTATCTCTCTTGAAATATTTTTGACCAGGTTTTTTTCCCTTTATGCACATTCTCGGATTATGTACTGCAAGTGTGTAAAGTTTCATCAATATTGATCAAGCTGTTAATAAGAAGTTGCACTTACGAGACCTGTTACTACATATTGCAATATTAAACTCAATAGTTCAATTATCTCCCTTGAAATAATTGGACCAAGACTAATTTCCCTCATGCATATTCTCAGGTTGTGTACGGTAAGAATATTCAGATTCATCAATATCAATATTTTTTTACCTGGTGAAATGATGGACTGAAGAAAAAATCTAAGGCATGGTCTAACTTGTCTTTATCCATCCTATGTCGAAAGACTGGGAGCTGTTTAGGTATTATAGCACCTGAATAAAAGCAAATATTTTTATAAATCACTAGTGGAAAGACTTAAGACATTTTATTTTCATAACATTTTAGTTTGCATATTACTGTTTCCTTACATTCCATAAGGCAAAGAAACAAATCTGGTAGTTAACACATTCAAAACAATTTATTCTGCTAAAAGGTATTCATATGCTTACTTAGCACATTTTGCAATTTCTTTTTTTTTTATGATAATAACATTTGTATCAATGAATCAATAAACAAAGAATGATGATAATAATCAAAAGGAGTAAGTACTTGGACTAAATATGATTAAAATCATTCTCTGAATGTGACTTTGACCTAAATGATATGACCTTTGGGGGTCAAATTCTGGAATAAAACAATGCAGTAATGCCTAGAAACAATTGTTATTATAGTTTTCTTACTGTGACCTTAACTCTCAACATCTGACCTTTGGTCAAGATCAAGATACAGTTTTGGAGTTATGGGAAAAAGCTGTGTCTGACTGAAATTAACTTAGCTGTTGTTGTTTTTAACTGTGACCATAATCTTTAAGAAATGCTCTATAATAGAGTAAGTAAATCTTTTGTGCAAAAAATATTATTCTATTTTTTATTAATGAATTGAAAATCTCAATAATTTTTCAACTTCAAGTTATGGTAAATATATAATATGTGGATATTAAAATTACCATGGCCATTAGTTTTAGCATGTTTCCTGGCTTCATTTATTGCATACACTGTCAGCCCAGGTATAAGCTGTTGAAGATCTTTCTTAGTATGTGACAAGGCAATCAATGACAAAAGTTGCTGTTTTGTGTTTCTGTCTGTACTCTCCTGATGAATCTTTACAATGATCTCTTGAAGTTCAGATGAGTTGGCAGATTCTGGGTCTTTATCTTGAATCATCTTAAAAAGTGCCTGACTTTGACCTGGAGCTATACCTGAAGAGAAACCAATTCAGTTAGTGATTTTTATGTTATGAATATTATTATACAATTATGACCCTCAGCATGCTCAGGCAAAGTAAATATTCCAAATGTTTAACCCTTCAAAGTTTTTTTACTGAGGGCACAGTAAAAATGAAATGACTGTATAACGACCTATAGTTTTTAATTTCTGTGTCATATTGTCTCTTGTGAAGAGTCGTGTCATTGGCAATTACACCACATCTTCTTTTTTATATTTTAAGGTTACAATTTTGGATATTCACCACTTATTAGGGGCACAATTATACAGAACAACAGTCTCCTTATTAATTTTTTATGTACATCTGGCAATTGGATTGTATCTTTTGAATTATTTTACACTGGTCATTCTGGGTCCTTTTATATTTTACCTTGCAATGTGAGTCAAGGCTCCAGGTTGAAGGCCAATACTGTGATCTATAATTGATCATATATGACATTTGGTATTGGATGGCAATATATCTCATTGGTAATTTTACCACATATTCTTATTTTTAAATTTATAGATTAATTTAATAGTCTACAGTTTTCAAACCATAGTACTGTTAATGGCTTGCCATTTTTGCTAAAATGGTCATTTACTAAGGGAGATAACTCATTCTCAAAAGTTTTTTGAACAGTGAATGACTGTAAATTGTTATTGTCCTTCCTTGCAATTGCATTTAAAAGAAAATTTAATAAGTTATATCATGTCATGTGTTTATGTATAATTTGTTTATAATATATAAGTAAAATATAATATATGAGAATGGCTGTCATATCAAGTTAAAAAGGGACATAACTCTATATTATTTTTATCAGTGAGAGTCAGCTTCATAATAATTTATTTAATAAAAATAAATGAGCTTACCATTAAGGACAGTGTCAATGGCTGAAACTACTTTACGTTTCACAGTTCTTTTCGTGGAAGGTTTTAGGCTACTTATATCACTTCTCACTTGAAATTTGACAGGACTTGAATGGCCTCTACTTATGATGTCAATTCCTTTATTAAGGTCAGATAAAGATGTTTCCATATTTTCCTGACTCCAAGAAGAAATTTGTGACAAACTTTGTGACTGTGAGTCTAGGAACTGAAAGTTAATAAAAGAATGTTCAAGTTTTAATCTATACACATTTAGAAAGTATTAATCAATTCATATATTGTCATCACCATCTGTTCATTTTAAGGAGTAGCAGAACTGGTGCCACTAGTGGAGCAGTAACTGCTTACTCTTCATGAGCATTCTAGCCCACTACAGTTTTTGGGTGGGTTTGTTTTGCTCATTTTCAGCTTTTATTGTTTGTTCCTGTTTTAAGTTATTTTAAAGTATTTTTCCATTCTATATTAAAATTCTTAACATAACTAAACAGAAGACTTGATCCCACTAACATGTTTAACCCTGCCACATTATATATGTATGTGCCTGTCCCAAGTCAGGAGCCTGTAATTCAGTGGTTGTTGTTTGTTGCTGTGTTATATATTTATTTTTTGTTCATTTATTATAGGATTAAACGCCTTTTTAAAGGAATTTTTTGGTGTATAAAGGGGACCAATTCACTTACTAATAAAGTCCGAAGGACTTTATGATATGTTTGTGAGTGACTTGGTCCAGTTTATACACCAATAAATTCCTTTTTAAAGCCATTTAATCCTTAAAATTCTTTAACAACACGGATAAGTGAAAATAAGTATTTTTTTAACGTCGAGCCTGACAGTGTTATTTTAGCCGCCATTGGTTACACAAAAAGTAGTTCTGTCAATGTCGTCTATCGAAAAAATAAACAACTTCAAGAGTGACGACCGGAAGTCTTCTCGACCAATCATATGAACGTATTCCCTAATATGCAAATAATATCAGAATTATTTGTACATTAATTTGGCCGTTAGTTTTCTCGTTTGAATTGTTTTACATTTGTCATTTTGAACTAGCTACCAGTAAGTGTGAGTACTCTCACATCTGTACTAATGGTCTTTTTGTTGTTGGGATGTATAAGTGCCAAGCTATGTTCACTCTGTTTTTGTTAGATGTATTTCTAATTGTATATATCTGATGAGTTAAGCCTTTTCAACTGATTTTTATAGTTCAATCCTATGTTGTTCTGTTACACCACTGTCCAAGTTTAGGGGAGGATGGGATCCCGCTAGCATGTTTACCAACCCCCCCCCCTTCCCCATCCTACCCCAAATTATGTATGTATGTGCCTGTCCCAAGTCAGGAGCCTGTAATTCAGTGGTTGTTGTTTGTTGCTGTGTTACATATTTGTTTTTTGTTCATTTATTTGTACATAATTAGGCTGTTAGTTTTCTTGTTTGAATTGTTAACATTTGTCATTTAGGGGCCTTTTATAGCTGACGTATGTCGTATGGGCTTTCCTGATTGGTCACCTATAGTTGTTATTTCCTGTATCATTTGGTCTTTTCCGAAGAGTTATATCATTGGCAATTACACCACATCTTCTTTTTTATTTCAGCTAAACATACCGATTCATCATCAGATAGGGACTCGGCTGTCTGCGTTTCAATACTCGTGTCTTCCAGTTTTATTCTCTTTCTGTTTTGAATAGTCTAAAACATATAAAAATATCAATCTGATATTATGAGTTAAAATAATGTAACCAATATTACAGCAATAATAACTAAAAAGCTGTTGCACATGTTTTTTGTGTTCAATACCCAATGTGTTGGTGTTGTTAATTTTTTAAATGCAAAAATAAAAACTCTTCTCAATTTTGTCTACCATGTCCACAGTTAAATTTTTCATTTCCTACTTATATAATTGCTAACTTCAGATAATGCCAGTATGTGCATGAAAGAAAACATTGATTTCAGGTATCATTATAACTCACAAACATGTACATGTCACATAATAATTTTTACAAACAAACTTCTGTTGATTCTAACAACTAAAGGAAACAAGTTGGCAGGAAACTTCTCAAATCAAACCAAATATTTACAGAACAGCTGGATCCATTATTCTTAATATGAAAAACTGTTTCCTAATGTTGCAAAACATTTATGGACGTCATACAATATGTTTCAACAATCTATTTGTTTCTAAATATAACTTAGGAAGATAAGCAAACTAAATAAGAGTCAGATCAATTTCGGAAAAAAATTGTCTTAATTTCGGAAAAGATTACGGAACATAAATTATAAATAGTTAGTTATACTACTTACATTTACAGTTTTACTTTGTTCAGGGTCAAACTCTTCTTTAGCAGATGATGCACTAGTTGAAACCTGTTCAAAGCCTCCAAATGGTTGTTCTTTGTGCTATAAGATTAAAACACAAAACAGTGTTTATGCAAATACTGTTTGTAAATAGGTACTACAAACAAATTTCTGATATATAAATATATCACTGTAAATTCAGAAGTTATTGTTTTGGATTTATTATTGTGATTTCATTATTTTACACCAAAATGAGAGAAAAGAAATCATGCTCTATTATTCATATATAAAAATCCAATATGTGAGTTTAAATTATTCTGATTACAACTGTATCATATTTCTCGCACTAATAAACATTGCAAGTATTTCCACACTTACAGAAGTTACAGTACTTTGTTCATTCAATAAATTAAACTCTGAACACTAAAAAAAGCAATGCATAGGTGTGCTGGGTGAGACCATTTTTTACCACTTAATTTTTGTACAAATAATTGAAATTTCATAACATATATATATATATTGAAGACCTGTTGGTGACCTTCAGCTGGTTTTTTTTTTATTTGGTCGGGTTGTTGTCTCTTTGACACATTCCCCATTTCCATTCTCAATTTTATATGCTAAATATATACATACCGGTATATGATTATGCGTACATAAAATTTTCATAAAAGATTAAAGTTCTCATCTTATGCATATATAAAAGTTATTTCTAGTTTTTGGAGACCTTCCAGAAAAACTTACATGTACATCATTATCTTCAAACGACATTGAGTCAAGGTTTGGAATACCTCCTCTACATGTCCGACATATTCCTAAATGAAAAAAAAAATCAAATGCAATTGTAAATTTTAGATTAATATTAATGTGTGTTGGTCTTTTCAATATATGTTAAAATCCCAGAGGTAGGGGGCATTTGTGGAAAAATTTGGTTGATTATATTGGGAAGCATTGCAACATGACTGGAGCCGGGCCCCCCTCTTTTGTAGTCATTTGGACCCCCTTATAAAAATTATGGTTCAACCACTTATTACCCCTATCAACATCAAGAGGTAATCGTAGCTTTAGGCTGACATTAAGGATGATACATGTAACTGACCCACCCACCATTGAAAAGGCATATTCAATATACATGTAGTATAATCTTTCGAAATGGCAATATTTTTGTTATAAATAGGGGGTGCAAATTTCTGAAAAATTTCAATAATAACAAACATAATTCTACATTGAACATCTTTAAACCTGAGAAACACCATCTGAATATCTTTTTATTATCAAAATCCCCAGTATGTTTTTTTACATGAATTTTCCCAGAAGTGAAAAAAAGCAAATTCTACTTTTTCTTTTATTTTTTCTTGATTGATTATAAAAATGTGAACAAATTGATTATATAATAATTATAGAAAAAGTTTGAACAGGTACAACAGGGGGTTATATTGTATATAAAGTTCTTACCTGAACCAACTGGCACAAGTTGTCCTGTTGAGATCAACAGATGTCGGCTGACAATTGGGGTGACACCTCTGTCTGGCTTGGTTTTCCCTTTATGGTTGGGATGACTGCATGCAACACTCCTTCTCCATCTTATTCCAAGTGTGGCCCGATGGTGTGGACATATTGTATAATCACAAAACAAAGTGAAAATACCAAGACGGAAAAAAATTAAATGGCCTTCTGATGGAATGCAGGTTTTTGAGAGTTGTAGTGATTGTAAATGGCTGTTAATATTAATGTTGCAGCTGCTTATTGTAATAAGGTTATGTTCTGATGGAAAATAGTTGGAAAAACCACATCTACTGTTAGAAAAAATTGAAATGCTGCAGTTTCTTTCTGTCCATGGAGCGTCTGCCATTGTTTACATTTCCCTCCAATGTAGTATACCTATTTTCTTTTGCTGAAGATTTCCGTCAGGGGAGATAATAACATGGCAATTTTAAATTTTTTTTCAAACGGTTTTTTATTATCAATTCAAAAAATCCCAAGATTTTTTTTGTTTTATTTGATAGATATAACAATTGTCTTTCTATCTATATATAACTTATCATATATTTTTTCTAGCCTTAAGAAAAAATTAATGAAAAATATGTGTAATTTTACATAGGACAAATAGGCAAAAATCCTGAAAATGAAACCTCTAGTAAAAAGCAGCAGTTTGAATGATGAATATAAAAATTGTGAATGATGCATTATTTTGACCTTTTTGAAGTATTTATTGCAGTTTTGGGTCATTTGATAAGATAAGGTATATCACATTTTAGTTAATTTGTCAGGTTCTTACATGGACTGCTACTAAAAAGTCTATTATAAACATCTTTTTGCAACACATACCTAACGTAATGAAGAGACCTTATAGTAATATGAACCAAATGCTAATGAAAATGCTGTCCAATATAAAATGCTTTCATATTTTGAAAAACAGCCTAGTACATATCTATTCATCATTTTTTGTCAGTTCTGTGTTATACATTTTGTAGGTTGCCTGATGTCAGGACGTGTATTAGTGTATTAAACTGTCAAACACAGTCAATATTTTTTTAATCATAAAATAGTGTGTTATATCTTCAAATATGTCCGTTTTTAGTTAACAAGACAAATAAAGGCAACAGTAGTATACCGCTGTTCGAAATTCCTAAATTGATTGAGAAAACAATCCGGGTTACAAACTAAAACGGCGGGAAACACATCACAAATAAGAGGAGAACTACGACACAACAGAAACACAACATTAAAATGCAACACACACAGAAACGAATTATAACCAGAAATAAATGACATGCATGTAGATGGTGCATAATCATTTTTAAACAAATTGAATACCAGTATGAAAAAAAACGAAAACCAATACCCTAAAAATATGTACAAAACTGAGAAAGAAACACGTATAAAAGATGAAAGACAGCAACCAAAAATCATTGAATTATAGGTACCCGACTTGGGCCAGGTACATACATAATACGCCCGAGTTGAAATTGTTAAAAACAATCAATCCTTCTCGAACAACAGACAGTGGTGTTTACTTATATATATAAAAAAATCAAATTCCAAAACTACCAGACTCCAATTGTCTGCAAATCTCTTTGATATTTTTCACAACTGATTCAACATGCTCAACGGTATTCGACACATACGTAACACATTTGTCTGATAAAGTGTACCAGATTTAAATTAAAGATGCTTAACGTTTTTTTAAGTTTTATTTATACACATTATATGTGCATTTTTCCAGTTGTAATGTATTTTAAGAAAAATATGCAAAATAATAAACTCTGCGAAATGCATTTCAGAAAACTAAAAAAACAAAACAAAACCATACGGATGATACGACGTTGTACCGGAATTTTCAATTTTACATAACTATGTTGGGATTGTTATTAAAAAATAGGCGCTGAATTCGCTGAAGTCACTAATTGACGTTGGTAATGCATGCGTCACACTGTCGTCATAATTAATACACAATAAAGACAAAATATTAAATTTCGGGTTTTATCGTAAAAACGCGGGGCATTTCAAGCCATGGTATGGCATATTGAATGTTTCAGGCTCCGGCAGTAACTTAGTGAGCTTTAGCAAAATCAATGACATGCAAAAACATATTCCGAAAAATCTTGCGACGATTCAATTTCGTGTTAAATTCGTAAATCCATGATGCCTTTCTTACGATCATCGCTGGGATATCGTGTCATCTTCATTTGAACTTCGTGTCATCATCGGTGATATGAATATTTCGCCTCACGAAGACAATTTAAAGGAAAAAACAAGCTACCGATTGTCTTGAGGTTACAATACGATTGCAAAAAGCCCTTGCAATGCTGTCATTGTATTACAGTACGATGACATGGAGATGGAAAACAGAGAATACAGTCGGGTTTAAATAGCTTAATTGCAAAAGTGTTAATCTCTGCAGCTTATCAATCGAAGTTTTGGTGTGTTTTTTGGGGAAGTTCTTTGATTGCCAATGAGACAACTGTCCACAAGAGACCAAAATGACACAGACATTAACAACTATAGGTCACTGTACGACCTTCAACAATGAGCAAAGTCAATACCGCATAGTCAGCTATAAACTGCCCCGATAAGGCAATGTAAAACAATTCAAACGAGAAAACTTATTTATATAAAAAAAATGAACGAAAAACAAATATGTAACACATAGAGGCAAAAGTTTTTTTCTTTTATGTTACAAGACGTTCTAAACATGTTTTACTAAAAACTAGCAGTTTTAAGCATATTTTTTTTGGAGAACATAGATGTTACCAAATGTCACATTTAATAATATTTTGTAAACATGTTAATGAAATTTCCATAAAGAATGATAATGAAACCGTCTCAGAATAAGGTTATTTCGACGGTTTTTATTTTGCAGTTTTGCACTCAATTTTCGAAATGTGAGCTGTTAATGAAAAGAGCGAGAAATTTAACATGAAACATACTGATACATGTCAGCCAAATGTATGGTGAAAACCTACGGGATTTTGTTTAGTATAATACTAATTTTATATTTGTTATTCAAAGGACGGAACAAGTAACCTTATCTAACCATTTTAGTTTTAATTGTATACTAAAGTAGAAAAATTGTATCAAAGCGAAAATGTTTACCATGTTTACGGCATTTTTTGTGAAACAACAATCTGCCAAAAAATCTCATATTTCCACATTTTGTCAAGTTTTCTTATGAAGCCCCTTATAATTTCTTAAGAATGGGACACGCATTTAAAACATTAAAGTTCCCTTTGTCCGTGTAAGCGTGTGTAATGATCCAATACGGTAAGTACACATAATATGTGTATATACTGTCTGTTTAAAAAACAAGTTGACAAGATTTTTGTAGCAATTAGTTTATACGGATAGATTTTCTATTTGATCAAAGGTAAGGGAATTTTTAAATTATAGGTGCTCAGGCTATCCGTTGCGTCAATGGAAAAGCGACCATTTACTGAGGGTTATGAAGCTGCATACTTTATAATTATAACCATGAAACAATGAAATTGAATCAATATACTCTTAATCTACAAATCGATGTCGTCACAAAAGTCAAACTCTGCATTTTTTATTAATAATTTGTGTTCCATGGCAACGTGATAACATTTACTTAAAATTAAATTTGACCTTTCTTATTTGATATTTCATATCCACTTATTCAGTAATTTCATACATGAATAACTGCTCTAAATAGTTTGTGGCTATGTATTACACACAGAACAAAGGTAAACACACACAAACACAGGCCGGTAAAACCCGGAAGAGTTTAGTTTTTCTTCACGAGTAATCAGGTCAAGTTCGATACCAAAGCCTAGAACCATGACCTGACTACAAGTGCAAAAAATAACTGTTTGTTACCGTCCTGTTTAAACTGTTACCTTTGTTTAGTATTTGAACTGTGCGACTTTTTTTTATGAAAAAAGTAGTTTACTTTGCGTTTTAGATGATTGCATAAAATACACAAAACAAATGTGCATGCTTTTAACATGTTTTATGTACCACGATGTGTGGAGATATTTTAGACCTTAATAAACAACATTATTTGCTTAAACACTAATCTTAATTATGTCATGTGTGTGCGAGTATAATTATTGCTTAACAATAATGGCACGTATAATGCGATGTTAGACTTTGGAAATATCAAAATGACTGCCGTTATCCTGGCAATGAGGGGACGAGGGTGCCATCCGTTATTGCTAGAAATTACAAATCTAGTTGCTTATTCCTTTTCTATATATCAATGAAGTAGGAATAATTTGAAATATTGACCAAAGTTTTTTATTTCAAAGTGATAAGGAATAACAGGAGTTTAATAATTTTTTTCTATCATAAAATTGTTATAGTCTAGAAATAAGTTTATGCCCTTATTCGAAGCCACTATATATTTTCATAACACAACTAATTGGCAACGAGGGGGGATAGTATACATGTTATAGATTTGATTTTCACTTTTGCAAGTGAATGATGCGGTTATAATATAACAATTTCCTGGTTTATATGCCCGATGCATTTATATACTTCTTCACACCAAGAAAAGGGCATAATACGTACAAACAAAAAATATATAATTAGATATCTTTTAATATTGATTTTGTTATCAGTTAATTGAGAGCAAACTAAATATAATTGTTATATACATTTTCATATGGAAATACATGGATTATACAATCTATTGATACCTGTATCGTGTTTTCTCTGACTATTTATGACGTTTTTATACAAAATGCATTGCATGTTGGATATGTACTGATTAACAATTTAGTCTGATATTTGTGATTGTTGTAGTAATTGTAAATTGCTTTGAACTAGCTGTCAATAACTGTGAGTACTCTCAGATACGTACACAGTGTCTTTTTGTTGTTGGGATGTACATGTTGTCGGCCACGTTCACTCTGTCGTTTTGATATATAAATTTATAATTGTATCCATCTGATAAGTTAAGGTTGCACTTTGTAAATACAGCTGTTTCTCAAAACACGCCTCTTTTGGGGAGATCTTGAATATTCATAGAAAATTAATTGTGTTTACATACTGGTTCCCAGTTATGCTCTCTGTGTTCCATCTCATAGAGACATAACTTGGGAAGATAATAGTTTGATAATAAATGATATATAATGTATCGCTTTTTATTGTCAATCAATAAAGAATTCTTTTCGTCCTCGTCACTGTTTTTTTTTTAAATATATGTAGACAAAATGTATGTTGTACCTTTTTAACACATTAATAGTCGTCATTCACGTATTGATATCGTTTTTGGACTTCACATCGATATTCGTTGAATTTGTTTCATAGGTTATGACTGTTAACTAATTCAATTAAAGGCTCATAGCTAAGAGTATCATCAAGATACAATTTGGTTAAGACATACATGTATGCAAAACAAATGGTAAAAAACATAGATTAGTTTCATGAACATATTTTGTTATTGCAATACAAGACAAAAAGTATGGATTTTTAGAATATAAATAAATTTCATCTGATAAATAGCTTTTTTGGTTTGGAAACAAAACAATAAAATATACCTTTGTTTGAACTGTTCGATCTTGTCTATCTTTTTTTTCTACAGGAATCATGTCCCAAAGAATTGTATCGGATTATTGAAATGTCGTGTTCATAAAATTTGTTCTCGGACGTGGTATGAAAACACAATTATTTTCCGAATTTTAAGAATCAGTTTTTTTTAGAAAATGCATTTATTTCAACCTAACATCATCATTCTATAATATTAAAGCTCATCGTTACCTGCATGACAAAAATGCTGGAATGCATATTATTTAAAATGTTCTTAATAAAGAGAATATAATACAATATATATATAAGAAGAAGCAATGGAAAACGCATATACATCAGCATGAAACTTTAACAGCAAAGTTTCAAATAAAAATTCTTGTATACGTTCCTAACACGATTGCATTACTATGATACAGAGACTTAGTTATTCCAACCTACAAACAAAATTAGCATTAGCATTCCATAATATTAAAGCTCATCGTTCACTTAACCATTTGATTTTAATGTGTTTTTCAGACCTGCATGTTATGAATATAAATAAACAAAACTACATACAATATACCTAGAGACATTATTTTCTAATTCATTTTTATGATAAGTTAAAAGATACATAATTAATATTTGTGTAGATTTATAACATATTGCGTTCTCTAAGTTTGTCGTGTGGAGTTTAAAGATGCTTGCCTTCTGTTTAGAGAGGTGAATCTATTAATGTCTAATCTAATTTTGGTTTGTACTTTCCTGAGCCAGTTTATAATGTGGTGTCCTTAATTTATGTACTTCCTGTACACCTACTCAAACAATCACTCTTTTAAGGTCAAGAAACAGAAAATGGGATATGTCACAGATTTCGGTTTAATTTTGCATACAACTTTGGCTCGTTTGATCGATTTTAGAGTACTGTCATGTTGTTGTGAAAGCGGAATAACTAAGTCGATGACCCGTGGACTATTTTACATCATTAAATTAGAAACTCATGAATCAATACGAACAATCTCTAGAGTAGATATTTGAGATTTTATGATTTTAAGACAAATTATAGAACGTTTTTCGCTCATTTTACATTTGCTATACAAATATTCACCTATGTTGTCAGAAATCAATCTGTAATATTTCAGAAATAAATAAAAAGACTAATGCATTATTTTTTTCGATTTTCAGTTATAGTTCAACGAGCCAAAGATGTATGATTTGTTTTTACTAAAATCTGTGACATTGCCCATTTACTGTAACTCAAAGACACTAGGGTTAAATTTGTTGTTAGGATTGTTTGGATGAGGAAAAAGGAGAGTAATTTTGCCTCTGAGAATAATACCTTTACCAAGAAATTGTGGTCTTTTTCCCCCTAGTCAAAATAAAAACTTCATATGTTAACTATTCCTTGAATTATTCCTTTTGTGTGTTTTATTTTGATAAATATGTCCATCCTTCTGGAAATATATATATATATATATATATATGTGGATAAGCTAGCTTTGGCTGGTTTGAGATTCCTAAGTAGATCTGTCTATTAGTGAAATATTTGTTTGATCATTTGGTAGATAAATGTTTACAGTTTCAGAAAAGGTTTCATTCAAGGGCATTGAACTTCTAGTTTAAACCAAATTTTGGGGGAATATGTGACATATTCATGCCCCTTTTTGCAATGTTTAATGGTAAATATTACATTAGATGTATGTTTCATAATAATACGTTATTCTGATTGGCTACACTGCGATCTCACGTTATTCTTTAATCAACTTCATTACACAATAAAATTTACCATTCATGATGACAAGAGTTCCCACAATAAAGTGCACAGGTAAATTCAATAAAAACTTAATAAAAATCGTGTTTTCATGATCCTAGCTGCCATTATTTGATTATTGTTGCAATATATGGGGA
The DNA here is from genome assembly GCA_019925275.1 of Mytilus edulis. NCBI lineage: Eukaryota > Metazoa > Mollusca > Bivalvia > Mytilida > Mytilidae > Mytilus > Mytilus edulis. The sequence goes on along the minus strand of CM034351.1, from coordinate 56,279,569 downwards.
AGCTGTTGTGAAAGTGGAATAAATAAACTTAATAAGTTATTAAAGAAATCTGCTAGGGTTATAGTAGAAGCTGACTATAGTAGAAGCTGACATAATGACATCATCCAGTTTATTGTTTAATAGTTTACACTGGTTAAATGTGGAAAAACGCATTCAATACCAAAAGGCAATACTTGTATTCAAATCATTAAATGGTATGGTTCCTAACTATTTACAAGACAATTTTCATTTTACTGATAATCAAAATTATAACTTACGTTCAGCTGATGAAAAACTATTAAATCTTCCAAAACCAAAAACAACTTTTTTAAAGAAAACATTTACATATTCAGGTTCTCAAATATGGAACAGTTTACCAAATGAAATAAAAATGAGTAATACACTTGTATCTTTTAAAACAAAATGTTACAAATTTTTCATCAATTGTGCAAATTAATATGCTTTTTCATTATTATTTAAATACAATTGTATATTGTGTATAATATAACTTTATAATACTCTATGTACTTATAAATATGTTATTATTGTTTTGAGGACTCTCAGGAAGATTAGTTTTAACTAATGGGATCATCCTCTTGAAATAAAGATTATTTATTTATTTATTTATTTATTTATTTATTTATTTATTTATTTATGTAATTATACGTATTTAATGCTTCTTTTTGTATTGTAACTTCTTAGGGTTGTAAAAGCGTTGACCGTGCGCACATTTTTAGAATGAAGCTTACAAAATGTACTTCGGTAAACGTTTTTACACCCCCAATGAAGTTACAAAAAGAAGCATTCAATTATTATTTACATGCAGAATGGTGCCATGGATACACAAACAAGGAATTTTTTCCATCTTAACTTTTGAAAATCTATTGAAGATATTGATTAAATACATGTGCACATGTTTGACACAAACGGTTCGGTTAATGTAATAGAAAACTAGGAAGAGAAGATGATTAAACATTAAGCGGTTCAATTTTAATTTCATTTTGTAACTGTGGAGTGTTATATTGTTGTACCATGTACTACTTCTGGATAGATAAGGTCTTGTAAATTTACGGACATATATGCCAATATAAATGCCAGAGCAAGCTTTGTTGAATGTCAAAATACGTTTTTGATACGCCACAGGTGCGTTTTATACGTTCACGGTGCGCTGAAACTACGCCAGGCGTCTGTAACAAACACGCCCGCGTCAAAGTAAACGTCCAAGTAAAGGTCGAACGATCTTGAGGCGTATACAACGTGCTTTAAACGTGTCTCAAACGTATCTGTAGCGTTTTCTAAAGCGCTTGTAGCGTATGTATAACGTACGTGTAGCGAATATGTATACGCTTGACACACACTAGTGCTAGATGCAAATGTTTATGCTACAAAAAAAATTACTGGAGTTAATGCGTTCACCAAGAGTATACCTTTGCATTTCGACGTACTTCAAACGTATGCAACGCGCGTTGAACGATTTTTTAGCGTTCCTCTTGCGTGCAACTTACGTTTACAGACTTACTAAATTTTCTATGTACGTCTGGTGCCCGTTGGTCTATACGCCAATGTGTGACGCCGGCAGAAAGATTTTCTTGTCCGAGGAATGGATTACTTGAGACGTATTTTGCACAACTTTTTAGAATTTGGGTTCTTAAATGCTCTTCATCTTTGAACTTAGTTGGAACTATTTAGATCTGAGGGTCACTGAGGAGTCTTATGTAGACGAAACGCGCGTCTAGCGTAGGAAATAATAATCCTGATACCTTTGATAACTAACTGGTGACGCATATGGATATTCAAGGGAATGTTTTTCTTATAATATTGAATCATAGTTTATAAACATTGTTATTATGCACAGTAAATGTAGATTTTTCGTAGCAGCTCTTTCCTCGGTTTTTGACACTTTAATTCATAATGAAATCGGTTTAATACTTGTCATTAAAAACTTGAAATACATAACTACGTATGATTTGACTCCATACAAGTTTATTTATGTAGGTTATGCTAATCACTACTATATAACATTTTCCCGCGATGATATACATTTATTGCAGTATATATTGTAGTTTTTAACGATCTTGACTGGCTATACAGCCCTTGTACGGTCGTGTATCATTTACGTAGTGTATGTTCCCTCATAGATTTAGCAAAAACCAAAATACTAGAATTTAATTTATAGTCAAGACTATAACTGACATACTTTATACCATATTCATTGATTCCGCACAAACTGTTGAAAAAATCCTTGGTAGAGTCGTTGTTTTTATAGCGTATTTTTACATTACTTTTGTTATTATGTTAGTTTTGTCTTAAGTGTACCTTCATGCGTTGTTGCTTTACGCTCGGGGTATTCTAAACATTCGGTGTATGAAGAATCTTGAATACTACACATCCTATAAAGCTACGTATCAATGTTCATTTGTTCTACTTAGACCTTAACACTAGGTACTCGATTACCAAAAAATGAACAATACATATTCGGGTTGACGAGGGACATAACTGCCCATTTGGACGGTGGCCTTACGATATTGGTTTTCTGAATGAATTTTATATAACTGAAAGCCATCGTATCTGACATGTTTGTCAATGCTGTCTTCCAGTGCGTTAAAAGTTGTCCGGACATTATCATCACGTTTAAAAAATTAAAATCATAAAAAATACTGACCTTCGAGGAAAATTCAAAACGGAAAGTCCCTTATCAAATGGCAAAATCAAAAGCTCAAACACATCAAACGAATGGATAACAACTGTCTAATTCCTGACTTGTTATGGAATTTTCTTATGTTTCTTAATGTTATTTTTCTTGTAACAATCTAAAACGTACCCAATTATCTTTCTTGTATCGTCATTCAATCCTTTTTATTCCTGTACTAAGCTCATTGTCAAAGGACGTACTATGAAGTACATGTTTATTTGTTACCTTCTACGTCATTTGGTCCTGGTGGGAAATTGTCTCAGTTGCCTTCATACAAATTTCCTTATCAATATATCAATATCAGTTGTTGTGTTAAGATATCACTTTTAGCAACAATTACGTTATATTGTCCAATTCCGTTTTTTGTTACAGCATCTGTGATCCATGCAGTAAGAACTGCGCTGCCTTTTTCGCCATCTTGCTTTTGGATGTGTGCGTGCTGTTATTTCTCGTAACCACTCTAGTAAAAAGCAAATGTTAATGAAATAGTATGGATTGCAATATTGATCAAAATGCAATATGTTTAATACATCCGATGCTCTACTATATTAATATATTTTTAAAGCAGGACCACTAAATTATCCGCAAATAATTGATACTGTATTGTATGTTACCTCCTGTACAATTCTTGGAATATGTATGGGTAATAGTACGGTGACAAGAAAGGTAAATTAAAAAACATAATGGACCGCTCAAAATACCTCACGGTTAATTTTGGACTTATTTTGAAGATAAATGCAATACCCTTCGATCAAGGCATGTCGTAGAATGCCAAAGTTGTGCAGATTTTTTATTATTGCGGTCAAATGTTAAAAGCGGGGACAATTTCTCGGTAGTCCCTAATGATAACTAAGAAAAACAGGACAAATACATATGAAGATAGCATAAAAATGGGACCCGACTTCTTTTTAAAGATCACATTGGAATTTCAAGAATAAGATGATTAGAATGCCATAATCTTAATCTTATAATTGGTCAAATTAAATTAAATGCAAGCACTATGTTATTTTTTGTATTCAAACACGCCTACCCTGTTATGATGACGCATTACAAAGATATTTGACCTATACATTTTGGTTTCTAGTTAATATATGAAATTTAATTATTGATAACTATAAATATAGATAAACCCATCATAGATACCAGGATTATATTTGTGTTTACGCCAGACGCGCGTTTCGTCTACTAAAGACTCATCAGTGACGCTGGAAACCAAAAAAGTTAAAAAGGCCAAATAAAGTACGAAGTTGAAGACCATTGAGGACTCATCAGTGACGCTAAAATAGCTTTAAAATGTATAAATAATGAAATTTGAAGCGAGATAATATTTTATGTGTCACTGTTTTAAACATTAAATGGTCAAAACAGGCGACACAAACAAGGTTGAATTAAAAAGATGTACGTGACTTTCTAATTTAGCATGATAAGATTGTTAGCAATGTTATGGATTTTTTTCAAAATACTGTTACCGGGGCAGAGATGCAGGTTAATGTTTTTGCAGCAGAACAATCTTTTACGTTTATGTGGAAACTCATGTTAATGTATGCATGCATCTTCAAGATCAAAAACGATATAACCTACCAAGATCAGTAGTTTTAAGTATTAAGTTAAAACTATTTAAATTTATTTCGTTTTAAGTAAAGCTACCGTTTAGTGATAAGTACTAAGCAAATGCACATACATAGTGACACACATTATTTAACGAACATAAAGATGTATTGTAGAATCGTAGAGCACTGCACAATATAAAATGCCAAATTTGTATGCTTGCATGAATCAAAAATAGCCAAATGTTATAATTTAATTTATTTTAGCAGGATTGTTTTGGGATAAAAAAAAAAAATGGAAAGTCCATTTAACTTCAAGGGGGAGAGGGGTTATGTTTTATTGTATGAAAAAATACTTTGATCCCCAATTTGATGATTTTTTTTATTCTAAATACAGATGTTAAATATAGAAAAAATAAATTGATTACTAGAATTCCCTTATATATTTTCACCAAACAAATCCTGTAAAAATGAATTAAATTATTATATTTAGCTATTTATATTTCATGCAGGCATGCATTTCGTATTGCAGTCCTCCACGATTCTACGATACAGCTTTATGTTCGTTAAACTGTTAAACCATGCGTGTCACTGATTATGTTATTATTTGCTTAGTACCTATCCCTAAATGGTAACTTATTTTCGGCAGATTTTAGAGAAAAAAAAAGTTTTAACTATATACAAATTTCACAAAAACTACTGATTTTGGTAGGTTATAAAGTTTTAATCTTGCAGATTTATTCATAAACTTACATCGATTTCCATATAAATGAAGAAATTGTTCTGTAAAAGCATTGACTTGCCTCGCTGCCCCGGTAACAGTATTTTGAAAAAAAGAATTCCATAAAATTGCTAACAATCTTATGTTAGAAAGTCGGGTACAAATTTTCTATTTAAGCATGTTTAAGCACATCTAATTTGATTTAACAAATTGTTAGAACAATATTATGGCATACTAATTATCTTATTCATGAATGTGATCTTAAACATATAGGTCGGATGCCCTTTTATGCCAAGAAATTTGACAAGCTTTTCCTTTTTGATTTTTAAATTGCAGAAGATTTAAACATCCCTTTATTATAGATATTTCAGGTAACTTACAGTCTTCAACTTCTGGAACGTTGCGGTTACTCTTGCTCAAAATATTTTCATTCAATTTATGAGAATGAAAGTGTTCGTTTTATTGTACTTTCAAAACATCGTCGTGACAAACAATTATTCAATCACATTAAGGTTTATAAAGACACACATACATGTTAAATGCAGAAACTTTTATCTTTCCGAATATAACTTTCACTAATATACGTAATGAAGCACTGTGAACAAAAATCGATGAAAACGCGTCATCTATACATGGTCTACCGTTTTCTTGATGGAGAAAAAATAAAACAAAACCGACTTCATATACTATAAGTTATAAAACTTTTTTTTCATTTACGGAGAATTTTGTTCAAGTTCATTACACATATATTATGTATATACAGGAATATAAAAGTACAAAAATTGCAGACTCTACTGCAATGATTTAAATAAAAGAATTTAAGGGAGAATATTTAATGTTTTCATACGCCCGTCAAAATGTTGACGGGACGTATTATGGTATACACATGTCCGGTGTCCGTCCGTCTGTCTGTCTGTCCGTCCGTTCGTCCGTCTGTCTGTCCGCGCTAAACATGTCGCACCGCAACTTGAGAACGACTTATCCAAATTTCATGAAACTTAATATAGTTGTTTCTTATGATGGTCAAACAATACTTTTTGGTGAAAATTAGATTTAAACTTTTTGATTTACGGCACTTTCTAACTAAAACAGGGGTATGTTTTTTCACATGTCGCACTGTATCTCAAAAACGATTCTTGATTATGGCTTAAAACTTCAAACACTTCTTAGTTATATTAATCTTAATATCTGTATACTTTTTGGTGATGAATCAAAATTTCATTTTTGAGTTATTGAGTATTTTGTAAAAAAGGGGAGGTTTTTTTTACATGTCGCGCCATATCTCAAAATCGATTTATGATTATTGCTACAAACTTTAAACATGTCTTTGTAATAATAAACTTAAGATCTGTATACTTTTTGATGATGATTCAAAATTCAAAATATCATTTTTGAGTGATTGAGTATTTTGTTAAAAAGGGGGAGGTTCTTTTACATGTTTTGACATATCTCAAAATCGATTTATGATTATTGCTTAAAACTTTACACACCTCTTTGTTATATTGATCTAAAGATCTGTATACTTTTTGGTGTTGATTCAAAATTTTATTTTTGAGTTATTGAGTATTTTGTTAAAGAGGGCAGGTTTTTTACATGTCGCGCCGTATCTCAAAAATAATTTATGATTATTGCTTAAAACTTTACACACTTCTTTTTTATATTAATCTAAAGATCTGTATACTTTTTGGTTTTGATTCAAAATTTTATTTTAGTGATATTTAGTTTTTTGTAAAAAAAAATAGGGTGGGGGGTTTCCCGCCGTGTCTCAAAAACTAGATATGGTTATTGCTTAAAACTTTCCCAGAAACTATTTATCATTATTGCATATAACTTCCACATAAGACGTCGGGCGTATCATGCGCTCATGGCGCAGCTGTTTATTTTATTTTATAGTGATGAAATACTTAGAGCCGATTCCATTGAGTGTGTAGGCAAAGATAATATCTTTGGATAGCTTGATTACTAGCTGAACCGTGAAGTCATTATTAGGTCAGGTAAACTAACCTCTTTTAAAAGAAGAATATTCCGACATATAACTTATCTATCTGTCTGTAGGACTAGGAGTCTTCGAAAGGAGGGCAGCTAGCAAGCATATTTCAAAGCAAAATTAATTTACTTCAATTTCATATCATCGTCGTAATTTTGTTTCGCTCTACAATTCACAAGTGCAATAATGTCTTTATCCCAGTTTACCCATACCTTTCAAATACATATCTATTGTATTTTTTAATAGTTTTTGGGTGTCTTGAACATGAAATATTTGGCACGACATTAAACAAACAATAATCGATCATGATATATAGGCATCTCTGCACACAGTAGGAATTAACTGAATTTAAAATGTTCGTTAATGAATGTGCATGTATACATGTATTACACATGTACATAACTTCACTCTTCATGTAAGGGCAATAGAATGAAAAAACGTGTATATTACGATTACATGTTATACTTATTTTAGCATAATCACAAATAATTCATATACGTTTCGTCATATATGGATACGTCCTCGATACGTAGGTTCTGCAAAAGCTCTACTTTAAACTTACACTGGATTAATAAGTTCGAGGTATGATTAGTAAACAAAAGATATATTTTGTGTATCGAGATCGTCACAGGTATCTTAGATAATTATTTTGCTTTGATAAACTATGTATAATGCACAAACAGATTTGTAATTAGTGATTAAATACCATTTCTCAAAGGACAATATAATTTTCGGATTCCAAAATCTGCAACAGTTACCCCAATCCTTTTTTTAAATAGTTTCTGATGTCAATTGGTAAGCACTGTTTTTTATGGGTTAAAATTTTAGAAAAGGCTTTTCAGTTATTTCTTACAAATACTTCACTTGGGTTTTTTCCTTGGAGTTCGGTAGTTTTGTGATTTAACTTTTCACCTGAAAACTATTCAGCTATTTGCCAAAATGTAGCTTTTTTCGTAACATATATGTCATTTGATGAAAGTATGGGTCAATGGGCTTTTTTTTCAAATTTAGCTCCATATGGTACAAAACTGTCAGATTTCGGAAAGGTTATACATAAAACACTCAGTCATTTATTTTATAAAATTGCAGTATCCTAGTTTTACTTCCATATACAGCAAAGTTGAATAGAATAATAATCAACCAAAAACAGTCTGTACTTTCAAAAAAGATTCCAAAAGATACGATAAAAAACATCATTTTCTTTTCAGGAAATTTAGAATATGCTATCAATAAACCTTTATAAACGTCAAGTATTTACTAATGGCAATTTCTTTTGAATACACCAATCTCTTCTTTAAGTCTAACTTCCTATTTCATTTCTATACAAAATAAAGCAGAGACTTATAAAACCATACGTAAACGGCATACAAATAATAACGTAGGTACGTAGTAATTGCGATTATTGTAAGATATCAATAACATTTTTTTGTGAAATGCAAGGATTCAAAATTTTTTGAATTATAACCATGCAAATATTTGTTTCATTTCCTACAGTTTAAATATTAGATATTTATTTATTTGTGTTCATTAAGGATAATTGGTACTCTTATGTTGCATATTATTTCCATAAATGTATTCACCCCTCACGGGTTCACGTAAACAATATTTCCTCTCTATTAAACTGTGCGCAATTATAATGTAAAATTTTAGTCTCTTATTGTTTGAAAATTTCATTATAGAAAATAACCAATACGTAACTCAAATGTTGTCATATTGAATGCTGTGCAAACAATGCGTTCGTTTTAATAGATACACAATTTAAAACTTCTTTTTTTTTCCGTGAGTTGATACATGAATATCCTTTTACTAGCTATAGCCTAGTTTTCAATGATTCATCAAAAATATATTTCAACATTCTATCTTAGTAGGAATGTGTATGAAACACTATAGGACAAACACAAAAATGTAGATTGATAGATGAAATTGAAGAAATGGAACCTATACAAATTGTGATCGTTGGAGACGGATATCGTGGAAAGACAGCGTTGCTAGAGGCAATGATGCAGACTGATTATAAATGCAACCAACACATGCTAAAAAACGTTTACAAACAGTGGTTTACCAACGTTATTGGAAAAGAATGCATTAAAATTGAATGTCCATGGAGTTGAAACCAATATGTGTTTCCATGATACGCCAGGACAGGTAATAAGTAAAAATAAAAGAATGTTTATGTCAAAATCTTGTCTGGATAGAACTAGGCTTTTATTCTATCAAGTGTTATCTTCTTTTTCTAGTATAAGTGAATTCAAGACGCAACCAAGATGAGGGCGATGTTATATGATTGCCGACGAATAAATGAAACGGTCATTTATAACCTGACAGAAATTTAATTGTCAACAGGAAACTCACAACCATATCTATACACAATGCTTATTTAAAAAAAAGTTGGATTCGCTTTCAAAATATATTTATCGTCTTTACTTATAAATAAAATGTATACGATGATATTTAAATCATTGTTTTTGTTCAGGATTTTCGTGTTGAACACGATTTCAATCCAACACATCTTTGATATAAATTTTAACATTGTATAAGAAGAGAAAAACAATACGTGAACATGAGACCGGAAACTGATCACCAAAAATTTTTGTTTCCGATTTTTTTCGCTTTTGATTTGAAATCATGTACAATGAGGTATCGTAATGATGATATTAATTTCTTTATTGCAAATATGTAATTGTTGGTAGATTCTTGCACGAGCTAATCAAAAGCAATGTTTGATTTTTAGTTGTGAATATAACAGTGTATTTATACAGCTATTATTTGAATATACCTTTTGAGGTTTGATTATCTTATTCATTTACTTAATCTAAAATCATTTTTTCTTAATCTTATTGCAAATCCCAGTTTCTTCAAATTGGATGTCTAATGCAAATTGCAAAAAAAAACAAAATCGCAATATAGATTTAAAAACTCAGTTTGTTTTATAATCTGGATGCATTTGTTTAATCCTTTATAGTGGTGTTATAAAACACTTCAATTTTAAAAGTTTTGTTGGAGTTGATTGATTGATTGTTGGTTGCCTTACGCCGTATTAGCACAAAAAGGCTATATCGCGGCTAGAGCTAATTCGAATATTTTTAACAATTTAAAGCATTTTTTAAAATAAGACAAAAGATTCTTCAATAAACTTAAAATTTTTAGACCAAAGCAAATTGGATTTACATTTATCCATCCAAATATTGTACAATGGTTTTGAAAAATATCTTATTTCACAAGTTTATGAATTCCCCCAAAACACTTTCGAAAGAACCAATTTAAGATAAAAAGATTTGAAAATATATAAAGATACCAGCATTAAAATGTTGAACGCCCGAAGCGAGTTCAATCGACAAAAGACTTATCAGTGACGCATAAATAAATAAATTAAAATGGACAAAAAAATACGATGTTGAAAGGCATTGAGGACTCAAAATAAAAAATAAAAGATTTTGCCGAATATATTAATGGATATCTATTCCTAAGGTAGAAAATCTTGAATGGTTCAACAATTTCAAGTTTTGCGTTCAGACAGTCAATCAAAAGAAAAATAGCTAGATATAGAATGTATTAAGTGATGATGACCATACTTAAATTTGTATGTCAAGCTCTTACATGTCTTACTGTCGTTTCCTGATTTAGTTAGAAGTGCGAAAATTCACATTCACTAGTGAAAATATCATTTATGTTTTCCCGTTATCATACTCACTGATACTCTAGATAAGAATACGCATTTGCGTCATCAAAGATATCAATCTAGACTCAAATCTCATGATTTATAGTTTAATTCGGATGTCAAACTACATACCTCAAGTTTTTTTACTGAGGATTTACTGCCTTTAATTTCGGAATTGGTGTGATCACAAAGGGTGGTATGCATTTTAAATGAATCAAGACGTGTATAGGGTAGCTGCATAGTCATTATTATGAATTCAATTTTCAAAATCGTACAATATAACAAAGATTTAGATCTATGAGTTAGAAGTATAAACAACGAAAACAAAGACTGATAAAAATTCAATTAACATACTTTCCTGAATTTTTTAAATTATAATATCAATATACAAAATGTACACAAACGTCATGTATTTTCTGATGAACATTTTATTTATCAAATCAATCCCTCCTTAAAGTCTAACTCCCCAAAATATTGATACACAAAATACAAGAAGAGACTTATATAAACTTGTATAAAATAATTAACATAGAAATTTTTGTAAAGTATTAATACTGTAAAAAGTTCATTAAAGGAACTAGCATTATAATTTAATACGCTGGATGCGCGTTTTGTCTTTAGAAGACTCATCAGTGACGCTCATATCAAAATTGTTTAAAAACCAAACAAGTACAACGTTGAAAAGCATTGAGGATCGGAAATTCTAAAAAGTTGAGCCAAATATGGCTAAGGTTATAAATGCCTTGGATAAGCAATCCTATTTTTTCCAAAAAAATTAAGTTTTGTAAACAGTCCATTTATAAAATTGACCACATAATTGATATTCATGTCAACACCAAAGTGCTGACTACTGGGCTTGTGATACCCTCGGGGATAAATTGTCCACCAGCAGTGGCATCGATCTAAATTTCCAAAAAAATTGTACCAAATAAAGGCAACAGTAGTATATCGCTGTTAAAAATTCCTAAATCGATAGAGAAAAAACCGAATCCGGGTTACAGACTAAAACTGAGGGAAACGTATCAAATATAAGAGAACTACGACACAACAGAGACACAACACCAAACGTAACACACAGAGAAACGAACTATAATGTAACAATGGTCATTTTCCTGACATGGTACAGGGCATATTATGAAAAAAGGGTGGGTTGAACCTGGTTTTGTGGCATGCCAAACCTCCCACTTCAATGGCAGTGTTAATTATGACATTAAAATTACAACATTACACGACAGGGTTACAATAAATAAACATATAAATGGGAGAAAATATAGGACAGAGAAACAAACGAATAATAGCCATCCAAAAGTAACAGGTTAAAAATTATTTGTATACACCAGACGCGCGCTACGTCCACACAAAACTATGCTCAGATGTAATAAGTTTGAAAGCCATAACAACTACTAATTTAAAGATCGCCGAGGACCAAAAGTTTCAAAAAGTTGTGAGGCCAGGGTTATCCGCCTGGGACAAAACATCCTCATTATCAAGAATAATACATAGTTTTGCAAACAGTAAATTTTATAAAATGAATAATGACTACATAATAGATATACATGATTAACTGCAGTGGTGACTAGCTATAGAATAAAAAACGAATAAATTACAAAACCACAGCCCTGTTAGCCATAGTCAATGCAACGCTCAAAGTGACGTCACATATAAATTTCTTTAACGTGTTCCGAAAGTTAAGGAGTTTGGAGGAAGATTAGATTTGTATGACTCATCTAAATTATATTAATAACAGTGAAAATTATAATACTAATTAATATTTAATTGAAGTAGTAATTAGATAATTAATTGTATTATCTAGCTTTGTGGTTGTTTCTTCTGGTCAAACTGCAAACCAAATATATAGTGTAAATTTCGTTGATCCAAAATTAAATCTACCAAATGAACAGGATGAGTAGTTATCCCCCAATACTACACAATAATACAATAGAAAAAATACGATTTATAACTACAATAGTTATCAAAGGTACCAGGATTATAATTTAGTACGCCAGACGCGCGTTTCGTCTACATAAGACTCATCAGTGACGCTCATATCAAAATAGTTATAACCCAAACAAATACAAAGTTGAAGAGCATTGAGGATCCAAAATTCCAAAAAGTGGTGCCAAATACGGCTAAGGTAATCGTTAAAACGTTAAAACATTTGAACAAATCCGATGACAACAACAAACACAACATCAAAACCCAACAAATTAGTTTGAGATGGATAAGTACCGTGCCACGTCTTAAAGCAATACGAATTCACACTCAGAAAAACAGTCACATTCGGGATTAAGTCACGTTCGGTAATAAAAAGATCAGACGAGGTAATGACAAACCACAATCTAACACGTGGTAAAAATGTCTATATTTAGTTTGGACAAAGATACATCGTATGGATCAACCAATTTTGTGATATCGTTCGTAAAATTTACATAGTGTTATTTTTAATCTGTCCTCCTCATAACTTTGTTGGAGCAGTTTCTGCATTACGAGCACACTTCTGTATACACGTATAAAGTCCGTATAGTGTGAACATACACGAGAATAACGTATTAATTGAGATATGTAAACACCAATCGAAGGGGCAGAGGGTATGTTACTGCTCAGAAATGGAAAATAGATATTTGGGAAGTTGAAATCGTCCTGTTTATCATATACGGCTGATGTAACCGACGCCTGGGATAAGAAAGTCTTTAGTTTTCAAATATTCATTACGTTTTCTGTGAGAAGCAAGGATTCAAAATCCTGGTGAATTGAAACTATTAATTTAAAAGTATAATTCATATATAATTTGCATATTAGGGAATACGTTGATATGATTGGTCGAGAGGACTTCCTGTAGTTGATATTGAAGTCGTTTATTTTTTGATAGACGACGTTGACCGAACTTCTTTTCGTAACCAATGTAAACAAGATGGCGTCGATAATACCACCAACGAAAAACATTCGTTTGAATGATAATACGGGTTTCTGTAGATTATTTTTTTATCAGATAGCAAATTAAAATCAGTAAATATTTTTGCGTTAACCAACAAGTATATGCATAAGCTAGGGCTATTCAATGACACACATATGCAATTTGATTGTGATAGAGGTTACGAGTGTTAATAAATATATTCCTTATTTCCAATTTTAAAGAATTATAAGGATTGCACGCCTTTTTAGCATGTTTAGAGGAATTTATTGGTGTTTACACTGGACCAAGTCACTTACAAACATATCATCAAAGTCCTTCGGACTTTTATTTGTTTGTGAGTGAAATGGTTGAGTTCACACACCAATAAATTTCTTTAAAAAGGCGCTTAATCCTATAATGTTTTCATTTGTTATTTTTTTACAATTTAGATACTAACCTATGTGTAGGCATCTCTGCTCAGACGAAACGGGCGTCTGGTGTACTAGATTATAATCCTGGTACCTTTGATAACTATTTACACGACTAGATTGATTCCACTGCTGGTGGACGTTTCGTCCCCGAGGGTATCACCAGCACAGTAGTAAACACTTCGGTGTTGACATAAATATCAATAATGTGGTCATTTTTTTTTTATTAATTTCCTGTTTAAAAAACTTTGAATTTTTCGAAAAACTAAGGATTTTCTTATCCTAGGCATAGATTACCTTAGCCGTACTTGGCACAACTTTTTGGAATTTTGGATCATCAATGCTCTTCAACTTTGTACTTGTTTGGCTTTATAAATATTTTCATACGAGCGTCACTGATGAGTCTTATGTAGACGTAACGCGCGTCTGGCGTTCTAAATCATAATTCTGGTACCTTTGATAACTATATACTCTTAAGTACTCATATGTTGCATACATTTTTTTTAAATGTATTCACTGTTCTAACCTCTTCGACCTGATACATGTATAACAATTACATTATATTATAGATGTTGTGTGTGCTAGTTTGTCCTTTTATACGTTTGTTTTGGTTAGCTAATGTCACTTTTTATATAAATTCAAATTCTTTCAGTAAACATATAGTACATGGGAACAGAAACACCGACAAACACAACAGAAGATAATTTGAATAGTTGATACAGGGCAATTTAAAGTTTCTGACTGATGTTTTTTTTTATAGTTAGTATAAAGAAAAATGCGACATCATTTTATTTTCCGAACATAAAGAATTTCAAACATGTATAATTCTTATATGATTTGCATATCTATAAAAACTTGAATTGGATTGGTCAATTAGAATTTTTCTCAAAGTTTACACTTCGATAAACCATGTTTCCGAAACTACTTTTGTAATCTATTAATGCGCAATACACAAGCTTGCAGTGATCCCGGGATTTTTCAGCAAATTGAGATTTAAAACAATTACATAACAGTTGTGACTATTCTAGTGCATATATAACAAAAAAAAAATAAATTGAAAGCACTAAAGCTTCGAAAATGTATAAAAATAAAATTTAATAAAATTCCGCGAAATTTCATGAAGGATTTGGCGAATTTACGTCATGGCAAAACACGACGTCATTCGATTGGAAATTTGCAAGGGAAAGATTATTTTGTTACGTGTACGCTTCAAATTCGGATAACATTTAATTAAAATGAAGTTTTTGAGGTAGGTGCTATTTCATTTAAGATTCCGTTGTATTTATCGGACATTTATAGTTTTTAGAAAGTCAAGATGGCGGCGTACTTCTTAGTTACGACTTGCCATTGTGCTTTTGATGGTAAATATATATAGTATCCATCAACAAAACAAATGTTTATTAAATATCACAAATGTTTGGCTGAAGAATTATAAGGATTAAACACATTTTTTCTAGAGGTTATTGATGTGTAAACCGGGGCTCTTACTTTTATTCAGTTTGTGAGTTAATCGCCCCGGTTTACACATCAATAACCTCTAGAAAAAATGTGTTTAATCCTATAATATACCAAGCGTTTATGTGCTCTCGCTTGTTCACGTTGAATAAACTGAGAAATTCTTTTTAGAATTTTTTTTTTATGATTTCAAAGAAGGAAAATCTTCTTTTTTCTTTAGATTATTTCTTTTATTTTACGGATAAAGTAGTTTTGATGATGAGCACAATTAACATTAATTTTGTAAAAATCCAGTTTTATCTGGCTTCCTAATTATTCCCGTTGGGTAACGTTAAACTCTTCATCTTCATCTTCCTCTGACAGGCAAAACCCGAATCCACGGCCTTGACGCCGGCCATTTTCCAAATCAAGCACTTTGACACTATAACGTAATGCTTATTATTACGTAACGTCAAAATTCCGTTGGCCTTTGGGCCTCAGCGTGGCACTCAACGGTAGTGTTTTTGAATAGGCCGGATAGGCCCTATGGCAGAGAAAAGGTTAAGGATACATTTAGGCTCAGTTTATACTTAACAGTTTTGATAAATATTCTCTGGATTTGTTTGTAAGAAAACTCACTTTGTTTATAAGTATCTTTCTGATTTTAGAGCACTGTATATTCGAACAAGTTAAATATTTATAACAGAAATATCGTTTTGTTAATTTTCTTCACCCTTTCCGACCTTTTCCCAGGTTATGATTGAAATACGAAATATTACGTAGTAAATATGTAGAAATAATCAGTTTATTCTGGGATATTATATGTTAACAAACTGTTCCTAGGTATATTTTCACAATGCAAAATAGCACGTTCTATTAAATTCTACACACACAACGAATACAGGAACCGTCTCAAACATGAATTATATATTTGATTTCTTATTATTCTTTTAAAGAAGTAATTCATAGAAGCCACAGATGGTTGGAAATTTACACATGGCCTGGGCCTTGATATTCTAATTTTATCCTTAGCGTTAGCGTGAATAACCGCTTGAAAAAATCTGCTCTATTCTTTTAATTCTCAAACCCAACATTTGCAATTTTTAATTTGCATGTTTTTCTGGTTAGGTTCCGTCAAATCCAAAGTTGACATTTCGTACCTAAGGAGCCGCCATGTTGACTTGCTGAAATCAGTAAATATGCGAATAATGCCATAGAATAGGAAACAAAACAAAACCTACCCTCAAAAGTCAGTTTTAATACAATACCATACCAAATTTCGATGGTTCACGTAACAGAAAACTTTCAACTTTAGCGGTTTCATTTGTATGACGTCCTGGTTTGAAATGACTTACATGCGCTAAAAACATTAATAGACTTTCGCGGAATTTAATTTAATTTTTATTTTGTTGATATCTCCGAGATCTTGTGCATTACTTCTTTTTATTATGCATCCGAATAAGAATAAAAGTTGATTTGTCTTTTTTTAATTGCACTTTTTAAAACAAAATCGGCAAAGGGTCTGCGAATAGCTTCCAATATATGTAGATTTACTTGGAAGTATATTTTAACAGCCATTATTATGTATATCTCTGAGTCTGTGCTAATTGTAGATATATCGAGAATTTCATCACAGAGTTGTTTACAAAGCGAAAAAAGCACGTCATATAAGAATTGATATTTGATAATGTGCGCATTATTAAAAAGACATATGATTTGTCCAAAAACAAATATGTTTCCAAATGTAAATGATTTATGACTGCTATCTTGTCTTTATCATTTTACTTCCGATCTAAACAGATAAACTGTGTTGAAATATACAATGTCACGTGGTAGCCTATCCATAGAGGGACTGTATCAAAGACATAGACACTAGCTGTATAACTAATCGAACATTTTCGAAACATTCCGAAATATCCGAATGGCCCATAGACACTACCAAAACTCATCATTACACTTACGCAAACAAGATACTAAAAATTCGAATAAACATGAATAAAGAAAGTAAAACACTTCAAACAACTTCGTAAGAACAAATTTTTGTACGGAAAATATATATGTGTGTATAACAGCTGTCTTAAGAGAGATTGTTGAGAATTCGTTTCGTAGCTTTATTCAGTCTTTAAATTCTTAGGTAATAGTATACATGTAGATTTCTCATATGTTGGCGAATATGCAAAGGATTAGAATTATGAAAGTTGATGTACACCTTTGCTTATTGCTTTTTTAGGAAGTTTTCCACCTATTGACATTCAGGGGATATCCAGGAATGGATGTGGTACTTGTGACTTTTGAAATTACTTCTCCTGACTCTTTTGAAAACGTTGAAGAAAAATGGCTCCCAGAAGTTTTTCATTTTATGAGAAATATACCACACGTTTTAGTTGGTACAAAATCAGGTACATGTATATACAAATGTTGTCAAAGACATTAGTCATCATTTCTGTAACAGAATAATTGGGAGACATTGAAATAGTGGTGTCATGGTCTCAATATTTTTATTTGAAATTGTCTGCGTAAACAAGCTTTTATCACTCGTCATAATTTCGTTTTGAATAATTCATTTAAAGAAATATGAAATCAAACTACAATCAATCCGGTAAAATGTCGAAACCAAACTTGCCCTCTTTTTTTGTCATCTGAAGCAAAAATAAAATTTGAAAAGTATTGGTAAAACGAATCTGAAACTATTCCATCTGGGGCCGTCCTACATCCGTACATCCCAAAATTGATAATCAGATTCTTTTGTCGGAAAAAAACAGGCAACAATTAACCTTTAGAATGTCAATATTAGAGATTGTTAAGAAGATCTATTGTATAAAACGATGGCCGTTATTTCCCCCGAATTTTGTTCACTAAGTCCCGTGTGCAGATATCGAAAATTCATTAATCACTGTACATGTACAATCATAATTGCAATTTCACACAATGTTGTTCTGCAATTTATGTTCACATGTTAATTTTTAACATGTCTCATTCCTAAACACATGTCATTCCTGAACATCCTTAAGTTGAAAAAGTGTATTTCTAAACATGCTTAAATTGAAAATGTGTTTAGGTTTTAGAAAGTGTTTAGGGTTGTATTTTTAATGTGAACATGTTTAAATTTCAACAGGCAGAAAAATATACTTAAAGATTTGTTATATTACTCATTACATACATGAAATTGTATTTCTTCTATTAATCATGATTTACTCTCAATGTTTTCATGACAATGCATCATTTGGACATGTTGAAGTAGATCTAAACATAATATGGATGAATACGTGGGACCATGTTATAACTAATGTGTTTTGATTCTGTTTATCAGTCTGATTACGAAAATAAATGAGTTCTCTATTCATGTACTTCATTCCATGGGAAATATTTTTTATGAAACTAAAATGGTTCTTTTTTTCATAACATGGCAACAATCCAAATACCACAGCTGATACCCTTTATTATGTTATACATTGTAAGATATATAATATAAGAAGATGTAATATGATTGTTAATGAGATAACTATCAAACAGATCACATGACGTGCATATAAGAAATTAGAGATAAAAACACTGAGCAAAAACCTTATTGTAAAGACGACAGTGGCATAGAAATATTCCTGTCGCATGGAGATTTAAATATGTTCACGATCAATGTCATGTAAGTTAGCTACAAATCCTTAATAATACAGTTAGTTTAAAGCATTTGTCAATGATATATTTTTCCTGATATGTAGAATCAAAAAGTAGTTTTGATGGAAAATGTTTGGAATCGTAACTTATTTCATGAAAACTGTTTAGATATGATTTAAAACTACCGGTATCTGATTGAAACCAAGCTTCATTTTGAAGTAAAACAAAGACAAGTAATGATATCTTTAAGAAAATTATACTATTGGACAAGTGAATGATATTTCTTCCAGTATTATGTTCAATACATCATGACAAAACATTCATTTTACAAAAAAAACAGGCGTTAAAAAAAAAACTTCCTAAACCTCGCAAACATGTCTTGTTCAAGAAAACAATATTATAAAACGCTAATTGTCACATTGACTCTTGTTTGTACATGTATGATTGTTTAAATATTCTGGTCAACGTTTAAAAAAATGTCGTAAATTGTTGAAAAGGTCGTAAGGATTGTTTCTACAGAACTAAAATCAACTCCATTTTTTTCAAACTATCATGGATTGCTTCAAACATGTGAAACGAAGATAAGAAATAATCGAAGTTTTAGAAAAAAGATATTTTAGTATTGTAGACAATATTGGTATACCAGTTTTGCGATTGCCAAGTACATATGAGTACAAATTAGAATTATCCGAAAAGGTTGACAAATTTGTTTAACCGATTCACTTTGGAGTAAGGGCATAAAATGGAAGTATAGAGGGCGGTACAAAAGGTTAAACATGTCACTTAAAGTATGTAGTTGAAGAGCATCGAGGACCAAAAGTTCAAAACATTTGCCAAATTCAGCTAAGGTAATCTATTCCCGAGGTAGAAAAGTCTTAGTATTTCAAAAATTCAAGTTAAATTTAATAATATTTACTCGTCAGGCAAAGGAGGTTTTGCCAGTCTAGGAGTCAGTTCTGTATTGGCATATGGTTTAAAACAACACATGAAATAAATCTTATCAATTACATACCGATTTTGTTGAATTTGAACGTCAAAAACATTTCTTTTTATCAGGTTTGGCCAAATAGAGTGTCTTCGCTAAATGCTCTTTCATCAGTCACGTCCTTTTTTTTTAACTTGATAGTTCCTCCTAGGAAGTCACATTCTTTTGTACGATTCAATGAATATTTGACTATCGGGTGTTAAATAAAAGTATGAGGTAAATATAATGTTGAAAATCACGAGTAAATGCGATAAAAAAACAAAAATAAAATTATTAAATCCGCCGTAGCGTTGTGGCTTCGAAATATTATTTTCCTTGTTTTTACAATTACAATTTTGTATTAGTGTGTGAGTTTTTTTTTCACAATTTCTTCTCGTTTGATATATCTGTGAACTATCCCTTTGATTGAACGCAATAATGATGTTTTGGTGTGACTGTGATAAGTGCACACTTCATATACAATAATACAAAAATTGTTAAGAAACTATACTGGTCTTGGACTATGAGTAACTGCTTAATATGACTTGAGCAAAACAGACCAGTCAAATTTAATGGTAAACTATCGATAAAGCTGGACTCTGTCCATCCGTCCGTCCATCTCTCCAATCAACCATGTGTAGAAAACTTTCCTCAAATTTGTTTTGGCTTGTATGGAATATTTTTTTATTTGCTCTGTAGCTTATTATACCCCCGCTTTAAAAAGGGGGGTATACTGTTTTACCTCTGTCTGTCAGTCCGTCCGTCAGTCCGTCCGTTCGTCCGTCCGTCAGTCAGTCCGTCCCATGAAACTTTCGTCACATTTTTCTCAGGAACTACACATCCACCCTTTCTGTAATTTGGTATCAACATTTATATATGTCAGCCATACCGTGTGATGCGTTTTCAGATTCATCACTTGACAACTTCCTGTTAACCGAACACTTGTATGATTTTACACATGATAGCCAAGTTGAAAATTTTCGTCACATTTTTCTCAGGAACTACAATACAAGGATTTCTGAAATTTGGTTTCAGGGTTTATCTAAGTCAGCTATACCGTGTGATGCGTTTTCAGATTGATCACTTGACAACTTCCTGTTTACCGAACACTTGTATGATTTTACACATGATAGCCAAGTTGAAAATTTTCGTCACATTTTTCTCAGGAACTACACATCCACCCTTTCTGTAATTTGGTATCAACATTTATATATGTCAGCCATACCGTGTGATGCGTTTTCAGATTCATCACTTGACAACTTCCTGTTTACCGAACACTTGTATGATTTTACACATGATAGCCAAGTTGAAAATTTTCGTCACATTTATCTCAGGAACTACAATACAAGGATTTCTGAAATTTGGTTTCAGGGTTTATCTAAGTCAGCTATACCGTGTGATGCGTTTTCAGATTGATCACTTGACAACTTCCTGTTTACCGAACACTTGTATGATTTTACACATGATAGCCAAGTTGAAAATTTTCGTCACATTTTTCTCAGGAACTACACATCCACCCTTTCTGTAATTTGGTATCAACATTTATATATGTCAGCCATACCGTGTGATGCGTTTTCAGATTCATCACTTGACAACTTCCTGTTTACCGAACACTTGTATGATTTTACACATGATAGCCAAGTTGAAAATTTTCGTCACATTTTTCTCAGGAACTACAATACAAGGATTTCTGAAATTTGGTTTCAGGATTTATATAAGTCAGCTATACCGTGTGATGCGTTTTCAGATTCATCACTCGACAACTTCCTGTTTACCGAACACTATTAATATTATCCACTTGCGGCGGGGGTATCATCAGTGAGCAGTAGCTCGCAGTTTCACTTGTTAATGATGAGTTGTAGCGTAAGAGATATCTTTATATCAGCCATGCAGCCACATCCTGTTTTCCGCTCGTTCGAAATTTTGCATTCATTGTATAAGGCGAAATCTCATCAAAGTGTTCTTTCCTTCAATTAAAAAGAATGGTTAGTTATGCTTTGGTATAAATTCAACCTCAATAAATTACTTAAAGCGAAGCAAGTCATGACCCGGCTGTGATCTTGTTCAGTTTGAAAAAAGTACACCGTCCTGGTTAAACGTATTCCATTGCTAACAGGATATGATTGGGAACCAACTATATGGAACGCCACAGCTGTCTTATGTGGAACTCTGATATTGCTTTATGTTGTTTTAATTTTTCTTAATGATATTTTGTGTTTACTTAATATGGTTTTGACATTACGTAATGATGTTTTGATATAACTCAATATGGAATAGTCATTACTTAATGATATTTCGATATAACACGATATGGTTTCGTATTGACTTGATATCGTTTTGTCATTACTCAATATTGTTTTGTCATTACTCAATATGGTCACGTCATTACTCAATATGGTCACGTCATTACTCGATGTGGTTTCACCATTAATTAATGTGGTTGTATGATAAGTCCATGTGGTTTTAATATTACTTGATGTGAATGTGACTTAACGTTATGTAGTTGTTTCATTACATGATGTAGTTTTGTTATTTCGTAATGATGATTTGCCTTTTCTTTATATGGTTTTAAAATTACGTAATGATGTTTCAAAATTTGACGATTTCACACTACATGATGAGTTTGTATTAGTTTGTATTTCGGATCCTCATTGCTCTTCAACTTTGTACTTGTTTTGCTTTATAAATATTTTGATATGAGCGTCACTGATGAGTCTTATGTAGACGAAACGCGCGTCTGGCGTACTAAATTATAACCCTGGTACCTTTGATAACTATTTACATCACTGGGTCGATGCCACTGCTAGTGGACGTTTCGTCCCCGAGGGTATCACCAGCCCAGTAGTAAACATTTCGGTGTTGACATGAATATCAATAATGTGGTCATTTTTATAAATTTCCTGTTTACAAAACTTGGTAATTTTCGAAAAACTAAGGATTTTCTTATCCCAGGCAAAGATTACCTTAGCCGTATTTGCCACAACTCTTTGGAATTTCGGATCCTCATTGCTCTTCAACGTTGTACTTGTTTGGCTTTATAAATATTTTGATATGAGCGTCACTGATGAGTCTTATGTAAACGGAACGCGCGTCTGGCGTACTAAATTATAATCCTGTTTCCTTTGATAACTATTGTTTCATTATTTGATGAGTTCCTGTCATTCTTTGATGTGGTTATTCCATTACTTGATGAGGTAAAACCACGTGACCACAGTTGGAAAAACCTGGTCTATTTTTAGATAGATTTCCATGTTGTATGTGCCTTGGATGAGTGTGGCCTGCATCTAATTAGAGTTCAAATTGAAGTAAGGGTTACTGTTCGAGTTGAACTTTTAGTTAGTCTTCGATTTCGAATTCAAGCCATCATTAGAATTAAAGTTCTAGTTAACATTGAGTTTCGAGTTGAGTAGTCGTACAAAACATAAACAATGCTACAGTATACAAAACGCAACATAGATGTTAAAATAAAATTAAATGTGATGTGATTGCCAATGAGACAACTATCCACAAGAGTTTAAATGAAGTGGATGTAAGAAATCATATATAGGCAACCTTACAGCCTTCAATACACCATATAGTCAGCTACAAAAGGCCACCATGTGAAAATTTGAAGAAAAAAAATCAAACGAAAAAATAACGGACTAACGTTCTAATTTATAAATAAACAATCTACAAAAACAAATATGACACACATAATACAACGAGAACAATTATACTTCATGATCCTGACTTGGGGCAGGTACATAAATAAAGTGCACGTGGCAAAGTTTAACATGTATGTGAGCGCTAAATTCTAACCTAACATCGGACTGTTACAGTAGTGTAACAGCACAATTTGAGAGAAAATGAAAACTAGACAAAGTGGTGCCCCCGCTCTCCACTCTAAAGTAACTGTATTATAACAAAGTCAATGTAGGACTTTCTTTGAGATATTATTGTGTCTTTGAGACAATTGATGCCCCCGCAGATGCAAATTGTTATTTTAAAATAACTATAACATTTAACCGCTTATACCCCAAAATTACAGAGTTTAATTATTTTCTTAAAGTGCAAAATTTAATAAAAATAAAAACCCTGACCACATGCACACCTTCAATATACTTACAAACAGCCAGCAGAGAGAAAACTTCCTAGCATTTTTATCTGGAAACAAACCTCTTATGCAAGTAAATTTTCTAAAAAAAGACAAAGTTCAACGATCTCCAAAGAGCAAATATTAATAAAAATTAAAACTCTGACCACATGCACATCTTCATTATATGTACAAACAGACAGTAAAGAGAAAACTTCCTAGCATTCAAACTGTAGGAGGAATTGTGCGGAATAACTTTATACCCATAATGGGACGGACGGACGGATAGACGGATGGACAGCGGTAAAACAATATGCCCCCAAATTTTCAGTTGCAGAGGCATAAAACAAAACAGTTTCAATTGGCTTACTCAATAGATCGATATGACTGGGTAATATAAAGCTATCGGGTGCTCCAGAAAGGTAAGGAGATTCCGCTCAACGTGTGGTAACGGTCGTGCTATTCGTGAAAGTACAAACCCAGTGATTTGGCTTTATTTAAAAGTTTAGATCGTTAGGTTTCTATTTTTTTTTACATTTTTCATTTCGGGACCTTTTATAGCTGACTATGGGGTATGGGTTTTGCTTATTGTTGAAAACCATACAGTCTCTTTTTAGTTAAATATTACCGAATTAAACTGTTTTGGCATGATTAATTTGTAAAACTCTATGAAGTGTTGTTTTAAAACTTGTATAGGAGTTATTCCTCAATACTGTAAACCGGGAAATTTTCGCGCCGTCTTTATTTCGCGATTTACTAACACAATCCAAATTCGCGATGTTTTTAATTCGCGATTTCCCAGTGGCCTATATGAATATTTTCATAAATAATTTGGAAAGTGAACAGCTTCGCATATATCTTAAATCAAATGATAAAATCAATCAGAAATCTTTTGTTTTCGGTTCATTAATGTTTAAGTAGAATAAAAGTTTGCCATGTTTCAATGCTCGTAAAAACACATACACAATAACCGAAAAGTAAACCTAATTAGGAATAATTTAAATAAAAAGCTGTCAGGATTAATGCTAATTAATCGATCTTTTGATCTGATTAATCTTTGTAGTAGATTGAACGAGGTGATACTTTTATTACTGATTGACAGGTGTCATTAACATAAGTGTAATGAGTGTTGTTTACATAACAATATCCTTAATGTTCGCTTCAGTGAAATTACTGATATTTAGTTAAAGACATGACTTCTAACATTGTTTTTCATTAAGAGATACAGTTATGATTTCAATTATATATTTGTCGTCTTTGAAATCAGTGTTATACAGTAGTCCTATAAATATTCTATTCATATACGTAGATATAAGAAGATGAGGTATGAGTGCCAATGAGGCAACTCTCCATCCAGGTCACAATTTGTAAAAGTAATTATAAAAGTTTTTCCTTGATTATTTTCGCGGTCGTTTTATTTTCGCGTTTCACTTCTTACCGCGAAAATAGCGAAAATAAAACTACCGCGAAAATTTCCCTGTTTACAGTATCAAGAAAAGGCATCTACAGAAAAACATTTTTTTTAATTTTGTTTTGACCGATAAATGTACAGCCGGTCAATAGAACGCTTGTACGCAATATCAGGCGAGAAACAGGGTTCTGTGGAATATTTAATAAATTTATTATAAAACTGCTTCCATTTGCATGAGAACATGGAGAACAAAGGGAGAAATAAACGGCAGAACCAAGTGATTTAGGGATATCACAATTATGTCCGAAATACTTTTTAGTACTGTGTTTCTTATTATTGTCTGCCGTTCTATTTTTTCATACCAAATTACTCTGAAAAACCAATCAAACTTATTGAAATTGAACTCAATGGATAGCGATACCCATCCAAATCACATTAAGGGACGACATCAAAAGTTCAATGTAGGATAACAAAAAAAGTATGTCTCAAAAAGGCACTGTTAAATTATAATTTCATAAAAACTACAGTCAGAATGAATTCTTCATTTTTCATCCGTCCCCAATGACATAGTTGAATAGTGGGTTTATGGTTTTGATTGCAGTTTTTGTTTCTTTTCTCAAAGGGAATTTATAATATTTCATTGTTTCATACAAAAATTGCTTTAAAACTAAATAGTGGTCCATTGAAATGTATTATGATGACCATGCAGCGTATTTGTGCCAACTGTGATAGATAATAGCACAACCCTAATCGAATGTAGTAAATGTGATATGATCTATGTAATTTCTATTCTATGTATGATGTCTAGTGCTAACTGCTTTCATAAAAATTCGATATATAAACTTTTAAATTTTTACTTTACTTCATAATTCAGTTTACATTTTAATAGTTAAATAATTAACACACCTCAAAGAAAGTTTACTACTTTGTTTTTATTTGGTTTACAAGTCCAAACATAAGTGAGGATCGAACTTAATCTATATATTGTTCAATCCGAAAGTCGATGTAGGATAAACAATACTTTCCGAGAGTTTTACTACCCCCTCTTCTCCCCAAACTATTTGAAATATGTGTTTTTTCAATCCTACATTGATCTTTTGATGTTGTCCCTCAACAGACAACATATCGAAATCTGTTTAAAAAAAGAACATATTTGTTTTCCGAATTGATTACGTGGTTTTACCTCATCAAGTAATGGGATAACCATAACACAGAATGATAGGACCTCATCAAAGAATGACAGGACCACATCAAATAATGACACAAACTCATCATGTAGTGTAAAATCGTCATCTTTTGAAACGATATTACGTAATGTTAAAACCATAAAAGGAATAGGCAAATCATCATTACGAAATATCAAAACCACATTATGTAATGAAAGAACTACATAACATTAAGTCATATTCACATCAAGTAATGTTGAAACCACATGGACTAATGGCCCAACCACATTAAATAATGATGAAACCACATCAAGTAATGACAAAACAATATTGAGTAATTACAAAACTATGTCAAGTCAATACAAAACCATATCGTGTTATATCGAAGTATTACTAAGTAATTACTATTCCATATTGAGTTATATCAAAACATCATTACGCAATGTCAAAACCATATTCAGTAAAGACAAAATATCTTCAAGTAATAGTTAAACAACATAACGTAATATCAGAGTTCCACATAAGACAGCTGTGGCGTTCCATACAACTATTTATCTAAATTTTTGATTTGATATGATTCTGCTTATACTATTTGGAGACATAAACGACTCACGACTTGTGACTTTTTTTTCAACAATGTTTCCCTTTTTTTGTCTTTTTTTCTGTTTTTGAAATGATGAATATTTTATGGAGATAACATAACTATCGAAATATGTTTTCCCTATAGACATGATATGAAAATTAATTTGTTTATCCGTAATCATACACATGGTAATACATGTAACAACACATGAATTTAAAGTAAATAAAGGTAAAAATTGTGACCAATATGAACTAAACATACCTGGCCAATATTAACCGTAATTTCGTAACTTCATTGATTGCTTTATAAAGCCCTCACCTTTAGTCACAATACCTCTATTTGAATATGTTCTGAACCATATGAGTATTTGAACCATACCCGTATAATCATATAGGCCTGCCATACGTGTAACGTTTGACCATATGAGAAAATACCCGTTTGGTTATTAACGTGTCAGACCATTTGAGTATTTAGATCAAATATGTCCTTTTCCTTTGCATGATCACATACAATGTAGCTCTTACTCCGAACCAAAATCGACACAATTGCAAACCTTTATCTTTCACATATTGCCGAATTCTTGATGTATTTGCAATATATTCCTCAGTTAGAGACAACTAAAATTACATTTTTCCTGTCCGTCCGTCATTGAAGCCTCGGGCGTTTGGAACATGAACTTTTCCCCCGGTTTTAAGATAAGTTCTTTTCATCTCTTCTAATTCATACTTATTTTCACTTTTTTGATGCATTCATTTTCATTTTCTTACGATACTGCTATAACAAAAGTGTGTACGTACTTTCCCTCTATTCTAATTTTCATTACATTTTCAGAGAGATAGCACGTATAAATCACTAATATTGTAAAAACAAATGCAGAAATAGGAGCATCACCAAATTCAATAACCAAAAATAATGTTCACAATTTAAGAAATTTTTATTTTCTAAAAATGAAGGAAAGAGATAGAAACAAAAGTGTTCAATTCCCCTAAGTTCCTTTGAGAAAAATATTTGACTTGAACGACTCGTTAAGGTATTTCGTGGAAGTTGTATTCCTACGTCAAAGTCAACATATTGTGTTTCGTAAGGACCATGTACAAAAATGATTTGAAATGGTGAATGCAGATGAATTCAATTCTCTTTATCTAATTAATCATGTAAAAACACAACCGAATAAATAAGTAAATCAAAATTTCATTTTTAAAAAGACTTAAAATTTATGACTCCTTGAGAGGTTTATGCAAATTACAGTAAAAGTAATTTTTAAATGATAGTTGTATTAATATCAGGGACCTTACGCTTATGGTACAAATTATCATATGGCCAAGATCATATAAAAAACTATTTTATGTTTGTAATTTGGGTCAAGATTGTTAAAATAAGAAAAATGAGTTTTAATCTCCCTTATAACGGAATTTCAACTATTGTTTTATATATATATATATTTCAAAATGATCAAAACGGTTTTTATCATCTTAGATTGAACAATCTTTATATTTTCTATGTTCTTGGTACTTTTTTGTATCAACCTATTTCGAGTTCCAAATTTTTGGTATTTTTTTTAGAGATATTCAAAACAAGATTTACTTCAATTTTGGATCCTTCTCTAGTTTGTAATAATTTAATTTTGGATGTAACGCGTGTTCTGATTGGCTGACGTCGTTTTGTTTGTCAGATCATAGACATAATTTAGTCATGTGACCGTGACGTCATCAACGTTTTTTCATGGTTCACTGCTGTTTATAATGGATTTAGAATTAAAGTACAAAAAATAACTGTAATATTTTATCTGTCTTTTCGAAATAACATAAAAAATGTGATGCACACGTCAAAATAACCCGCTATTTCTTCATAGACAGAAAGAATATTACAGTTATTACTTAAATAAATAATTTCAATACAAAGGAGATAATAAAGGATAATGGCAATGTGATAATTTGTGAATTTAGGAGAACTACCTAGAATCACGACAAGGGGAATCAGTGAATGAAGCAAATCATATTGAGAAGGATTTCAATATAATATTGATATGGCTTGTTCTTTTATCTTTCTTTCCTTTTTTTCTTAGATTTGCGTCCTGATAAAACTACATTGGATGAACTGAATAAAAAGAAAAAAGTGCCTGTAAAGCAAAGTGATATAGAACGTCTTTGTAAAAAATTCAATTTGGAATACTTTGAAACTTCTGCTAAAACAGGAGATGGAGTAAAAGCATGTTTATTAGCAGCTGTAAGTATTCAAATCAAAATCACAAGTTATTATTCAGTAGTTAAAATATGTAATATATGTACCTGACGATATCGGAGGACTGGTACTAAGTCAAATTTAAACAGGGAATTGTGTTGGTTTTTTTTAAATTTCAACATGGATAAAATGTAAATAATACATCAAAATGTTTAAGCTTAAAATAAATATATATTTTAGTAAGTTAACGCAAGCACACAAGGTATATGGTGTCTTGTACTGTTAGAGGTTTATAATGTTTAACAAACATAGTATATCAATGTGTAAACACGTTAATTATGATCTTTTAACATCAGGTAATTCGTGCATTTTTCAGCGTAGGTTTAAAAAAATTCAAACAGATGCATTTCACAGTGGGTTTGCATTCATTAGCTGTACTGTAACTATCCTACAATAGATTTACAACTGTTGGTTATATTGATAATTCAGAATCGTCATTGAAGGTGGAACACGCGTTCTGTATAAATGACTTCTTTTAATGTGTCATTTGTATGCTGAACTATGATCAATTCCAAAAAGTCAATGTGTTAATTGCCAACCTTGAACTGGGTTATAACTTCATCCATACATTTAGTTATTTTATAGAATTTAAAATCGTCACAAAATTTATAAATGTACTAGATCTTAGTATAGTTTTATTGGTTTATTAAGACATTAATGCATATCTATAATTTCATTTATTTGTTGTAATATATATATATGTATATATATATATATATATACAACTCGTCTAAACATCAACCCAACAATGTTAGATCTGTAAATTTGCTTTTGCAAATTTTTTGTTCTTCCCTCGCCGGGATTCGAACCCATGCTACTGAGATATCGTGACACCAAATCGCCTGCACTGCAGCCGTCCCGCTAGACCACACGACCACCTGGGCTTCACAAAAATAAAGCTTGCGGTGGCCGTGTGTTACTTTTCCTCGTCAGTTTTAATCTAGCGGCGTACTACAGTACATGATGCGTTTTGTTTAAATATACCTTTTCACTTTTTTGGTCTTTTGGAAAATGTTGTAAGTGCTGTATTTAGACTCATCTACAACGAAATTTGTTGTACATACACACGTATAAAAATTGCGGTTTTATCCAACGCAATCATAGGTTTGAACGTTGTTTTCAATTTAGACTCGTTTATATTTTTCGTTTGGGCTTGTATCATATTTTCCCTCCGGTTTATATGATCCGTTCATCCTATATTGACTCTTAAAATTCAAGAGTCTATCTGAAATTGTGGGTAAACTATATGGCCTTCCAAATACCGTTTCGATCCCTAACATCACTGCAGAGACATATATTGTCGAAATCTAGATCTGGTGTACAAAAAAAATATTGACACCTTGTGTTTGTGGCATAACATCTTGGCCACAAGTTTATTGTTTTCTGTTTAGTATTAAATTTATATTAAGATCCATTTTGTTACATCTCGTGATCAATTTAATTTGGCAATCGCCAATGGCAGTCAGCAGGGTTTAAGAACATCAGTTGTTCGACCTGTTAGTCAAATGCGTTTTGTTTAAATATACTTTTTCACTTTTTTGGTCTTTTGGAAAATGTTGTTTGTGCTGTATTTAAACCCTTCTACAACGAAATGTTTTGTACATGCACACGCATAAAAATTGCGGTTTTTATCCAACGCAATCATAGGTTTGAACGTAGTTTTCAATTTAGACTCGTTTATATTTTTCGTTTGGGCTTGTATCATATTTTCCCTCCGGTTTATATGATCCGTTCATCCTATATTGACTCTTAAAATTCAAGAGTCTATCTGAAATTGAGGCTAAATTAAATGGCCTTCCAAATACCATTTCGATCCCTAACATCACTGAAGAGACATATATTGTCGAAATCTAGATCTGGTGTACAAAAAAAATATTGACACCTTGTGTTTGTGGCATAACATCTTGGCCACAAGTTTATTGTTTTCTGTTTATAATTAAATTTATATTAAGATCCATTTTGTTACATTTCGTGATCAATTTTATTTGGCAATCGCCAATGGCAGTCAGCAGGGTTTAAGAACATCAGTTGTTCGACCTGTTAGTCAAATGCGTTTTGTTTAAATATACTTTTTCACTTTTTGGTCTTTTGGAAAATGTTGTTTGTGCTGTATTTAGACCTTCTACAACGAATTTTGTTTTACATGCACACGTAAAAAAATTGCGGTTTTTATCCAACGCAATCATAGGTTTGAACGTAGTTTTCAATTTAGACTCGTTTATATTTTTTCGTTTGGGATTGTATCATATTTTTCCTCCGGGTTATATGATCCGTTCATCCTATATTGACTCTTAAAATTCAAGAGTCTATCTGAAATTGTGGTAAACTATATGGCCTTCCAAATACCGTTTCGATCCCTAACATCACTGCAGAGACATATATTGTCGAAATCTAGATCTGGTGTACAAAAAAAAATATTGACACCTTGTGTTTGTGGCATAACATCTTGGCCACAAGTTTATTGTTTTCTGTTTATAATTAAATTTATATTAAGATCCATTTTGTTACATTTCGTGATCAATTTTATTTGGCAATCGCCAATGGCAGTCAGCAGGGTTTAAGAACATCAGTTGTTCGACCTGTTAGTCAAATGCGTTTTGTTTAAATATACTTTTTCACTTTTTGGTCTTTTGGAAAATGTTGTTTGTGCTGTATTTAGACCTTCTACAACGAATTTTGTTTTACATGCACACGTAAAAAAATTGCGGTTTTTATCCAACGCAATCATAGGTTTGAACGTAGTTTTCAATTTAGACTCGTTTATATTTTTTCGTTTGGGATTGTATCATATTTTTCCTCCGGGTTATATGATCCGTTCATCCTATATTGACTCTTAAAATTCAAGAGTCTATCTGAAATTGTGGGTAAACTATATGGCCTTCCAAATACCGTTTCGATCCCTAACATCACTGCAGAGACATATATTGTCGAAATCTAGATCTGGTGTACAAAATAAAATATTGACACCTTGTGTTTGTGGCATAACATCTTGGCCACAAGTTTATTGTTTTCTGTTTAGTATTAAATATATATTAAGATCCATTTTGTTACATCTCGTGATCAATTTAATTTGGCAATCGCCAATGGCAGTCAGCAGGGTTTAAGAACATCAGTTGTTCGACCTGTTAGTCAAATGCGTTTTGTTTAAATATACTTTTTCACTTTTTTGGTCTTTTGGAAAATGTTGTTTGTGCTGTATTTAAACCCTTCTACAACGAAATGTGTTGTACATGCACACGTATAAAAATTGCGCTTTTTATCCAACGCAATCATAGGTTTGAACGTAGTTTTCAATTTAGACTCGTTTATATTTTTCGTTTGGGCTTGTATCATATTTTCCCTCCGGTTTATATGATCCGTTCATCCTATATTGACTCTTAAAATTCAAGAGTCTATCTAAAATTGAGGCTAAATTATATGGCCTTCCAAATACCATTTCGATCCCTAACATCACTGAAGAGACATATATTGTCGAAATCTAGATCTGGTGTACAAAAAAAATATTGACACCTTGTGTTTGTGGCATAACATCTTGGCCACAAGTTTATTGTTTTCTGTTTAGAATTAAATTTATATTAAGATCCATTTTGTTACATTTCGTGATCAATTTTATTTGGCAATCGCCAATGGCAGTCAGCAGGGTTTAAGAACATCAGTTGTTCGACCTGTTAGTCAAATGCGTTTTGTTTAAATATACTTTTTCACTTTTTGGTCTTTTGGAAAATGTTGTTTGTGCTGTATTTAGACCTTCTACAACGAAATTTGTTGTACATGCACACGTAAAAAAATTGCGGTTTTTATCCAACGCAATCATAGGTTTGAACGTAGTTTTCAATTTAGACTCGTTTATATTTTTTCGTTTGGGATTGTACCATATTTTTCCTCTGGGTTATATGATCCGTTCATCCTATATTGACTCTTAAAATTCAAAAGTCTATCTGAAATTGAGGCTAAATTATATGGCCTTCCAAATACCGTTTCGATCCCTAACATCACTTCAGAGACATATATTGTCGAAATCTAGATCTGGTGTACAAAATAAAATATTGACACCTTGTGTTTGTGGCATAACATCTTGGCCACAAGTTTATTGTTTTCTGTTTAGTATTAAATTTATATTAAGATCCGTTATGTTACATCTCGTGATCAATTTTATTTGGCAATCGACAATGGCAGTCAGCAGGGTTTAAGAACATCAGTTGTTCGACCTGTTAGTCAAATGCGTTTTGTTTAAATATACTTTTTCACTTTTTTGGTCTTTTGGAAAATGTTGTTTGTGCTGTATTTAGACCCTTCTACAACGAAATTTGTTGTACATGCACACGTATAAAAATTGCAGTTTTTATCCAACGCAATCATAGGTTTGAACGTAGTTTTCAATTTAGACTCGTTTATATTTTTTCGTTTGGCCTAGTATCATATTTTCCTTCCAGTTTATATGATCGCCTCATCCTATATTGACTCTTAAAGTTCAAGAGTCTATCTGAAATTGAGGGTAAATTATATGGCCTTCCAAATACCATTTCAATCCCTAACATCACTGAAGAGACATATATTGTCGAAATCTAGATCTGGTGTACAAAAAAAATATTGACACCTTGTGTTTGTGGCATAACGTCTTTGCCACAAGTTTATTGTTTTCTGTTTAGTATTAAATTTATATTAAGATTCATTTTGTTACATCTCGTGATCAATTTTATTTGGCAATCGCCAATGGCAGTCAGCAGGGTTTAAGAACATCAGTTGTTCGACCTGTTAGTCAAATGCGTTCTGTTTAAATATACCTTTTCACTTTTTTGGTCTTTTGGAAAATGTTGTAAGTGCTGTATTTAGACCCTTCTACAACGAAATTTGTTGTACATGCACACGTATAAAAATTGCGGTTTTTATCCAACACAATCATAGGTTTGAACGTAGTTTTCAATTTAGACTCGTTTATATATATATTTGTATATACCAACATAAAGAATACTTTTATTAACAAAAAAATATTTTTTTGTTACTTTTTTAAATTTGGACCGTGCAAAACCGTCATAGATGTGCAAGGTCAAATCTACCCTCATCCTCAAAGTTTCTTAGTGTGATGAGACACATTACACTGAAATTACAGATAGGGCATCTTCTAATCATGAAACTGATATCTTTTTTAAACCGTATACTGGTAATAATTGAACAGTTTTCTTTCTTTTTAAATTTGAGGTACAATATGCCGGTAAATAACACATGTGTAATTCTGCTGTCAAGAATACGTTGTTTTAAGTTGTTGCATACTTCATATACCGTTAATTTGGTTATTTTTGTTATATTTTTGTTTATTTGGTACCTCGAATGAAAGTGACAAAATTAAACACATAAAAATAAAGCAAAGACTAAAAATTGAGACATCGAAATCGCGTACCTCTATGATATCGTTATGTTAAATATTGGGAAATATATTTTCAAAAATTCTATACATAGTCAAATCTGCAAATAAATACTGGGTATAATTGGTCAACAACACTATATATTTTTTAATTGTCGATTTCCTGAAAGTGTTAAAAACCACAATATGAATTTTTATTCATACATGTCATAAATGTGCCAGGCTATTGCTAATTAGATGCCGTTATTGGTCATTAGAAAATAACAAGATAAAAAAACAAAAAGTCACAGGACATAAAGTTACAAATTTGATATGACAAAAAGTCACAGAACATAAAGTCACAAATTTGATAGTACAAAAAGTCACAGGACAAAAAGTCACAAATAACTTGTTGTCAATGATTTGAATATCTAAGAGAAATATCTTGAAATACAAACATTTTAATACACATATTCATTTTTATAAAATAGTTCAGGAAATGTGTCGTTATACTTGAAAAATTAAAATTGATCAAATTTTAATCATGCAAAGGACATATTTTTTGGCACCATGGAGCCATTTAAGTGCCAAGTCACTTCGACGTTTTCTTTTTTTAACAATTTTTTTACCATCACTGATATTTTTTTAATAATTTGGTTTACAAAGTTTGTTTATATACAATAGTTCGAGAAAAATACAAAAATGTTTTTTGTAAAAATAAGCGTTTTTTTATTCAAAGAAAATAATCAGAAAAAAATGAATTGTGACTTTTTGGCCTGTGATTTTTTGTCCGTGACTTTTTGTCTGTGACTTTTTGTCCTGTGACTTTCTGTCCTATATTCTTTCAAAACTCCTTGTAATCCAATATCTTCAATTAATTAACACGTACTGCCAGAGGCATAAGGATTAAAATCTGGATCCTTCTGTCTGCAATAGAGACAATGAATAGAATTTGTAAAAAAAAAATCTATTTAAAAAGTGATTTAAATATTTTTTTATATGAAAACATGGAAATTCAGTTTAAATGTCAATACCTATGGCTTTATGATGTATAAATATGAATTTAGAGCAAAGGTCAAAATCAAGAACGTCGAATTTGCTAATGACCTTGACCTCAATTTCAAGGTCATGAACCAAGGACCTCAAATCAAAAGACCCTATGTCCATAATATGCAAGGATAATGATTTATATCACTTAACTCATTATTCTAAATCTAAAAGGGGAGAAAACTTCCATTTACAGTCAATGTACCCTCGCAATTAAAATTTAAGTGTTACGACATGTCACAACAATTTAGTAAAGATAATTTGTCGATATATTTTACAGTAATTAAAAATAAGTGAAAATAAGCCAAAATCAAAATTTAGAATATGACCTTGACCTTTGACCTTGACCTAATTTTCATTTTTTTTAAATAAGGACATCAAATCTAAAGACCCTAGGTCTCTATCACTTATGGTTTACCAGTTAGGAATGCATATCACTTGAATCAAATAAAAAAGGGGGAATAACTTTCATATGAAGTCTCCGTATAGCTTCGGTCCAAATGAATATCCTTATCCTGAATATTTAACGAGCAATTTGGTAAAAGAAATTTGTCGTAATCGTTTACGGTTGCGAAAGAGTAGTGGCCACAAGAAAAACAGTGTTTGGGGAGATAACTCTTACAACATAAAGTATTTGGTTACGCAGTTGTCAGTTTTAAAAGTGTATAAACTATACCATATCATACTTCAAATATCTAAACGACATCTTTTGAAACATCAATACTACACAAGAAAAAAAAGTAGGCGGAAGAAAAAAGAAAAGAAAAAAATTATAAGTTCAGAGAACAATTGAAAGTCTTTCAACCAGTAAAGATCTATTTTAATATTAAAATATTCAAATTCAGTCTAAATTGTCAGTTCCTACGGCTTAATGATGTATAAATATGAATTTAAAGAAAAGGTCAAAATCTGGAACGTCCTAATAACCAATGACCTTGACCTCAATTTCACGTCACAAACCAAGGACCTTAAATCAAGAGACCCTAGGTCTTTTATATGTTTGGTTAATGATTATTAATATCACTTCACGCGTAATTCTAACTGTAAGATTGGCAAAAACTCCCAATTTGTTTGCACAACCTTTCAACCAAAATTTACAAGTAACGACATGTCGCAAATTACAATTTATTAAAAATTATTTGTTGATAGGGTATTTGAAAATAAATGAATAGAAGCCAAAATCAAATTTAGAATATGACCTTGACCTAATTTTCATTTTTTCTACCAAGGACCTAAATCCCGAAAGACCATAATTTATGTCTCTATCACTTATGGTTTACCAGTTAGAAATGCATATTACTTATATCAAATGCATAAGGGGAAATAACTCTCATATGGAAACTCCGGATAGCTTCGGTCAAAATAAAAATAATAATCCTGAAGATGTAACGAGCAATTTGGTAAAATAAATTTGTCGTAATCTTTTCCGGTTGCGAAGGAGTACTGGCCACACAAAAAAACAGTCTTTGGGGAGATAAGTCTTACAACGTAAAGTTTTTGGTTACGCAGTTGTCAGTTTTAAAAGCCTATAAACTATACGATATCATATTCTAAAAATCTAAGCTACATCTTATGAAACAACAAAACTACCCCAAAAAAAATTTAGGCGGAAGAAGAAAAATAATAATTAAAAACCAATTGTTCAGAGAACAATTGAAGGTCTTTCCACTAGTAAAGATCTATTTTGATATTGAAATTTGAAAAATCAGTTTAAAATGTTAGTTCCTATGGCTTTATGATGTATTAAATTGAATTTTATGCACAGGTCAAAATCTAGAACGTCCTATTAACCTTTGACCTTGACCTCAATTTCAAGGTCACAAACCAAGGATTTAGAATCAAAAGACCATAGGTCTTAAATATGTATGGTTAATGAGTAATATCTCTTTACGCATAATTCTAAATATAAGAGGGGCGAAAACTCCCATTTATTGTCTACGCACCCTTTCAACCAAAATTAATAAGTTACTACATGTCCCAACTAACAATTTTTTTTAAATAATTTGTCGATATCTTATAAGAATAATGAAAATGAATGAAAAAAAGCCAAAATCAAAATTTAAAATATGACCTTGACCTTTGACCTTGACCTAATTTTCAAAAAAAAATTGGACCAAGGACCTCAAATCTAAAGACCATTGGTCTCTATCACTTATGGTTTACCATTTAGAAATGCATATCACTTAATTCAAATGAAAAAGGGGAAAAATTCTCATATGGAGTCTCCGTAAAGCTTCGGTCCAAATGCATGAAATGAATATCCTAATCCTTAAGATGTAAC
This sequence comes from Mytilus edulis, assembly GCA_019925275.1. Classification (NCBI taxonomy): domain Eukaryota; kingdom Metazoa; phylum Mollusca; class Bivalvia; order Mytilida; family Mytilidae; genus Mytilus; species Mytilus edulis. The sequence continues at coordinate 56,241,512 of CM034351.1, read as the reverse complement.
GAGCAATTTGGTAAAATAAATTTGTCGTAATTTTTTTGCGGTTGCGAAGCAGTAGTGGCCACAAGAAAAACAGTGTTTGGGGAGATAATCTCTTACAACGTAAATTATTTTGTTACGCAGTTGTAAATTTTTAAAACGTATAAACTATACGATACCATATTCTAAATATCTAAGCGACATCTTTTGAAACATCAATACTACGCAAGAAAAAAATTAGGCAGAAGAAAAAAAAAAAAGAAAAAAATATTTAAAAACCAATTGTTCAGAGAACACGTAAAATAGGCATTGAGAACCTAGTGCCCGTGTTTGAACACTTGAGACCTAGCCTCTAGGAACACTTGAAAACGGCATTGAGAGCCTAGTGTTCCTGTTTAAACACTTGAGACATAGCCTCTAGAACACTTGAAAACGGCATTAAGAGCCTAGTGCCCGTGTTTAAACACTTGCGACATAGCCTCTAGGAATACGCGAAAACGGGTCCATGCAACATTTTAGTCAATTGATATTTGTAGGAACATGCAAGGATATATACAAGCCTATAAAAAAATCTTTGCATCTTCCTTTATAAATGTTTATCTTTCTTTTATAGGGTTTCCCAGAATGTGTCTTCTTTACTTATTGATCTTATTGTGTGTGCATTGTATTCAATTTTGTATTTAAAGTAAATCGAACCTGACCTGCATGGTTTAAATTTACGTGCCCATTTTAATATTTTTCGAAAAGGGGAAAAAACCCTTTTTCATTTTAGGTAGTACCGGATGCAGTGATTGTGACGTCACCAAGCAGATATGGTCAAAAAGATAGTTTATTATAATCCTTTGCAGAGAGAGTCGTCGTCCTGAGCACACCTACATATACAGAATGTGCAAACGGATTTAATTTTCTTTCATTTACAGGTCATTGATGTCGGATTGTGCATGGTTTTTTTGTACACGTATCTATGGGAACACAGATTTGTTTTTTTTAATACATGTTTACAAGTTTGATTCTAGGACTTTGCTACTATTTACGAACTTTGGATTGATTTCTACGTCATTGAATTTAATTTCTCAATCCAGATTGGAACGTTAAGCGGACTGCACGTGATTTATACTGCTAACGGAAAATATATTTTCTCGATTTATTTTACAGGTAAACTATTGTCCAATCGCTGACCGCTGACAACTGGCCGACTCATTCATTGCATGCACACAATTATAATAGCAATGCTGGTGTTATAGTACTTTAACATTATCGATTAATTTTCAGAAATACATGTACATGATTTGAAGCAGATATTTTATTGTGCAGGAATAGATTTGTATTTAAGAAAGAAATTTATAGATGGATTAGCATTTTTATAGACTTAACGCGCTACGCATATTATGGAGAGATGTGCTTAAAGTATCAAAGACTGTATACAAATAAAACTTCTACAAACCAGGCTTACGCGAGAGGTGCGTTCCGTCTACAAAAGCTTAATCCGTGATGTTTGAATTTAAAAAATATCAGGCCTCATTAAGTTCGAAGTTGAAGAGCATTGAGGTCCCTAACTCCAAAATTTGGCCAAATACAGTCAAGGTAATCCCTTTATTGGGAAGGAAATTAGTAGTTACTCATATTTCAAAAAATGACGTTTCACACAAAGAAACACATTATTCTTTAAACATTTTTTATTATTATTATTATATACAACTTTTAACACTCGAGGTGAACCGACTACTTATGTTTCTTTACTTGAATTGAAAGTTGAATATTTGTTCGATCTACTTTAAATTATAATGAAAAGTTAGTAATAATTTCTACAGGCGTACCAGAAAGGTTTGAATAGCATGCAAAAATTTTGAATTTAAGTCCAACTTGCACATGTTGCACTGTTGTTTTTAAATGTTTGATTTATAAACAATGATATGAAAAACCGTCATTGGTATTAATACTGTGATTACACAACAGAAAAACAACTACAATTGTTTTCATTTCATGTAATGCTCAATACGGTTTTAATTTGTTTTATGTTGAAAAAGTGGCAAATATCACAAAAAGGTATTCAAACTCATTTTTCGAAAACAAACTGACAACGCCATGTCAAAAAACGAACACCAATCAAAAGACAAATAACAATTTACAAAACATGCACAACACCGAAAACCAGGCTAGGAAAAGAGAACCCCATCAATAATTGTGACCTCAAGTTAAGCAAAAGGATAATCAAATCCTGCTCCACATGTTGCACTTGTTGTGTTGTTCATGTAAGTACAAAGCCAAAGAAAAGAGGAAATGTATGTGGCTACAATAATCAGAAGATATTCGTTTTCTTCTGTCAACCATTTTGTGATGGTGTCCATAAATTGTCTAAGGGATGATTTCAACTTTCGCACTTTGAATGCTTGGTTTGATGGCTTCCTTGTAAGCAGCAACCCTCTATCAATGAAATCATGAAATATTCCAATGCATTTGTATAAAGTTGTTATTGATAAAACTTGCCGTTCTTTATATTACTTGTTATGGAAAATTAAAACTAAATCTTGAAAAGACCACGCTATTAATATCTACAAATCAAAATACAATCCTTACATGTATGAAACATATCAGAAATATTGTAATTATAACATAAATCGAGTTGTTGTTGTTGTGTTGTTAAGATACTGCACACTTTCCGTTTTGTCTCGCCTCTGATGACGGTCAAAATAAGCGAAACATACATAGAGATGTCAATTCGGCGGCTGCAGCGTAACTGTATATAGCTCTATGTTTCAGTTGAAAGAAGACCTGGATGCTTCTTATCGTGTATAAATATGCCTTTTGTTACGAAGTTTTCGTCTAGAATTCATATTCTCGACCATATTCTTTTATTGTTAAGCGACTGCTGAAAACCTGTATTATTTGTTGTTTTCATGTTAATTTATTATGTATGATAAGAAATAGGATAATGGCCTTTGGTCTATGACATCCGTTTAAATTCTACATGGCAGAGTATACCTGGCCTCGACCACATTTTATAGATAAAAATTCAAGATTATATTTAAGTGACTTTGTCCGTTTCTCTTATTCTGTAAGCAGTAGCTTACATATAACATATTTTATGTATGGAATGATTGTAAGGAATACAGGTCAAAATGATGGGTTTCAACTTACCTTAACCTTATTTCTATGGATCATTGGTATATGTGATTTTTTGGGGGGAAAGTCTGTTTCTCGGTAACTATCAGCTTAAGGCCAACCAAATTTTGTGTATGGAATAGGTATTATCTGAAACTTGTTCCAATTTCTAGTTTGATTGGTATTGTCAAGTTTCTGCAATTCTGTCGGTTTCTTCTATCATAAAGGTTACTATTTTTGGGGTATGAAATTATTGAAATGTGCATATGTTGGTATTACAGGCTTCATTTGATCCTTAACATGAAACATGAAATGAGACCAATCGAACATAGCGGCGATATGACCCTTCAGTATAAAGAAATACATGTATCATATGAAGTAGCCAAACTGTTTTATAAGATGTATACAATAGTCTACAGTGTCTTATAAGATGTGTTACACACTCTATACTATCTTATAAGATGTGTTACACAATATACACTGTCTTATATGACGTGTTTACATAGATTACACTTGGTAATAAGATGTTTTACACACTATACATTGTCCTATAAGATGTGTTACAAACTCTACCAAGGTTTTTTTCGATAAATTAGTATTGAAAGATTATTCTAAGAATGAAGTACATATCAATACTTAAATACATCTATACTGATACTTTTCATTTCAGGTATCGGTTGGTATGGCCTACAAATACAGGTTTCTTATCTGGAATAGTAAGACATTTTTTTAAAGTACTCAGTATTGATTTACTTAATAGCTATTTTTAATATATTTTCTGAGTCATTTGATTTAATTATTACATTAAAGCACAGGGCTTCAAAATTGATTTCCTTCACCTGTACTGTGTACACAAAAGGCCAACATATAAATAATTTCGATGGTAACGTAGACTTTATAAACTCAATGGTTAATTTAGGGAGAATAACTGATGCCTATTTTCAAGGTTCATCCCCATTTGTATATATGAGATTGCACAGGAAAACAAGTACTTTTTCTAGGCTTTTTGTTTGACGTTTGTGTGCCCATGGCAGGTACAAGGGGTCGTACAAGGAGTCAATTCTATGTTAACGCTGTGGTTGGATATAAGTTTATGAAAGTTTTAAGTATTTTATTTATAAATAACTGCAAAGTGTTTATTAACAAGATAAATTTTGAAACACAGGGAAATATTTTCTTGATAATTATTGAAAAAGGCTAAATGATTTTCATAAACGTAAATCGCGTTCGACGGTGGTAATTGATATCATAAACAAGCTCCATTATAAGTTAATATATTAAACAGAATAATAGAGTACATATATCACACATAACTGTTTTATCTAGGTGTTTTTTCTTAAAAGTGTTAAATTTAGAAAATGTAAGCATAGGTACATTTACCTCATTTCCTATACAGGATAAATGTTTTCCCTGCTACGTTCTTGCTTCTGTTGCAGATTGTGTAATAATATTCTAGTTGAATATAAAATCTAATGTACATAGGTGCAAAAATGTGGCGATTTTAAACATTTTTTGTGAGATGTCAACCCTCCTCTATACCTCTAGCCAATGAGGAAAAACACACACACAGCAATACGCACAGTAACACTCAGTTCAACAAAGTCCGAGCCCAATGTCAGAATAGGCAACAGACGAAACTAAGATAGCAATAAACAGAAGTTAAGTTTCGCATTTTGGCCACGGTGATGGTTTTGAATATTAATGTTCTTGAACAATAACATGTTCAAGATGTTTTGTTTTTTTCGTTATTTATTTGCAGAGATGAATAATTTAGTTCTTTCTCATGTAAGAGACAACACATCACATGTAAATTCCTTTTCTACTAACTTATGAACACACATACCATAACAAAATATCTGATCATTCACAGAAGAGAATGGCAAAAGCATTCAAATTTTTTCACAAATATCTACTCTTTCATTTTTAACAGCAATTGATTTTGAAGTGCTGTATAAAGATTTTATTTTACTTTGCACTGCCTGCAATGTTAAATCTTTCTTAAAATATTTGCAGATGAAAATATATTGTTTTATTTGCATATAAATCAATTTTGCAGCATTCCCCCTAGATGATTTTGTAATATCCCCAAACAGTAGCATTTTATGGTGAATGGAACACTTATGGCATTTGACAAACATCCATGAGTCAATTTCATTAATGAATGTTTAAACAATCTCGCAATTTCAAATAAAATGAACAATAGTTTCTGATTCTTCTTGGCAAAAAGGACAATTAGGATTATCAGTGACATTAATTGTATTCAAATATTTATTAGTATCTAAAATGTGCTGATTTATTCTATATTGTAACTACTGCAGTTTGGTATTTTTTGTGACTATAAAAAGTACTTTGAAAATTAATCTCCATTCGTTTTCATATACATTTCAAATTTTATCCCTTTTTTTCTGACCCGTTGAAACTATATTATTTTTAATTAATACTGAATACATGTTTTTAATTCCCTTTGAGCGTATCAAAAATGTTTTGGCAAATGAAGGAATAAAAGAGGTGACTAGTTTATAATTATCAAAAACATAGCCCTTTCTTGCATTAGTTACAGCAGTAATTATGCTGTTATACTTCATTACATTTCTGTCAATTTTAAATGTTTCTACTAACTGTTCCAATCTGAGATTTTTTCCAGCATCTGATAAAATGTCTTTAATGACAAATATACCTTTATTAAACCAGTTTGTATAAAATACAGGTTTATTTTCTATTTTTACCCCAATCCAAACTATCTGTGTTTTAAAGAAGTTTATATTCAGCCCTTTGTCTTTTTGATAAGTGCTTGCTATTGCTGGTACTGCATTACAAAGAAATGGATTATAATTGTATTACATATACTCAAAATCTAAACTGTGTAATATGCTTTCTTTCAAAGCATGACATTGTGTAGTTTAAATATTAATTATGACAATTTTTATAATGTTTAACCAACAAAGAGACATTTTTCGTGTTTTATTACAAAAAATATGGTTTTCAACTGTATAAGTGTGCTACTGGTTTATTAACTGCTACAACAGTTTAAAGATACAAGTCATTATGCTATTCCTTGTTGGAAGTGAACATTAACAATATAAATTATCTAATTTGAATATCATTTTAACTTCTTACAACTTGCACGCTTCTATTTAAACTTGATAACCTAGTTTTATAATGAGATATTTGTAACATTGTGCTGTAAAGACTTATTTCTGTTTTTAGCAGAACAGATTCTACGACCATTTGTAGTAGACAAGATTCTTCCTGCAATTAAAAAGGACTGGGTAGCATTTAGTGTCAACATTGGATACAACAAAAATACCTTAAAACTAGCAAGAGACCAACGCCCTATTGGCCCATTTTGGCAAGTCCTGAGGTATTGGACAGAAATAGTTGAACAATCGTTCACAAATGGAGAGCCTTTAAAGATACTGTATAAAGGTCTTAAAAAAGTCAATAAAAGTCTAAAGAGAGACCTGTTGGAATGGATAGAACGAGATTCATATAAATTCAACATGCAAGGTTAGGAGATTGTTTCACAATATTCTATAAAGTAATTGACAAATATGATAACCATTATAAATCAATATAAAGAAAATCTATTCTTATATTAATTCCTACGAAGCTTGAAGCTATAATTTCGGATATTGCAAGTCACAGACTTTTCAAGCCAGTCCGCATTGAAAAAGATGAAAAAGAGAAAAGATCTTTCCTTAATCTTTCCTTTGCCAACAAAGGTCTCGATGGCGTCAACTTAGGAAATATCCTTCATCATAAATTAGTTCAATCGAAAAAACCTCCTTATTTCAAATACCAGTCTGTACCAATCATTTCTTATACCTATACCAAACCTATTGCATCTAAAATTTTCAATTACAAACACGTTTTACAGGATCTCGATATTGACGACTTCAAGTCTAAACGTGATCCCGATTGCACTTGTGCTAGTTCCCAATTCACATATAATCCTGCTGGCCACGTTATTACCGGTGACCTCAACATTGTTAATAACACTTCTCTACGAAATATGTTATCGAAAGGTCCGAAATATCGTGAGCCTAAATCCATCAATTGGAAATACAACTTTAAAATGTTGATGGATTCAGTCGAGGATTATGCCAAGCAATGGGCTAAGCGTGAGAAGGAAGACGTAGTCTGTTTCAGAATGGATAAAGGCAGTGAGGTCGTTGATACAAATCAGAATTAAGAAACTGAATGGGTCTATCAATGTCCATGCTACGTCAATCTTTAAAGACCCAAATGTTGCAAAACACCTATACTACCTCCATGACAAATATGTTGTTGTCCCCGCAGATAAAGCCCCAAACAACATCGTTTTTGTATGTAAAACTCATTACATTAACTGCTTGATAAACAAATTAGGTATTGACAATTCACTTGGAAACTCAACATATACCCTCACGACACTTACCAAAGAGGAAATCCTGGATAATCATAGGTCTGTTCAATGTTCCTTTGGAATTTCAACCAAAGATGAAGAACTGGATCTTCCATCACTGTATTGGATACCTAAACTACATACGTGTCCTTACAAACAACGATATATTGCTGGGTCTTCCAAGTGCTCCAAATTCTAAATAATTAACATCTATTTTATCAGCAATCAAAGACGGGTTTCAAAGTTATTGTGAAATTGACAATGAGGGTCGGCTGAAAACAAAACTTTACGACAAAAGAGATGATTTCAGCTTTCCAATTGTGAACTTTCCATTTCTAAGTAGCAACATTCCTGCAGCACCTGCATACGGGGTATATATCTCCCAATTGATACGATATTCCCGTGCTTGCATTTCCTATCATGATTTTCTTGATAGAGGGTTGCTGCTCACAAGGAAGCTATTAAACCAAGAGTTCCAAATGGTGAAGTTAAAGTCATCCCTTCGTAAATTTTACGGATGCCATCACGAGTTGGTTGACCGTTATGGAATAACCGTTTCACAAATGATATCGGATATGTTCCTTACGTCGTAACTACAATCCCCTTCCCTTTCATGAATGTGACCTACCGAATTAGACTATTTATCGGATTTGTAATCACATAAGCAACACAACGGGTGCCACATGTGGAGCAGGATCTGCTTACCCTTCCGGAGCACATGAGATCACCCCTAGTTTTTTGGTGGGGTTCGTGTTGTTTGTTCTTAGGTTTTCTATGTTGTGTCATGTGTACTATTGTTTGTCTGTTTGTCTTTTTCATTTTTGGCCATGGCGTTGTCAGTTTGTTTTAGATTTATGAGTTTGACTGTCCCTTAAGTCATCGTTCTTGTGTTTTGTGTACTGTATGCCTGTCTGTCGTTTTTGTATTTTGTCAATGCATTGTCAGTTTGCTTTCGATTTAAGTGTTTGAATATCCTTTCGGTATATTTCGCCTCTTTTTTTGATACTTTCCATAAAATGGTAATTTGATATTTTTGTTGGTCACTTAAAGATTGCTACTGTACTTTTATTTCTAGTTGCGGCTTACAGATTGACATTAGGGCTTTAAACTGTACATTAAATGCAAAAAGACCTTAAATACGAAATTGTAGTCTCATGGTGAGCTCTTGTCATATATTCATGTGTAATGATATATCTGACCTGTTGCGAGTTCTTGAAAATTACGGTTTATGTTTCCCTTCCCGCTAAAAGTAGCGTGTATACAGTACAACATGTTTTCTGTGTGCAGAAAAACATCTGCGTCTGGAAATTGTGTAGGAATGGCATGATTTAGATACACGAAATTCAGATGCTTTTGATGAAATTAAACGTTATTATCCAGAACAATTAACATACTTGTAACCCTTCGTCCGAAATGAAAGCTATTGAAAAAAAGTATAAAGGGATTTCATATCTTTAATTTGTTTCAGTTCTCAAATTAAAAGTTGCTTTTTATACGACCGCAGTAGGGGCAATAAGGGCCAAAATCGGCCCCAATTTTCACAAAAAAACAAAGTTCCTTTACAGTTATATATTACCAACTAAAATAATCATTATAAAGTGTGTTTTCAAAAAACATGTTATTTTCGGCAAAAATCGCGTTCCGTGACGTCACAATAGAACCTCGAAAACGCCATGATTTGTAATTATTGCTTAAAAAACAAAGATTTTCAGTACGTTTTACGATAATTCGTACCCTCCACAGGCATGTGCCAAATTTTCCTTTAAACGATAAACGGAACTATAAACAAACAAGATAGTAGCAAAATATTTTTTTGGCACATGCCTGCGGAGGGTATGAATTTTTTGTCAAAAGCGGAATCGTTTCTTCAAGGGAGGCATTGAACACCTGACGTTAAACCCGTTTCAGATTACCAGTTTACTCGCAAATACAACTCGACTTCCACGTGATGCAAATTAATATTATTTATTTCAATGTTGATTGTTTTAACACTTCTTTTAGTCTCCTTAGTCTTTTTCGTGGATTATTGTTGACATGACTGTGGATCGAATAGAGTTGTCAAACGATGTCCGGTGAAAAATAAAAAATAAAACAAATGAAATAAAATAAAAAATCATTAAAAAACTTAATTCTACAGTAACTTATTTGATTTGTGACATGTTAAATATTTAGATTGTCTGATCACTCTATATATAAACATGATCATAGAAAAGAAGTTGCGGAAATTGAAAAAGCCGGTTCAGAGTATAGAAGACATCTTTTAGGACAACCCGGTACAAAAGGAAAGCGTCTATAGTTACCAGCAGTAATTTAGACCCGATCTTTTTCGCTTAACTTTTGAGAATAGCTGTGCAAAGGATTATCAATTTCGGTTGCAATTCAAAAGGGTATGTTGATTAATTTACTTATCGATTTATCTAAACAGAAATATGCGGGGTCCGTACAGTATATTAGAATACATTATGTCATATCTTCTCACGGTACATGAAACTGAAAGTATTTTCACGATTTTAACTTGAAAAACTTAATACTTGCATGAATCCGTCGTAAGAAAATCAAAATATACCATAAATAAATCGGTATGTTCACAAGAAATGTGCTTTCACGGCAATAATTTTTAACAGTTCGTAATATAAATATTGCGTGGGTGATGAAAATGAAAAGAAATCATTTACGGAGTTTGAAAACTACTTGTTCTAGGAATTTTTGAGAGTCACTTTTCTATAACATTATACTATGAAATTACAAACATTAAAATAAACAATGAAAAGATCACAATTTATCCTACAATTTGAAATGTTAGGTGTCGTATGCTAAAGACACCTTTCTAACGTACTGTTGAATTTAAGTACCTGTTATTTACCCCTTTATGGACAATTCTAGCGATGGCCGTGAGGATAAGGTCGTTAGTTTAATAAGGCGGGGATGCTGAGATCGAAGCTCGATTTTTTTTTTTTTTTTTTTTTTTTTTGGGGCATAAATGCTTTTTTATATTGTCATAACGTTTTAATGAGTGATTTTGAATGATGAACTGTTTTTTTTATAGATATTTACTGAAGAGCAGTATACATGTTGTTTTGAATAGACATTATACTTCACCTGTATGTACTACGTAGCAGTTGTCACTTACATACTTAATGGTGCCATAATGAGGTATAGTTCCTTATTTTTAACTGATTCATTTTCTCAAAGCATTTTGTGCTCGAATAAAGAGTTTAATTAACCTATGTTTTAATGATGATTAATTGATACATTTATATTATCAGGCACAGATTCAAAAATACTAATTTTGACAGTTTATAATGTGCGGCTATAGAAGTAATAATCTTTTATTTTTAAATTGAAAGAATGGTTATTTATATTTTCATGGTAATTTTGATAAACATTCTAACCATAAAATGTTCCCTTAATAACCTATCATATTCAGTTCAAAATAAATATACATTATTTTGATAATCTTGAATTTTTTCAACAGATTTTGAGCTGGTTTAAACAATGCAAACGTGTAATGGGTGACATGGATACGTCGGTTCCTGATAGGAACTCATGATCTTAAGGTGAGTATAGGATTAAGACTGCGTGTTTTAACTTCTAGTAATTATGGTAAACGTATTTTGATGAGAGCATGCATTATTTACATTTCGAAAAGACTTAAGAGTTTTTAATATTGAGTAGAATTATTTTGTTGAATATTATATGTTTCCCTCTGTTTAGATATAGAAAGATGTGATGTGAGTGCCAATGAGACAACTCTCCATCCAAATAACAATTTAAAAAAGTAAACCATTATAGGTCAATGTACGGCTTTTTGTTTGTGTTTTGTTATATGGGTGGGGGTTGCTGTCCTATAAATGTTTATTTGTTATGTCTTTGAATCCATGTTTTATGCTGTATATCTAATATGTGAAGAGTGAAGAGTATTTATTTATTATTATTAACTATCCGTGATTTTGATACTGACATGAACTTTTGTCAGTAGGTTCCGTTTACAGCTAATTTCCTAATACATGTAGAGCAAGACTTCGGTAAGCTTGTATGTTTTCTTTGTATATTGTATAAAATTGTAATTGGGATAGCCTCCAATCAAATGTAAATATAATATATACATGTTTAACTATGCCGAAGTATATATTGTTTGAAGATGCCAATTGTTATTACAAAGCTTGATCAAATGTTTGTAGCCATCCAAAGTATTATTCTACAAGCATTAGGAAATCAGCTGTAAACGTAAAACGATAATTAAGTATGGGCAATCAGGGTTTTCAAAACTGATATTTCGTGAAGGAATTGACATGTAAATTAACAAAAAAAAGAAAACACACATGGTGCGCAGACAAATAAACACACCAAAAAACGTACGCACTTTGATATTCTCAATTTTAAATCACACTTTGGATATTCTTTATTTTATTCTGATTTACCTCGTGCTAAGTGTTTAACAATTTCTATTTCTAATTTTCAGAGAATGTCAACCCCAAGAAACTATACTTGCATTTTGTGTTCAAAAAGACCAAAAACCAGAGACAGGCGGAAACTTATTGGACCCAACAATAAATCACTACGTAAATGTTTACAACAGAAGTTTTTCATTGAACATGACAAAATTAATCACGCTAACAGTGTAATATGTAATAAATGCAGAATACGATGCTCTCGAGAAATTGACACAAATGTAAGATGCCCAATACAAACTACAATATCTGAATCAATTAATGATGACACGGAGTACGTCCCTCCAGCAAAGTATGCCAGATGCCATCCATGTAAATCTCCACCAAGTATCGCACTGCCTATACCATCAGCTGGAGGTGGCCACTCCCAGTGTGTTGTGTGTAAACGCCGAGGCCCAAAGCTAGTAGTTGTCCCAACAAACGCTAGATTTAATATCTTTTTAGATAAACTCATTATACTCACAGTTGGTGCCAGATGTTGTCCAGGACACTTGTGCAATGAAATATTTTTACCTGATGCACTTGACAGAATTTCGCATTCGCAGTCCTCGTCCATTTTTAACCGTACTGATTTAATGGACCTTATTACGCAAATCCGAGATATGGCCTTGAGAGGAAGCAAGCGGCGAATTGACTTTGACACAGAAAATGCCCTTACAAGCTCAGACATTTTAAATCTTACTGGCCTTTCTAAGGAAAACTTTAATGACCTATGTTCAATTGTCCAAAAGGGTAATTTACGGGATTCTCGGACTCGTAGTGTCCGGACTTGTATCGGAATATTTCTTACCAAATTGAAGTCCGGTTTATCAAATAAACTTCTATCAACACTTTTTAATCTTGGTAAAGATTCTGTAAGACGTGCTATTGCATCAGCTAGAAAATACTTGTCTGAAAATTTTGTTCCATCTAATCTTGGATTTAATCATATAAGTAGGGAAGAGGTTATAACATCGCATACTCGACCTCTAGCACAATCACTGTTCGGAAAAGGAATGTATCCAGCAATTATAGTAGCAGATGGCACTTATATCTATATCCAGAAAAGTTCACAATTCAAGTTCCAACGTAAATGTTATAGCATGCACAAACATCGACCACTGGTTAAACCAATGGTCTTTGTAACAACTTCTGGTTACATTATAAGTGTAATTGGACCTTACTATAGCGACGGAAAAAACAACGATGCACAAATAATGAAGCACATCATCCAACATGACATTGAAGAATTTAAGAAATGGGTGGCTGAGGATGATATTATGATTGTTGACCGTGGTTTTAGAGATGCACTTGACTTACTGCAAGAAATGGGTATTCAAACAAAAATGCCAGCTTTTAATAAAAAAGGGGAGTCTCAACTTCCAGTTGAAGACAGCAACGTAACAAGACTTGTTACGAAAATCCGTTGGGTGGTAGAGTCCGTTAATGGCCGCATTAAATCGTGGAAATATCTAGATAGAGTTCTACCAAATAGCCAAATTCCATTTGTGTCTGATTATGTCAACATTGCCTGTGCAATCATGAACAAATATTGGCCAGAACTAAATACAGGGGACTCAGAGCAAGATGAACAATTGGCGTCTAAAATGCTTTATCTTTCAAAGCAAAAAAACTTACTTCATGAGAAAATAATAGAGGAAGGCCTTGACAAACGTTCTTGTAAATGGAAAAAGATTGATGCTTCATCCGCCCCTTCTTTTCCCCGATTATCAGAAGAAGATATAAGAAATATTACTGTTGGAGTCTACCAACTTAAACTTGCTCCAAGTTATACCAGAGAACACTTAGATGACGATGGTAATTATGAAGTTTTTACATGTGACCATGAAGAGAATCTTTTGTGTGCTAAAATACAGTCAAGACATATATCATCAAAATGCTATCGTGTATGGGTTAAATATGATGACATTAGTGTCGTGGGTTGGTATTGCTAATGCAAAGCCGGAAGTCGTGTTGTAGGAACCTGCTCTCATGTTACAGCCTTAATTTGGTATCTTGGTATTGGAAAGTACACGGATAATATTTTTGAAAACTGTCGAGATTGGAGCAAATATCTTCTGGACGCTCGTAACCTGCCAGATCCAGTTACTGTTGACGAAAGTGACAACGAGGAAGCAAATGATGAAGAGTGAATGACATGAAAATTCATAATTTTTGATTTGGAAGAAATGACAAAAATTTCATTCCTTTTTTAATCATATACTTTACAATGTATGATATTTTCACACATTGATATGCCTAGAAATGTTGAACTAACTGCATCCTCCGAATTGAAATAATAGCTGTTAGTTTTCTCGATTCCTTTTGATGTAAAACTGTACTTATACAAAGTTAGATCTGTTATCAGGAAATGTGTCTTGTGTAAAAGTGTACTCTCTGGTTTTATGTATAGGTGTATATGGAAAAAAAAAACAATCCATGTTCTTCAAACCTTACAGAAAGGCAGTTTAATTAATGCACGGGTTGAAATGACTGAATTCTTATATACATGTATTTTAATCACCTAATCCGTTCGTATGACCGTCCGTTTGTCAAAAATATATTTTCTTCACATTTCTTTTCTCTCAGAAACTAATATTCATGTCACAATGTCTTCATCTTTTGTCATGCAGCGCCAAATGTATCAAGTTGTAGTTTGTGCGTTTTTTCGAATCTCTCAGACAATAACTTCATGTTTTCTGATATGTTGAGTTACTAGTTCAACATAGTTCTTCATATACATGTTTTTCATATATGACTACATGTATTTCAAATTAATTGTAAGATTTAATAAATAAGTACATAACTGATTAAAACTTATTTTCATGATAAAGCATAATGACAATGTATGTTCTTTATAGCTTGTGACTTTGATATTAAGAGTATATCCATTCCTTACTCACGGAAAATTGCGGACTGCAGAAAATAAAGAATAATGGTCACATAATGCAGAATTAATAAACATTTTACTAGATTCTTTGAAACAAATACTAAATGCATATACCTATTGTTAATTCTATTTTCAGTGTAGATGTCCACATTCAATAGGATTCTATGAAAGTTTTAAGAGAGAGTTGAGATAGATAACGACCCAATTACAAATCAATTGATTAAAAAACAGATTAAATTTTTTTTTCGAACAGGTATATTTTGTTCCAGGTAGATCTGATTCTTTTTCTGATCAGACTTTCTGGGCATCTTTGAAAAATAATCTTGGTTTAAGAGTATTTTAGAAAGAATCATTAAAAAACAATGTCAATATCTAAAACTTTAAATTAAAAAAAATCTCCTTTTCAAAAATTAAGTGTCTTCAAGTGTATCAAGTGTAAAATATTTAGAGAGAATAATCATTTTAAAATGATTATACAGAATTTTATAGGACAATTCGTGTTTTTTTTTCAAATGAAAATAGGACCTATTACTGACATTTTGATTTGAGTCAAAAAGTTTCTGAAATATTCCTGAAAAAAAAATTTCTCCATTAATTTTAAACAAATATTTCATATAATTTTTCCTCAACAAGGAATTCCAATGTTTTCGAGAAAAAAAATAAGGCCTATGTGGACAGTTGTCTCATTTGCAATCATACCATATCTTCTTATGTATATCTACGACCAAGATTTTATCATCTTTATATTGGAAATCGAAAACTTTTTTTTTCTTAAAAGAAGTTTAAGAAAATTATATTGTCCAACAATTGAACATCCAAGCTAGCTGAAAGCGCTTATCTCGGATTTCACTATTTTTAGGTATGTTTCTGTTGCCATAGCAACGGTAACTATGGTTTTATAATAATAATGAATTGTAAACAAATTTTATGAAATAGCATTTGAACAATGTATGAGTTGAAAAATAACATTTCCCTTATCAACTGAATGTTAAAACCGGATATGCTACATTGAAATTTCAAAACGGCTACAAATAAAAATATTCCATGGAAAAAGACGATTTTTTAATTTATTTGTCATCAGTTTTAAAAGTTTCTTATGCAAAAACAGCTTGAGATATGAACAAAATCTTTTCTGTTCTAAAAAGTGGCTTGTTCAGGCATGATTTTCAGAAAGTATGAATTTGTTCTAGGCTGGGGCCGATTTTGGCCCTTATTGCCCCTACTCCTACACTAAAAATGTCACATTAAGTATATATATGATATTTAAAGTAGTCATCAATTAAAAAATAATTTTGCGTACCAACATAATTATTGTAGTGGTAATTTTTTTGTCATTTTTTTTTAAATATTGCTTTTTATACGACCGCAAAATTTGAAAAAATTTTCGTCGTATATTGCTATCACGTTGGCGTCGTCGTCTGCGTCGTCGTCGTCGTCCGAATACTTTTAGTTTTCGCACTCTAACTTTAGTAAAAGTGAATGGAAATCTATGAAATTTTAACACAAGGTTTATGACCACAAAAGGAAGGTTGGTATTGATTTTGGGAGTTTTGGTCCCAACATTTTAGGACTTAGGGGCCAAAAAGGGCCCAAATAAGCATTTTCTTGGTTTTCGCACTATAACTTTAGTTTAAGTTAATAGAAATCTATGAAATTTTGACACAAGGTTTATGACCACAAAAGAACGGTTGGGATTGTTTTTGGGAGTTTTGGTTTCAACAGTTTAGGAATTAGGGGCCAAAAAAGGGCCCAAATAAGCATTATTCTTGGTTTTTTGCACAATAACTTTAGTTTAAGTAAATAGAAATCAATGAAATTTAAATACAATGTTAATGACTACAAAAGGGAGGTTGGTATTGATTTTGGGAGTTTAGGTCCCAACAGTTTAGGAATTAGGGGCCAAAAAGGGACCCAAATAAGCATTTTTCTTGGGTTTCGCACTATAACTTTAGTTTAAGTTAATAGAAATCTATGAAATTTTGACACAAGGTTTATGACCACAAAAGAACGGTTGGGATTGATTTTGGGAGTTTTGGTTTTAACAGTTTAGGAATTAGGGGCCAAAAAAGGGCCCAAATAAGCATTATTCTTGGTTTTCGCACCATAACGTTAGTATAAGTAAATAGAAATCTATGAAATTTAAACACAAGGTTTATGACCATAAAAGGAAGGTTGGTATTGACTTTGGGAGTTTTGGTCCCAACATAATAAGGGGCCCAAAGGGTCCAAAATTAAACTTTGTTTAATTTCATCAAAATTGAATAATTGGGGTCCTTTGATATGCCGAATCTAACTGTCATGACTGTGTATGTAGATTCTTAACTTTTGGTCCCGTTTTCAAATTGGTCTACATTAAGGTCCAAAGGGTCCAAAATTAAACTTAGTTTGATTTTGACAAAAAATGAATCAGTTAGGTTCTTTGATATGCTGAATCTAAAAATGTACTTAGATTCTTGATTATTGGCCCAGTTTTCAAGTTGGTCCAAATCGGGGTCCAAAATTAAACTTTGTTTGATTTCATCAAAAATTGAATAAATGGGGTTCTTTGATATACCAAATCTAACTGTGTATGTAGATTCTTCATTTTTGGTCCTGTTCTCAAATTGGTCTACACTAAAGTCCAAAGGGTCCAAAATTAAACTTAGTCTGATTTTAACAAAAATTGAAATCTTGGGGTTCTTTGATATGCTGAATCCAAAAATGTACTTAGATTTTTTATTATGGGCCCAATTTTCAAGTTGGTCCAAATCAGGATCTAAAATTATTATATTAAGTATTGTGCAATAGCAAGTCTTTTCAATTGCACAGTATTGCGCAATGGCAAGAAATATCTAATTGCACAATATTGTGAAATAGCAAATTTTTTTTTAATTAGAGTTATCTTTCTTTGTCCAGAATAGTAAGCAAGAAATATCTAATTGCAAAATATTGTGCAATAGCAAGATTTTTTTTTAATTGGAGTTATCTTTCTTTCTCCAGAATCAACTTAAATCTTTGTTATATACAATATACAATGTATATTCACTTTTTACTACCAACTGATAAATTAAAATAATCTTTACCATTCAGTGATAACAAGCAGTTTTTTTACATCTTAATATTTTATGATGTATTTATATGAGTAGTTATTGTTGCAAACTCCATTAGAAATTTTAATTGAGATTAGTTTTGGAATAAGGGAAAGGGGGATGTGATTAAAAAAATTGGGTTCAATTTTTCTCATTTGAAATTTCATAAATAAAAAAGAAAATTTCTTCAAACATTTTTTTGAGAGGATTAATATTCAACAGCATAGTGAATTGCTCTAAGAGAAAACAAAAATTTTAAGTTCATTAGAACACATTCATTCTGTGTCAGAAACCTATGCTGTGTCAACTATTTAATCACAATCCAAATCTAGAGCTGAATCCAGCTTGAATGTTGTGTCCATACTTGCCCCAACCGTTCAGGGTTCAACCTCTGCGGTCGTATAAAGCTACGCCCTGCGGAGCATCTGGTTTAAATATATTTTGAATGTAGTGTTTTTATTGTGTAATTAAGATTCAATATATTAGGGAAGAAGATGTGCAATGATTAAAGTTATGACCTATTCATAACAATGTTCAATGATCGAAATGTCTTTTTTTTTAAATGATACATTTTTTTATAATGACAGAATAGATAATGTTTTAGTTACTCATTTTTATCTTTAATTTTATCTAGTTATTATCGTCACGGAAACTAAATTGATTTGCATGATAGATAAACAAAGGATACGGGTTATTCATTCTAGATAACATATCTCAAAAACATATTGAATTCTTCAAAGCCGAGCAAATAAGTCTTAAATCACTGCTAATTTAAGACGGCCCCTATCATCGGTTAGAGCGAAATGTTTTGCAATATATTTCGGATAGGGTTCGTAAGCTGTAACATCATATATAGGTACATATTTTAGTATAACAACTGTAACCAGATCAAATTTTATAATCCATTTTTTATTAAAAGTATCCTTAAATATAGCATATTTTGTTTTGTTATTTTGTAGAAAAAAAGAAATATTTGAAGGATGATAATGAAATTGAGGGTTTTAAAAATGTTCAACACGAGCTTAAATATTTTAAGTTTTCAAAAGATGGTAAGACAGTAATATTATGAAGTTCTTTGAAAAACTCTTTAATACCATTAGTACACTGATATGTGAAATTGCTTTGTACCAGTAGTACACAGATTTGTGAATTTGATTTTATGTGGATAGAGAAAGTAGAATTTACATACTGCATGTCATTAAAGACTAAGCAAAGTGGAACTCATCCAAACAAATATGACAAAAACCCAAAACTCTCAATGTCCAAATTTGACAATAAAGATCCTGGTTTTTAAACATTTAGAAAACAAGCAAGTTGTTTTGTGCTACATTATGTTTTCGATATTTCTAGGTCATACATATCGTAGACTAATCATGATAATGAAATCAGTTAGAGGCCCATTGCTTGATTTTTGATATTGTCTAGAGAGTTAACTACTTACTAGTAGTTATGTTATTCCGCTGTTTTCCTCTTATAGTTGATGCTTTTTGGTTGTGACCCTAATTTGTTTCCGCTTAAACTATTTATGACGATTGACCAGCAATATACGTCTGTTGCCTGGATTTACTGACACGTATTTGACAACACAATGTGTCTACTTTTATGTCCAAGTAGCCCTTTTCACAAAAAATCTTAAGAGTAAAATTTATCGTAAGTCTACAAGTCCTAAACAATTCAACAAAATATGTTTTTCTTAAGATTAATTTTACACTTAAGATTTTTTTAGAAAAGGGCTGCTGGCCTGCAAGTTCAAATTGTTTCACAAACAAGCACAATCGTCATAGTTTGTATTTAATTATTTACTGGATCAGATATCATTATTTCTTTTTATTATTAAAAATGGTAATTATGAATATAGACCAATTTTTTACAATGTTAAATAAGGGTCTAGCAGCTCGTGTGCTACTTATAAACAGATGTTAAATATGATAAACAAAGGCGATAGTCTTAGCAGGACACTAATTACCAGTACTTAGAGACCGGTCAAAGATTTTTGGGGGTAGGTTCGGTGCAAACCACAGTAGGACAAACATTTATTTTTTTCTTCCTAATTTTTGATTGGAATTTTTTTTTTTTAGTTTTTAGCACTGAAAGGACAATAATATCTGTATGACATATGTATGAATGTAGAAAATAGGCTATACAACAAAATAAACAAGATGAATTGAGGAACAAACAAGTTTCTGAAATTAGATTTACAGTGTCAATTGACTGTACTTGTTTACCTCGTTCTTTCTTCATTGTATACCTCTTCCTTTCCTCCCGAAAACGAACAAATTGGAAGCAAGTTACTAAATTACTTTATGATATAATTAATATACCACAGATCAAGTACCATTAACCATTTGGAAGATGGGGAAAGAAGCAGAAAAACAGTACAGAGACATTTTACAACGTGGTGTTGAAAATCGATATGTGATACGTTTACCGATTGTTGGGCCATTTGGCGTAGGGAAAACTTGTCTTACCAGAAGGTTGTTAAGAAAAAAAATCTCAGATGTAACAAGCACCAATGGTATAGAAATCATGACTCAAAAATGTAAAGTATGTTTAACAGATGATACTTGGATATTTTCAAATGGTAAGACATTTATTTGATTTTATTTGAACAACGTAACACTTGATATTGGGAGGCTTTCTGGTGTGTAATAATCAATATAATAGTCTTCTCAATCATAACATAATTCTTTTCCCGTTTTGTCACGATTTGTTTGTTATTACAATATTCAGTTTGATTTGTATTGCAATCATTTATATTGTTGAATGCCTGTTATACTTATATCAAATTATCCAATGTCTGCTCGCCTTTTTTATGTAATTGTTGTACACGAATTTCATCTGCCATACTAAATGTTTAGCATAGTATATAAGAAGAGGTTTTATGACTAATGGGTCGGTACTACTGCTGCAAGATTCATCATCCCCTATGTACAATTACTCTGTTTCTGTGATAATAGTTTTCGTTCTCAAGAAAAAATTAAGTTTTAAAATTTGGTTCAGCTATATATTTAAAGTTGTTTTGTATCAATGCTCATCAATTTTATATTGTATTTAGTATTGCGACTGTTTCTATTAAAGCGCCGCGTGTATAGTATTCGCACTCATGGCATATAACTTTTCAAGCATATATGCGCATTGTATCTTGTATCAATTTTTTCCAGAATAGAACAAAAATTAACAATTTAATTAGTTCCATATACTTCAATATTTATCATTTATGTTGGATTTCTGCAATAAGTTAAATAAGAATACTTCATTTAATAGATATTCGCTTTGATGCTAATCAAGAAAGAAAGTCGAGATTAATAAGGGACCTGTTGGTCCCTCCTCTGCGAGGAAAGACAAACTCAAATAAAACATCAGAGTTGACATATATGCATGCACCTGCCATGAATGTATCAGAAAAAGATGATAAGTATGCCATCACCAATTCAAATGGCAAAAGAGATAAAATGACCAAGACACCTTCCGACTTAGAGATAACTGAACAAGATAATGTACTTTCACCTGCTGAGGTTACAAAGTCGGATTTATTTGCTGACCTCCAAGGTTGGTCCGAATCTGAAGCGTCATTAGACGACTTTGCTGAAGTGACCCTTTTAGATTTTGCTGGTCAATACGAATTCTATGCAACTCATCAAACCTTTTTAAATAAACATGCAATTTATTTGTTGGTTCTTGATGTTAGTAAGAACATAAAAGGATTGATGACCTCTGACGATATAGAAGAGAACTTCCTTGATCTGTCCGAGATTCCCTTTGAAAACATTGGAGGTAAATGATTCTCAGTTTTGTTTTATACATGATTATTCTTTTATACCTTTATTTTAAATGAGATAGTTTTACTGGGTTTTTACCCATCCATGTGTATCTTTTCCAGTAACACATTTCTGTCAGTTTCGTCTCAGTAACCTTAAAAATTTAGCTTTTTCATATAAAATTTCCCCTTCATTGATTTATTACACCAAGCTGTGTGTAGAAATGCTATACCGTGTACAATGGAACAAGATTTCCCTTTAGTCGTTGATGTACATATTTTACTTCCCTTTGACTTAATAAAATATATATCTTTAAAATGTCATGAACATGATAAATAAAATTTTCAACACATTTTTTAGTCAAACTCATAGCTTTTTCGCACATTGAAATCAGTTTTATCGGGTATAGACATACCGTGCGATCCCTTCTTTAGGACTTCTACACGTATTGCGTCCTTCTTGCTTAATTTGGCCTTTCAACATTTTTATTCGGGTGTCACTGATGAGTCTTAGACGTAACGGGCGTCTGGCGTTAACAAATGAAATAATGAAATCTTTAATGAGTTTTTGTTTGTTTATTTAAATATATATCTTTTGAATGTCATGAACACATATGAAACATATATTCTTCGTTTTTGATGGGTATGCTTATTGAGCAATACCTTGTCAATTAATTGAGCATTTTCGAAATTGTAATCACAACTGAAATATGAAATAGTGACTGCGAGATATTGTTAGTGGAAACCTAGTATTGTAGCATGTTTCGCATCATTAAAATCAAAGTAATACTTTCTGAATTGCAGTATTTAATGAATTTTTGTCAGAACTGCATTTTCTTGTGTTTTGTATTCATTGAAGCGATCTGATAGAATGTCAAACATAATTTAGAGAAGTGCATTTAGATCAAAAGTGTACATGTTTACTAATTATATACAATATCATGTGTCGGTTTGTGCTTTAAAGTAGTATTATTTCAATATACTTGGTATCATTTGAAATTTAGGATTGTTTCAACTAACCAAATATCCATCCACTCCTCGCAAGTATTCATTTCTTATATTGTTGATTTCCTTTTAATTTTGTTTTTCGTCGTTGGTCTTGTACGTTATCACACCCAGTCATCCTCCTTTTTTTCGCAATTTGTCGTTAAACTTTGTGTTCGGTTATGTCTCTATGAAATATTGTTTTGCGACTGCCGAGTAGTACTATGTTGAAGTATTATCACAAGACTAAACAAACATGTCAGTACTATTCGTTACCAAATTCAGATATAAATGCACTTTCAAAAAATAATTTATATAAGTTATGTTTAACCTATTTGAACCTTAAGCTTGCTTTCATTAAATGTCAATTATTTGGTATGGCGTTTTTACAGAATACATAAACTTTTGGATGGATGCTATTCATTGCTATGGTGACGAAGAAGAGAGAATTGACGATACAAAAGAAGCGCTTCCATCCATTATTGTCGTTGGAACATGCTGTGACAAGTTACATGTATCTTCTATGCTTTTGTATATTACTTTGCTTGTTAAACCTTAAACATTGTTAAACCATATTGACATCAAAAGTGGCTATTCTATTTTCGATATCACATTAAATACTTATACCTTGATATTATATGTGAAGGTTGATGATTAATTTCGTTTGAAGGGAGTCAATGATATACGATAGGCACATGATGCAGTTGTATATGTTGTATCCACGGGGTATGTGGGTGCTGCACATTCATTCAAAGTGCATTGTCTTGGAATGTTTTCCATATTCAATATTTTTTAATTTCAATTTAGGCATACGCATTTAACTTTCAAAATTACAACAGGCGCTACCCATTTTCGATTATTAATTATGATATATACCACATTTGAAATATATTACCACAATAAAGTGTCGGTTATCATCTTTGTGATATCGTCTGCGAAATGCAGTTTAAATCTCAGTTTTGACTTTGAATGTTATCAAAATGTAGGTACAAATGTATACGAATATTCATGACCTGGCGTGAAAAATAAGCACCCAAAGTAGATAATCTGGGTTTTTTTGTTAACATTTTTGTCTTTACTCAACTTGCAGTCATGAATGCAAAAAGCAAATATTGTGCCTGTCATTCTTTAAGTTTTTTTTGTCTTGATCATTCATGTTTGTAGATTGATAAGGAAACAAGGAAATGGGAAATCCAGAACCAGTTTGACCAAATACTAGGGGACCATCCTAAACGAAAGCACATAAAAGATGTTATCATGCTTTCGAACACCACTTTCACTGAATCTGATTTTGACGTGCTCCGACGCCGTATTGTACAACTAGCATCAAAAGTTGAAACATGGGGACAACAACTTCCTACTCGTTGGATAAAGTATGAACAAGTCTTGGATCAACACAGAGAAAAACAAGATAGAGTCATGGCATATGAGGAGATGAAAACATTAGGTAGATCGGTTGGACTTGAAATCAAAGACAGGAATGAAATTAATTTGTTTCTGAGATATCAACATGATATAGGAAATCTCATTTACTTTGATGACATTCCAGATTTAGTGATCCTGCAACCACAGTGGTTAGTTGATGTGTTGAAATGTCTTGTGTCAGCGAGGAAGTTCCAAATCCGAAGAAATATTGTTTACAATTCTGACTGGAAAGAGTTAGAAACAACGGGTAGACTGACAGAAGATTTGATCACACAGGCCTTTACCGGAGAGGGAGAAGGGACATATTTTATTAAATACCGACGTCACATTCTACAAATCATAGAAAAGTTTGATATAATTGTCAAACCAGACATAGCTGAGGAAGAATCTGTATCATCACTAGACGAAAATGGCGAAATTGATAAATCAAAAATGCCAACTGTTCATTATTATGTGCCGTGCTTGATTAAATCAAAGGCCATTAGCAATATAGTCGACAGTTTCAAAGTAGATGGCAAAGATTTTAACAGGACGTCTTGGATGTGCATGCATTCCGATTTTCTTCCTCCTGCTTTCTTTTACCATGTCCTTGTTAATTACATACGCCGTTATCAAATTAGTCGGGAACCATCAAAACATGGAAGCAAATTAGCGCTTTACCGCGGAAAGGGAGTCTTCAATCTCGATTCATCGGGTCGAACAAAGCTGTCAGTTTGTGTAAACAAACACGTGATCCTCTTTCAGATCTGGAAATGGTGCAAGCATTCCCAGGTGTCTTTCAAGGACATCTGGGAACATGCAGAAGCCAGCATTACTGGAATTAAAAGGAGATACAAGATGAATGTATCGTACACAGTGAACATGAAGTGCTGTAATGGAAGCTACGACAATCCAGATGGAATGGTGGAAATGACAAAGTTGGAGTCTGGAGAAGAATATTTTTGTGATGAGCACGCAGAACTACATAAATCAAAGGACCTGTTAAACTCCTGGTTTAAGGTATTAGTATAATATATTTACATTTAAAACATGGTAACACTCATTGCATGTAAACATTTGGGTAGAATTTTTATGGCGTTCTTGAAGGAACAACAATTTTAAAATATTCAGTTGTTCAATTAGTTATTGCAAAGCTTCTAGGTGCGAGGTTTGGCATGCCACAAAACCAGGTTCAACCCACCATTTTTTCCTTTAAAAATGCCCTGTACCAAGTCAGGAATATGGCCATTGTTATATTATAGTTCGTTTCTGTGTGTATTACATTATAACGTTGTGTCGTTTGGTTTCTCTTATTTTTGAGTGTAAATTCACATTGCGATAAGACGTGTCACGGTACTTGTCTATCCCAAATTCATGTACTTGGTTTTGATGTTATATATATATGCGTTTTGTCCTCAGTGAACTCAAGAACCATTCAAAAATAAGCGACGAGTCAATCGTAGGACTTGAAAAGGTCTTTGCAAATGTGTTCATCCGATCTGAGAAACTTTTCGAAAGTTGCTTGTTTGTTAGCAAAAATCAGAAGATAATGACTGATATGTTTGAGGCAAACGATTATGATGTCTATTTGCAGAAAGTAAAATATGGTTAGTATATATCAAACTTAATCTTGAGATCATCTACTAAAACTGAGCGGTTCACTTGTTTTTTCACATTTAGAGTATATTTACTTGTTTTAGATTGTTTGATAGAAAATAATAATTCAGGGGAATTCAGGAATCGGGGTTAGACTTTCTTCATTTTTGTACCAAAATATCCAATATCCAACTGTGACCCCTCTTCTTAAAGTGCCCCCTATTGATGGTTTACGAATCAATTGAGTTTACTCCTGATCTGCATTGATATTGTGTTTTCTAATTTTAAGTTAGTATAATTACAATCATCAAGTCATGTTCTCCCTTTTGTGCAATTGGGTTGCTTGTTCTTAATTTTTTACGCTTATGGGTTTTACAATGTTTTGATATATCATTAAAGCACCATATCAAATTTAAGAGACCTTGCATTAACTCGTTTATGGGAATGTAAGTGGGCTATTGAAGGGCAAAATACCTGTACCTATCCAATTCACCCTCATTTTCCATTTACAGTTTACATTTCCTCTATCTTCATCTCGGGCGGCCTCTATCACAGGACCTAGCTACTGAATTAATGGTTAATGTGTTATTTTTCTGAACATGCATAAAATATTGGCCATTTAATCAACCATTTACCGAATTTTATAGCATGATTGATTTCTAAAATTACAGAAATTTTCCCCGATACATTCGAGGTAAACATCAGACGCAATTTCCAGATGATTATGCAGGAAATATCTGTAGGCAAAATAGTGGACCAAATGATGACCCACTGCATGTTATCCATTGAAGACAGACGCCATATCGACTGTATCCATCAAAGCGTTATTAAGCTGTACACTGATATTTTTTTCATAATTTTAAAACCAGTTACAGAAGGAGATTTGACCCGTTTCGTAGTGGACATTTACAAAAATACGGTATCACTCTGGTCCATTTGATGTGCTCAATTTTTCTTACCAACAGTTTAATTGCCGTTATAAAAGCATCACTTCTTTTGTAAGACCCTAATGTTTATATCTCTTGTAAACACAAAATTACATTGATTTTATAAAACTGTTTATTAGCAAGTTTTAATGACTTCGTTTCGTAGTGGACACTGTGTTACGGACACACCTTCTAAAATAAAAAATCCTATGTTAAAAGCTGTTTATTAAAATATGTTGGCTCTAAACACATTTTTTTTAAGTGGCTGGGACAAGAAAGTACGTTTTTATTGAAAAACGCCCATTTATCACATGGCAACTAATATGTTGCACTCCTTTTACTTCAACACAATCTTATTACTCAATGGAGGAGTAAGAATTTCAAGAATGTAACGGTTGAAGATAAAAATAGAGAAAACAAAAGGTAGAAATCCTAGTGTACATACTCATAAAAATAGGTCTATGGTTTTCCTAGAATGGTCCAAATTAAAACTAAATACATAAATGGTCAACTCTCTGTAACGATTCTTTATACAGTTATAAGGAGAGGTGGTATGCGTGTCTGGGACAACTCTCCATCCAAGTCACAGTTTGTAAAAAAAAATTTATAGGTCAATTTTGCCTTCAACACGGAGCCTTGACTTACCCCGAACAGCAAGCTAAATCTGTCCCGAAAAGTAACTAATGTAACACCATTCAAACATGCAAACCAACGGTCTTACCTATATAAAAAAAAACAGAAACGAGAACCAATTATTGACCAATGAACGACAGGCCTCGAACATTAGGTTCTGACGTAATGGCTACCAAAATACATGGTGCTTGATTCAAAAGTTTAATTTAAGCATCAAAACTGATTAGTTCAGGTTCATCACACCATCATGGACAAACGGGCCCTTGCAGCATGTCAGTTCTCATGTTCATTTATGTACAATTTCAAAAAGCTGAGAAAATATTTGTTTTTTGTCTTTTTCAGGATTGTCAGCATGGACTGTTCCATTACATAAGGTTCGTCTACAGAAGAATTACGTAGATATCATATCTAACATCAAACACGAGGCCGTAGTAGATCATTTGATATCATGTCAATTGTTAACAATAGACCATAAGCAAATTATAGAGGCTTGTGCAGCACACACTGAAAAGAACAGGAAGTTGATGGACCGACTATTGCATTGTGGGGAGAAATGCTTTATTGAATTTCTAAATGCTTTACGTTCTGATGACATTTATGCAGATCTTGCAAATCAGATAGAACAAACAGATGTCAACAGTATTGATATTGCTACTCTTCAGAGCTGTTATGCAAAAATGTAGAAAATACATAACTCATGAATTTAGTAGTTATACCCATTTAACAATGAAAGATATACTGATATATTAACATGTATTACGCTTCTAATAATGAAACACGCATACACAGAGTTAGTACTAAATGGACTTCATTTCGTTTTTTTCTCATCCAACTCAAAGGGCCAAGTGAAATTTCCTCATCATTTGAAATTCCGTAGTATCGTGTCGATTGTTAATCTTCGCACAATCTTCTCCTCTCAAACCTCCTGTCGAAATCAAACAAAAATCGTCATAGGGGTATCTAGGTTAAAACTGTGTTATATGATTCCGTTTTCACAACAACATGGCCGACGTGGTTACAATACGACAGAGGTTAAAAGCAAGTTTTGTCAATTATCTGGAAAAATGAAATAAAAAGACGTTTTATTATTTTTTAGTGTGTTTCTAGCAGCATCTGGACAAAAAACTTCTAACAAGAATTATTGAATTTGAATGACAATTTGGATTTTTTTTTTCATTTTATTAAAAACAACATAGGCGGCATGGTTACAATACAGTTTAAATAAACATGCAAGATTGGTCTATTATTACTTGTTTCTTCATAATATCCTGATAATTATAGTACACGTAGTGAAACTTTAAAACTCGACAAAGATCAGCAAGACGAGATCTAGAAATAGGTCAAACGTAGCCAATACTGTTTGACAACTCTTTATTATTCGTGTACCAAGTCAGGAAAATGGCAGTTGTTATCTTATAGTTCGTTTCTATGTATGTTGCATTAACGTTTATGTGTTATTGCAACTCGATGTTTCTGTTGTTTCGTTGTTTTCCTTTTATAGTTGATGTGTTTTCCTCGGTTTAAGTTTGTAACCCGGATTTTTTTCTCTCTCAATCGATTTATGACTTTTGAAAAGTGTAATATCAAAATTTGTTTTCCCCTATTAGTTATTTTTAAATCTGCACGTTTTCAAAAAAATTGTGCAGACTTTATCTTTGTTTCAAATTTAGAAATATTTGGCGTTAGTTAAGTTTTATCCTGTCCCATACTATAGAATTTCACAGAATATATTTCATTGCATATAAAATAGCCATTCCTGAAAGTCAACCAAATGTGCACCCGTATTCTTTAAATATGCAAGCTTTAGTTATCATGCAGCCTCAAGTATTAGAAATATTCGATAGAAACAACAATAAAAACAGTGCTTGGAAACACCATAGATGTATGTCTATGACACAGATTTGTTTTTACTGTAATGAAATGTAAGATAAAGGTCCTAAAACTGTTAAATTCAAGAGAAGATATTTGTCGACCCTTTTTCGTATGAAACCGGGTGTCCTGTACTATGATTTGGTGGTATTACACATATAGTTATAGCCTTTATTGACAAATGTTAATTACCATTTTTATTTTCCATATTTGACCAACATCTTATAAAACTATGAAAAAATATATGTTTAACTTTTGAAAGCCAATATGATCAGCAAGACAATTTGTGCAAATGATACTAATTACCAAACTCGTCCGTCGACTCCCAAATTAAACCCTTTTTGGTTCATATTTTAGTCAAACATGAAACAGGTCAAATAAAATAATATAGTTTACAATTAAATCAATTTAGCTTTATTTGAACATCTTGAATGTACGAAGTGATGTTTGTTTGCTCAGTCTTGTTTTATATGTTGTGTTTTGGCATACTATTGTTTGTCTTTTATTTTTATTTTTTTCGTTTTTGCTATGGCGTTGTCAGTTTACTTTCGTCTTGTCAGTTTTAGATACACATGTACATGAAGATGACATAATGTTCATGTTTCTTTTAATTGATATTTACTATTGAATAGTTAATGTTTTTTCAATGAGTTCAATTGACAACCTGTTCCTTTATATGATACATTTGTGTACTAATCAATTTTGTAGCAATCTATTAAAATATTTCGCTTTTCACATATATACAAAAAGTCATGTAGTTAATAAGAAAATAACTGAGCGTGTAAATATGCAAAAATAAATGTATTGTAAATTAGTCAGAATTTTCTGTTTTCAATACGTCCACTGGAAAATTATGTTTACAATTTGATAGCAGTTCATTTACCATTTATTTATATAATCTTAACACACTGGGTAAACCTCAATGAATAAACAGTGAGAATGAACATAAAAGAATCCAGTATAAGATACGAACTATTACAAAACATTCTTAAAAGCAGCGAAGAAATTCCCGAAATTAATTATATGTCTGTACTTATAAAAGTAAAATCCCAAAAAGACTATATTCCGAGAAAAACTCCAAAAGAAAAGTCCCTAATCAAATGGCAAAATCACATGATAAAACACATCAAACGAATGGACAGCATCTGTCATACTCCTGACTCCCGACTTGGTACAGGCATTTTTAAATGTAGGAAAATGGTGGATGCACCTGGTTTTATAGCTAGCTAAACCTCTTACTTGTATGACAGTCGCATCAAATTCCTTTGTATTTTTAACGATTTGTGAACAAAACTGACATAATTGTCAAAATAGGGGTACAGCAGTCATCAATGTGTCACAATCTCAATCACAAAAAAACAAGAATATAGTTAACAAAGAAATACAAAAAGCATCTATCAAATTTAAATATCACATGCATTGCTTACTAATAAATTCATCTTAAATCAACCAATAAAATATTTAAATATTTGAAGTCCTGTGCTCCGAAAACCTCTTTCTAAATTATTGACATCTATTTTATCAGCAATCAAAGCCGGGCTCCTTAGTTTCTGCGAAACTGCCTATTCTGAGAAGGCGTGAATCAGATGTGAAATGAAATATCTTTTAGAGAACATACAATTTAAGACTCTCTCATTTGCAATAGTATTAAAATCTTTGCCTTTTTTATACACTTTACACAAGTACTCCCAATTCCTAACTTAAAAACCAATCTGTAAGAGGTGGTATTTCATTGTTTCAATAAAAAAGACTGCCCAACGTAGATACAAGTATCTTGTCAATGTTGTCTTGGGGAGGGATAAATCCTATTTTGTAAAGAATCACTCTGATTCAAACTAAAAAAATCTCTGAAACTGACTAATTATCAAGATGCTTGATTTCTTGATTAACAACATATTTGTTAACGTTTAAAGGATTTATTTTTCAATGGAAACCAATTGCGCCCCTCTTCTTGTCGACTTGTTTCTTTATTATTATGAGGCTGACATCTTACAGGAACTTCTTAGGAAGAAAGATAAGAAGTAAGCAACATCCTTTAACTTTTCATTCCGCTATATAGATGATGTTCTCTAACTAAATAATACAAAATTTGGTGACTATGTTGAACGAATCTATCCCATCGAAGTAGAGATAAAGGATACTACAGATACAGTTAAGTCTACCTCATGATTAAGCGTTTCACAGATGATATCGGATATGTCCCTTATGTGGAAATACAATACCCTTCCCTTTTCACTATTGTGACATTTAACGGATTTGAAATAAAATAAGCAACTCGACGATTGATACATTGTATATAATGATGCATGATGTATCCTAATGTTTTATACAGGATAACATAAAGAAGTTGTCCTTCGGTGATCCATTCTAATGTGGTGTTTTGGAAATTAATCACGTTAAACGAAATAAATTAGGCTTAGTTTTTTCGATACAAGTTTGAATATAGTTCAAAACCCTAAGATATAAGACGTGATGTATTTGTTTTGTTCGCGCATTGTTGTATTCATGACGGAATTTGATGCGGGTGAGAGGTTTAGCGCTATCAAACCAGGTTCCCTCTACCATTTTCTACATTTGAAAATGTCTGATGTGTTTTGTCATTTTATTTTGCCTTTTGATAAGAGACATTTCGTTTTAAATTTTCCTCGGAGTTCATTTTTTTTGTGATTTTACTTTTTTCTTATGTTTTAATACCGAAATAAAACCAATTAGGAAAACCATTTAAACTGGTTTATATGTTTTTTTAGCCATGTCAAATACCTGTTGTTAAAAACAGTTCATTAATTAGCTGGTGAAATACAATAGCTAGATAGATACAACAATAAAAACTAAGTTGGTAAAGACTTGGTCGAGTATGGTTCATACAAGGGTGACAGTGATTCAGACTAGTTCCAGCACGTTTCAGACTACACTTTATAGGTCGAGCATAGTTCAGACTAGGTCTAGCATGGTTTAGACATGATCGAGTATGGTTCAGACTAAGTTGGCCATGACCATGGTTCAGACTCATTTAAAATGGTTAAATACTGGTTGAGTAAAGGTCGAGTACAAGTTCAAAATGTTAGTCGTGTTCAGTATAGTATTATCATGGTATATTAACAATCGTTTGATTCTTTAGTGGGGTTTGGCAGATTCTGTAAATTGATATTCTGGCTCTCATTTAGATAAAAAGATGTATAGTCAGTATACGAAGTGAAAGTCCTGTTGATCTGAAACAAAAATTCCCAAAAATAATTTGACTTTCGAAACTCGACAAACATTGCAAACATTTTAACATTTTTCGATTTAAACACTTTTTCCTCGGACCCGTCTTCAATTGTAATGTTATTTAATTTTTATATTAATAGGATATCTATATATATATTCGAATCTTCATTTTGACTGTTTTTTTTGAAGGTGTATGTGTATCCTATAAATCGGTGATCAATATATATATACCAAAAACAGATAAATGACTTCCAGGGAAAAACATCATGATGAGGGGTTGCGAGGACAGACAATTTTTTATATTTTATTTACCTATTAACTAAATCCTTTAATTTATTATCAATGAACCAAACTATCAAAAAACCTGTAATTTTGTAAGATCAATAGGCCTAGTACACTGTTATTTCGTAGTGCATTTCTTTAAGACAATAAATAAGACTAAAATAAATCTTCCAGGCGCTTTCTCAGTAGTATTTTCACAGTGTGTAGTACTACTAGTACTACTTTTTGAACTAATTATATCAAAAATAGAGAAAACTTTATCGGCTCTAAAGCCCCAGTCCCACTAGACCACGATCGCACTACGCTCACCGCGATCTAAAATAAATTCAGATCGTGGTGAGGTCGCGGTATGAGCAGCATGAAAATGTAAGTCCTCATTACGCTTCTACAACGATCTCGCTACGATTATACCACGTTCTCACCGCGCTTATTTTGCGACCTCACTACGCTTATCAAGATCTTTTTACGCTCATCACATTTTCACTACGACCATACCACGAGTTATCCGATTGCAACACGATCTTACCACGCTTTTACTGCGATTATAGTACGTTCTTACAACGATTATACTACGTTCATACCGACATCTTACTACGCTATCATGATCAGTAATAACGTCAACATCGTGTTCCATATCAATACAATTCCATTCCTTTTACTTCTGATTAATATATAGATTTCTCGGAAGCAATACAGTCATGCAATCAAAATCTTCTAGAACACGTGGGCGTGGTGGTAGGGGTTGATGTAGAGGCAGAGGGAGCTATGATAGTAACGAATCCTGATCAAGCAGAGATTTCGGACCGACCAATCCAACCTAAATTACAACTTTTTGCTGGTCCATAAAGCTCAAATGACGATATGTTAGTAAACGATAGCAGAGATGACACAGATGTGTCAAGATATATAGGTAGATGTGGTATGAGTGCCAATGAGACAAATCTCCACCCAGGTAACAATTTATAAAAGTAAACCATTATAGGCCAAGGTACGGCCTTCAACACGAAGCCTTGGCTCACGCCGTACAGCAAGTTTATAAGGGCCCCAAAATTTACTAGTGCAAAACCATTCAAACGACAAAACCAACGGTCTAATTATTTATATAATCTATATAAACGAGAGGCATGGTTGATCCATTAGAAAAGATGGACAGGAACTAAAGTTGAAACAAACAAAACCTGAAGATATATAATATATTTTATGTGAAATTGACAACGATAATAATGGTCGTTGTATGAACGTAGTCAGGTCGTAGGAAGAGTGTGCTAGAATCGTACTAACGTATTGAACAGCGTGGTGTTAACGTGGTATAGTCGTAGTGGAAGCGTAGTTGGGTCGCGGTGAGAACGTGATGGTCGTAGTGAGGTCGTAATAACGTCGCCTTGAGATCGTAGATAAACTCATCATAGATACCGGGACTAAATTTTGTATATACGCCAGACGCGCGTTTCGTCTACAAAAGACTCATCAGTGACGCTCGAAACCAAAAAAGTTAAAAAGGCCAAATAAAGTACGAAGTTGAAGAGCATTGAGGACCAAAATTCCTAAAAGTTTTAGTTCAGTCTCTCCGAACAGAATCACGCTTTCGCTACGCTCTCGCTACGATGGTACAGCGACCTTTGCGAGCTTACTACGACCTTAGTGCGCTCTCACTACGCTTCTACTACGACCTGATTTCGCCACGACCGCATCACGATTGTTTTGAACATGTTCAAAGTTGGCCACGCTCATCACGATCTTGAAGACCTCACCACGACCGTAATACGACCTTACTGTGATCTACACGATCGTTCTACGATCATCAAAATTTGCATTTTTTCACAGATCTAATGCGATCGTGGCCTAGTGGGACTGCGGTATAACTCAAAATACGGACAATTTGATCTTACGGGGGTCTTGAAATATTTTGACAGCTGCGTAAGTGCTAAGTAAAATTTGTTCTTTTTATAGCTGGACCAAATCACTACTTTACTCGTCCTTTTTCTAATAAAGTTCATCGGAAGGTACCAAGACCTTGTTCATAAATATTGCGTGTCAACTTCACAAATAATACATGATGGTCTTGATGCAAAGATTCTGCGTACTGACGTTGTTTATCAACTTTACAACGTGTTATATTGTGTTTTCATTTTTCTTTGTTCTATTATTAATATTACTTTTTCTGTGATATCCATTTAACGCGGCTTGGTACTTATACATACCGTTAATGTGTTTGTATTATCTTTCATTTTTGCTGGTGTGTTTTGTATACGAGACTTTTTTGTTTAGTTTGTTCTTATAACGTGACTCTATACTTTAAAATTGTCCGTCAGTATGTTATTGTTCTATAATATGTCATTATGTTATGTTTCTATTATAAATTAGAAAATACGTTGAACCACAAACGTCAAAATTATTTAATCATGTATTGGAACAATACATTTGTGGATTCTTATAAATTCTATTGAACTTTTGGACTATTTTAAATATCGGTCTATTTCTAAAATTAATTCTTACATACCTTTTTAACCCTTTTTGCTAACATTTCCCATGTGAAATTTTTAAAATTGTTTGTATAAAAATTGAACGACAAAAATATGTGACGTATAAAGTTTCTGACGTCAGACACGCAAAATTGTTTCTTTTAAAATTGTAACATAATGATGACTGCTGTATCCATATTTTGACTTTTTTATTTATTATGTCTGTTTAGTTTTTCATCATTGTAAATATAACGGAATTTGATGAGACTGTCGTACACAGTGCTAGCTTTAGCGCTATAAACCAGGTTTAATCCACCATTTTCTACATTTGAGAATGCCTGTACCAAGTCAGGAATATGGCAGTTGTTGTCCATTTGTTTTTGATGTGTTTTGTCATTTGATTTTGCCATGTGATTAGGAACTTTCCAGTTTTATTTTCCTCTGAGTTCAGTATTTTTTGTGATTTTACTTGTTGGAAGGGGTATTAAAATATAAGTAAGTAACACATTGTCCACACTAAGGACTGTGTACTTGGACCTAATAGGATAGAAAACGTTGAAGGATCTGAATAAAAGTGTGTATATGACCAAAGCTTAATAAATGTTAAGACTGTTTACAAAGTTTGATAGCAATAGGATATATATTATATACAATATGATTAATTCTATATTCGACTTTGCGTGTTGAATTTAGACATCAAAGATGAAAAAAATCAACTATCAACATTTTGGACTTTTAAAATTATAATTCAATACTTTTAAAATGCAGAATATATAATGAATTGAAAGCAATAGAGTACTCATTTGATTTATCAGACTTAGCATCATTATTCAAAAGTCAAATTTCTATGAGCCTTTGCATACAAATGGAGGTTTTTCAATAAAAGGGGGTCTTCAATGAAGATGTAATATTTTCCTGCAATTTTGATTTTTTGAAGCTTTTCGGTTATAAAAAATCCTTTCATATGTTTTCAATGTACTTTAAATAGACAGAAATCTTACAAATAGCATATCATATTAGTTAAAAAGGGTCTTAGGCTAAGTAAGACTGAAAATAATTAACGGTCAATTTAGGCCGTAGCACATATTTACATTTACAAATGCATATAGAAGCTATAGTAATTAAAAAGAATGTGTCGTATCAATCCTTTCTACACTCAGGTTACATGATACAATAAATCTGACTCTTGCATTCTACTTTTTTGTGCAGACAGTTAGGTCTGATACAACGATTTTTCACTTTTTAGTGAAAAACTTACATGCAATTCTAGTCTCAACAGGCTTATATTTTAACCACATGCTATCCTACAAACGTAAAGAAAGATATTATGTGAAATGAAACAGGTACAAAAGACATTTGTCAGTGCTTTCTATACAGTGAGGTCTTTGTTATGGACTTACATTTTTATGTACAAAGATCCTCACAGTATACTTGATCCAAACAGGGCGTTAGACGAGGCTCATTTATGCAACACATGTTTCACATATTGTCTTCGATAATCTGCTTTTCTGAAGATTCAGATTTAACAAATGAGTAATACAACTACATTAAAGCATAGAAAACACAAATATTGACACATGAAAACCTGTCAGATAGAAAGTCAGACTAAATTGAAAGATCGAGACAAGTCGAGCATTTGTCGAGCCCATGCCAGACTATACCTAAATTATCAAGTACTGAATCAGACTTCCATGATTAATCTGCGTATGATTAAGCGTTTAAATGAGGTCTTGAAACAATAGTCGTAAACCTTAATCATGACCAAAAAAAAAACTCTTGTAATGTGATCAATTTTGACAATGTATCAGTCTTTATTAACAGTTAAACATAGTATACTTATCATGCTAATTGTAATTCCTTAAACCTCATGTATAATTTGAGAAGCAATGCAGGGTTGCCATTGTATTCTTTAATCAACAAGGATCCTGTTTATCATTGTGTTTGGTAGCGATGTTTCTATTGATACGATGTTTATGCCGGGAATAACGTCAGTGCAGAATAAGAATTGGCAGTTTGAACATGATAACACACGATTTATACCAGTTCACGCCATTGTTTCGTCTCTAGATCCAGTTGTCATTGGTATTCTGTCTTTCGTTCATGTTTTTGGTTGGAAAATTGTGCAAAATGACAAGTGTGGGAAAGATTTCTTAGATGGACAATTGGCACCAGACTGTCTACAGGACTTATTGTTCGGGTAAGGGGAAATGCATGCAAGCCAGCATGTGTTTATACGGAGCAGGGTCTTCTCTGCACTGTTGTGATTTGTCTACATATAGGTAGTTGCAACAATGTCCAGGCCGTGATAGCCTATATAGCTGATGACACAAATAAAATATCTTAAAATTGCTTTTTTTTTAAATGTTTTGTAACCTTATTTGAATTTTTCAACGTTTGATTTTGTATGGAAACAGTCATGTCTCACTTTTTATATTTGTTTTGAAGTACGCTTGCATTCATAGCAGTAATGAACATTTTATGTGGTGTGTTACGTCACCACCTCACACTACTAGCATCATCTGAAAAGAAATCGTTTATTGAGATAGTGGAAATTCGTTTTTAAGAAAACTAAGTGACATGTCTATTCCTGAAAAACTGTAACATAGTTGATATGCAAATTGTGTTTCATCACCAATGCATTTTCATGATTACATATAACAAAAAAACGTCATTACTGATAATCACGTCTGATACGATTTGAAGAGGTTACATGTACTTCATGTTTTTATGTATGTTTATCCCGTAACCTGCTACATTGTACCGACAATACTTGTAGTGTATTCCTTCATTTGTAAAGTTGGTGAACATATTAAGCCTTTAAATTGGGGCCTGATTACTACTTTCAACTAACCTTTTTTTTTACAATCTGCCGGGTATTCCTCAGAATGACATGGTCGTCCCCTAGGGAGCAATAATTCCAGTTGATCTACGAATTCAAAGAGGATATCAAGCTGTTGGAAGAACATACATTTATAATGGTATATGTTCAAGAAATTCTATCAAATTAAACTATCGTAATTAAACAGGAATTCCGTGCTTTAAGTACAATGTTACCGTAAAATTTAGGATGAAAAATAGAATTTTTTCTACAGGTATAAAAGATTTTAAGTTTTAAGGTAGTGATGGCAATGCCATCCCTGGCTGAATAATATACCAGTGATTGGTTGATAACGTTCGTTAAAATCTATGACATCACTACAGACATGGGCATAGCGAACGAGTTATAATCTATAAATACTGTATGAAGGAGCAAATGGAAATTGCTGTCTTAAGGAGGCTCGAGGGTATGAAAATTTCAGAAAAAAAAATAAACATTTGTTTTTCATTTCAAATTCATGCAAAACAAACAATTCGTGTTGGCCCCGGATGACTTTTAAAATGTATACATCATTGAAAAAGTTCCAAATTATCTCCCTTTGGTGGAAAAGTGCCATTTTTTTTACTTTAAAATTGAAATATCTTTGTTAACTCATCGGTG
Source organism: Mytilus edulis (assembly GCA_019925275.1). Lineage (NCBI taxonomy): Eukaryota > Metazoa > Mollusca > Bivalvia > Mytilida > Mytilidae > Mytilus > Mytilus edulis. Next base: position 56,203,064 of record CM034351.1, on the reverse strand, counting down.
ACCCATATTTTTTAATATAATTTCCATATTAGCTGTATTTAAACTAAATTATTGTAAATTTGAGCGATTTCTGTAATAAATTTCTTGCTTTTTTTTTCTCGATATTACCTTTATTTCTCCTATTACATCAACAGGAAAAAAAGACCTTTACAAAAATGTATGCTTCTTTCGAAGACACATTGTGAGCGCAAATGAACGGTGACCCCACTTTTTTATTTTATTTTTCTATTAACTATAAGATAAAGTTCATTTACAGAAAAATATAGAGAAATCCTATATAAATGATTGAGACCCACGAACCCCCTTAATTAAGAATTAAACATCGTAGTACAATTTAGTATGGGGTTTCCCTTTATAAATTGAAATGTTTAAATCTAGATAAGGACAGCTACTGCTGTTTATGATAGACTTATTTAAAGTAAGTTAATATTAAAAAAGCAATTTCTGGTAGTCAAATTGTTGATTTAGAAGGACTTTCGTACGACTTTTTGGGACGTATAGATATTCTTGCACGTCGGTCGGAAGGAAACATTAAATCCTATGATGTGTCATAAAAGTCACATGTTTTTATCAATTGTCTTATCATGGTAGCATCTCAAAGTCTAGCGGCCCGATAGCTTTTAAATTTGCTGATTGGTCATTTTATTTATAGACCTGTCTATAAATATATACAAACGACCAGCTGGGAAAAATAGTAGGTATCGCATCGTCTGAAATGGGAGTAATTCACTGATGGGAACAAATTATAAAAGTGACTTATTGCCAAAATTATGATTCTGCTCCAGAGTTTCGGTTATTGATTGGTGCAACTATACTCATATATAAAAGCAATAAATGACAAAAATACAATCACTACAATAAAGTAAGTCTAAAATGGCCTATTTCTATGATCGACTGTATGTACTGATGTGTACTCAACCAGTCTCAATTGGTCTGAAATTTACTTAAAATACTCGACTGTAGTCTGAACCATACTTAACAGTCTGACCTTTCACTCGACCTTTACTCGACCAGTACTTAACCATTGTATACGCGTCTGACCCATGCTCGACCTAGTATGAACCCTGCTTATTTAGTCTGAACTATACTCGACCTATAGTCTGAACCATACTCGACCAAGTCATAACCAGCCTAGACCTATTTTGTGTATTTATCTAATGTATTTCATTAATTTAGAATTTGCTTTTAACAACAGCTATCTCCCATGACTCGAAATTTGAACATAAATTTGAAATTAAAAGTGTATTCAATATAGTATTGAAATAAAAGTTTCACAATAGACATGATAAACATAAAATAACTTCAACACCGTATTCATCAGAATGTACATATATATTTAGACGAATTAAACATGTATAAATTGAAAAAAACGTTCAAACTTATGATTGCGTTGGATAAAAACCGCAATTTTTATACGTGTGCATGTTTGATATATATTTTTTACTGATTTGTAGTGAATACAAAGAGAGATACAAATAATCGGCTCAAGAAATGGTCTTCGTTTGTGTCAATAGGTTTAGTTTTATCAAATGCAATACTCTATGTGATTATGAATATAATTATCATGATTGTACTGCAAATTCACAAACATATTACAAATTTACCTGTTCGACTGTATAATGGACAAAATAAATAATAAAATTACCAGTCATCTTTAAGTCGAACTTTAAGCTGTGAGTATTAGTCTATGTTAAAACTGAAAGATGTGTATAAAAATAAAATTTCAAGTTTACTGTTAAATAAACACACTTCACTGATAGTTTTTAAAATTCACTATCATGCCTACTTTTGTACAAGTGTACGACAAACTTTAATCTATCATAGATTCCTACCTGTGTATTTATCTTTTACTAATATGGCGACCGTTTGGATGTATAGTTGACTTTGAATATGAAATGTAGAGCAAAGGTAAGCTTTGTATTTAATTATAACCAAAGCTGTACAAAAAACCAGGATAACACTTCATAAAGTGTGTCTGTACGAATCGAAGTATAATCAATAAATAAACAAGCTCGCTTAACCATTTATAACTTTCGCAATCAAGGGAAATTATTAAGCCATTTGTATTAAACCGTCATTTTTTTTTTATATAGGGTAGGAGTGATTAATTAGAATTATTTGGTTGTGGATGTGAATCGTCTTTCCGTTTGTCCTGGTTTCGTCAGTTTTTGTAGGGTTCCGATTTTGTACCTATTTGGTATCCACTGAATACAGATGTATTTGTAAGTTCATTTGTCCATACAGGCAATGCGCGTTTACAATCATTTGACGTCAAAAGGCGCCCTTTGTAAGTTTTTATTTTAAGGCATAGTCTCCTCAACATTTCTAAATCAATCAAAAACCATAGAAGTCAATACTACAAGACTAACATGTCGTCACAGCTAAAATTACAACATACAGTGTAGTGATTCAATGCTTGTGTTTTATCTTAAAACAGAAATGGATCGAAAACAAAACTGTTAACAGCAGAACAGGAAAAGCAGTAAAATTTCCAATAAATGAAAATAAAAATATGGAGATGACGTATAAAAATCAATGAGACAACTATCCACAAAACTTCAATTAAGTGGATGTAAATGCACATATAGGAGTTATTGCCTTAACAGATGATTTGTGCAGCCTTTCTGGTTATTGTTTTGAAACTATAAATATTTGTAAGACAGACATAACTTACAATTCAATAACGATTAGCAATGAGAGATCTTTAATTCCCAAAATTAAACACTTTTACAGATAATGAATGTGAGGAGTTCTGAAATTGTGGCTAGAAAACATTAAATGTATAGTATTTGTATCCATCTGATGAGATCAGCCTTTTTCAACTTATTTTTATAGTTCGTATTTATTTAGTACTGTTACACACTGTCCCAGGTTAGGGGAGGGTTGGGATCCCGCTTGCATGTTTAACCCCGCCACATTCTGTATGTATGTGCCTGTTTCCAATTCAAGAGTCCATAATTCGGTGGTTGTCGTTTGTTCATGTGTTATATGTTTGTTTTTCGTTCATTGTTTGTACATAAATTAGACCGTTACTTTTCTCGTTTGAATTGTTTATATTGTCATTTCAGGGCCTTTTATAACTCATTATGCGGTATGGGCTTTGTTCATTGTAAAGGGCGTACGGTGACCTATAGTTGTCAATTTGATGTATCATCTGGTCTCTTGTACAGAATTGTCTCAATGGAAATCATGCCACATTTTTCTTTTTTTTGTATTAAGTAGATATACAATAATTGATAACAATTAAAAAAATAGTTAAAAATCTAAAATTTAAAAATTTAAATGACTTTCTGACAGATTTTGCAATTTTTGCTTTAATTTCATAACAATACAAGAAAACAAAAATTTCAAATCTGCGAAAATAGTTGTTTTGTCATGTTTTGTTCTATCGACTTTGACGAAACATATTAAAAGTAATCTTAAGGTCAACATACTATTTAAACATTCCACAATTGTGTAGAACATTACAAACGTAAGCTATACCTGAGTCTATTTAAAATATTCCTTAAATAACAACATACATGTACAAAGACGGACACAAACTATTTTATCAATATATTTACGACCCTCTTTATATTCTTAATGACGTTAACATGATAAATGCCAGGATGTTAAGAGAATAAACGTGTACTTTTATTTTTAGCTTCACGAATACGACTATAATAGTAAAAAAAAAGAAATAGTGAGGCATTTTTCTCTACTTGTATACGCTATACATCGTTTAAAATACTATACGTATACTTGAACGTGTAAATATTTCTGCAAGCCTTTTTTCCCAGATAAGTTTAGTTTATCTAATTTTGCTTAGGAAAATATCTACCGAAACAGATATACATTTGTGATGCTGTGTTTCAACGTACGTTAATTGTTGTCCGTATCCGATGTCTATACAATTAGTATCAAGTGAAATATGTAACGTCATCAAAAAGCATGTGATACTTCTTATTACGAACCACATTTTTGCAGACTTACAAGTTAACAATCTAAATTTGGTTAATAATATCATCCGTGTACATGTAATTTAAGATGCATTAAACTACTGTCAACTACTTTCAAATATAGAGCACGTGGCTAAAATAGACTATAAAATGAAGCAAAACAATTAAAAAGATGAAAAACGAACAACTTACCCAATTCTACATAAAACTGACAATTGAGCCACAAATGAAAAACCGAACAAACCGGGAAATGAACACACGTAATAATATAATGAAATATATTCAATCGTGATTGAACATAATTTCTCTATCTAATTAAACAAGTATGAATATCTAAATTAAGATTTACTGGTATTCCTACGCATTTGAATGTTAAACTTGATTATTTGTCATTGATATACAATGACAATTAATTCATCATAGATACAACATTGAATGACCTGATTTTAAGACATATAAACATAAGGAGATTTAGTGTGATTACCAATGAGACAAAATAATTCAAAAACTTGCAATTTGGATGAATACTAAAAGTATAAGAAATGAACATTTTCTCTTTAAGCTGGGGTCACACATTCACGATTTTTACTGCCGTCCTTTACAGGACCAATCCCGATTGAAATTTAATAAAAGTATGATCAAGATCCTATGAATCCTGGATGAAAATTCAAACTTTAATTAAAATTTGTAAAAAAAAATTAATCACGACAACAATCAGATATTGTTCAGGAAACGTCGATATTCAACAAATTCCAAGCGAATTTTCCCGATAATCCCGTTCTTAATCTGCTTCTAATCCAATTTGTATCTTTCGCCAGGTAAAATTCGACCAAGTCTGTCACGACTGTGTCCCGATTCTACCGAATGTAATCCGACAGAGATCAGATAGTGACAAGACAGTGAACCGACGCTGACGGAAGTTATCCGTTCGAAAACAAATAATGTATTGAACGTTCACTAATATGAAACTTTTGTGTTAAACAGGCAAGTTTTACCACTTCCTGGGATATCTATCTGTCAATCCCTCCTAGTTGATAGCTGAACCGAAAATGCACTTCAAGCGTATCAATTGAATATTTAATATTATATATTTGGCTAGAATACACGAACCTTTAAAATAACCAATTTAGATTTGTTTTCTTCAAAATTGCAATCATTAGCTTTAGAAGCGATGTATATCGATACATTTCTATGGCATCTTCTCATCTGATATTTTTTTGAGTTTCCAATATTTTTCGTTTCGAGTGTACATGATGCAGGTAATTACTGAAACAGGTAAACAAAGATCCGAAAATCACTTGCGGGCACTGAAAACGTATTGTGTTCTTTGATATTTTCTTCAATTGGTAGTTATAGGTTTCAACTATACTTTGTGATTTCCTATTGTAAATTCAAACACTGCAGTTTTGTTTTGGTAATTAACAAACATAATATCATATCAATGACTTTGTAAGACGCTTTAGGAGATTAATGCACACCATAGACCCTGAACGACAATTGATCTTGGAATTACTATCATGCTATTAACTTGAGATTGGAATAGTGGAAAGCTGAAAGCTTTAAAAAAATACGTTCAGAGCAGTAACCCAAACAAGAGGATATGTTATGCTTGCCTAATTGCTTTTCTCTGTTTCTGTGGTCGTTGATTGGGTTTAGCTTGAATTAAGTTCGTACAAGTACAAGAACTTTCCTCTATGGAACTCAAATAGTATACATTTCCATTGCTCTCTCTCTAAAACAGAATAAAGTACGTCCTTATCATACTGGTGTTGAAAGCAGATCGTTAGTGGTGGTGATAATTGTTAAATTCCAACATTATTCTTCATATATTCTTTTTTATATTTCATTAGGTTCGTGACTTAATTCTATCTTTAACTTGTCATTTATTCTTTTACCATTTAATGGAGAATTTAAGATTATGAAATAACTTCTATCTGCGAACACTTTTCATTTTAAAAACATTTTGAACATGACAAAAGTAAAGTAATAAGTAAAAAAAAAATGCTATGAAGGTTTTATGAGATCAAAGTGGTTTATGACAACACACATATAGTCATGACTGAACCTTTCCAATCCTGCCATCAAAATATTAAAATTTCAGCTAAAAATTATATAAGGTAAAAAGAAACTTTTAACACATATAGGCCTAATGTTGAACTTAAATAATGTATTGAACTTTTACTGATATAAAACATTTTTCATGATGTCTCTATTAATGACTTGCTGTCATTCATACAAAAGCCGTTAGGTATTCATCACATTCGCACGAAACTTTATTCATTACCCCTTTCAAAACTTCATTCTCAGTTCAATTTATGTTTGGAATCCACTTTTACAAACCCTCATTCAAACCAATACAAACTTCAAGCTATAATTTCGGATATTGCAAGTCACAGACTTGTCAAGCCAGTTCGCATTGGAAAAGATGAAAAAGAGAAAAGATCTTTTCTAAATCTTTCCTTTGCCAACAAAGGTCTCGATGGCGTCAACCTAGGCAATATCCTTCATCATAAATTAGTTCAATCGAAAATACCTCCTTATTTCAAAAACCAGTCTGTACCAATAATTTCTTATACCTATACCAAACCTATTGCAACTAAAATTTTCAATTACAAACGCGTTTTACAGAATCACGATATTGACGACTTCAAGTCCAAATCTCCTGATTGCACTTGTGCCAGTTCCCAATACACATATAATCCTGCTGGCCACGCTATTACCGGTGACCTTAACATTGTTAATAACACTTCTCTACGAAATGTGTTATCGAAAGGTCCGAAATATCGTGAGCCTAAATCCATTAATTGGAAATACAACTTTAAAATTTTGATGGACTCAGTCGAGGATTATGCCAGGCAATGGGCTAAACGTGAAAAGGAAGACGTAGACACTCTATCCGAATGGATTAAGGCAGTGAGGTCGTTAATACAAATCAGAATTAAGAAACTGAATGGGTCCATCAATGCCCATGCTACGTCAATCTTTAAAGACCCAAATGTTGCTAAACACTTATCCGACCTCCATGATAAATATGTTGTTGTCCCCGCAGACAAAGCCCCAAAATAACATCGTTTTTGCCTGTAAAAGTCACTACATTAATTGCTTGATAAACGAATTAGGTATAGACAATTCACTTGGAAACTCAACATATACCCTCACGACACTTACCAAAGAGGAAATCCTCGATAATCATAGGTCTGTTCTTTGTTCCTTTGGTGTTTCAACCAAAGATGAAGAACTGGATCTTCCATCACTGTATTGGATACCTAAACTACATAAGTGTCCTTACAAACAACGGTATATTGCTTGGTCTTCCAAGTGCTCCACGAAACCTCTTTCTAAATTATTAACATCTATTTTATCAGCAATCAAAGACGGGCTTCAACGTTATTGTGAAACTGCCTATTCTAGAGGTGGCGTGAATCAGATGTGGATACTTAAAAATTCCAAAGATCTTTTAGAGTACATACAATCTAACTCTCTTTCATCTTGTAACAGTATTAAAACATTTGACTTTTCTACTCTTTACACAAGTATTCCACATTCCAAACTAAAAGACAAATTGACAGAGTTGGTATTACTTTGCTTCATAAAAAAGAATGGCCAACGTGGATACAAGTATCTTGTCTTAGGGAGGGATAAATCATACTTTGTAAAGAATCACTCTGATTCAAACAAAAATTTTCTGAAACCGATATTATCAAGATGCTTGATTTCTTGATTGACAACATATTTGTAACGTTCGGGGGACGTGTTTTTCAACAGACTGTCGGCATCCCAATGGGAACAAAATGTGCCCCTCTACTTGCCGACTTGTTTCTTTATTATTATGAGGCTGACTTCATGCAGGAACTTCTTAGGAAGAAAGATAGGAAGTTAGCAATATCCTTTAACTCTACTTTCCGCTATATAGATGACGTTCTTTCACTAAACAATTCAAAATTTGGTGACTATGTGGAACGCATCTATCCCATCGAATTGGAGATAACGGATACTACCGATACAGTTAAGTAGGCTTCATATCTTGACTTTCATCTAGAAATTGAGAATGAGGGTCGGTTGAAAAAAAAACTTTACGACAAAAGAGATGATTTCAGCTTTCCAATTGTGAACTTTCCATTTCTAAGTAGCAACATTCCAGCAGCACCTGCATACGGGGTATATATCTCCCAATTGATACGATATTCTCGTGCTTGCATTTCCTATCATGATTTTCTTGATAGAGGGTTACTGCTCACAAGGAAGCTATTAAACCCAGAGTTCCAAATGGTGAAGTTGAAATCATCCCTTCGTAAATTTTACGGAAGCCATCACGAGTTGGTTGACCGTTATGGAATAACCGTCTCACAAATGATATCGGATATGTTCTTTACGTCGTAACTACAATCCCCTTCCCTTTCATGAATGTGACCTACCGAATTAGACTATTTACCGGATTTGTAATCACATAAGCAACACGACGGGTGCCACATGTGGAGCAGGATCTGCTTACCCTTCCGGAGCACCTGAGATCACCCCTAGTTTTTGGTGGGGTTCGTGTTGTTTATTTTTTAGTTTTCTATGTTGTGTCATGCGTACTATTGTTTTTCTGTTTGTCTTTTTCATTTTTAGCCATGGCGTTGTCAGTTTGTTTTAGATTTATGAGTTTGACTGTCCCTTTGGTATCTTTCGTCCCTCTTTTGTTAAACAGGCAAGTTTTACCATTCCTGAGATATCTATCTGTCAATACCTCCTAGGTGATAGCTGAACCGGAAATGCACTTCAAGTGTATCAATTGAATATTTGATATTATACATTTGGCTAGAATACACGAACCTTGAGAATAACCAATTTAGATTTGTTTACTTCAGAACAAAAATTCAGCTCAGTTTTATTTGACCTTTTCAAAATTTCAATCATTAGCTTTAGAAGCAATGTTAATCGATACATTTCTATGGCATCTTTTCATCTGATATTTATTTGAGTTTCCAATATTTTTCGTTTCGAGTGTACAGATGGGTGCGGTCCTAACCTTGACAAAAGTTAACTTGGAGTTAACTTGTTGACTGCTTTCTAAGTTAACTTGAGAATTTTTAAGCAGTCAAGCAAGTTAACTTCGTTGTCGGTGGACCAGACCTACGGTCTGCTTTTTTAGGACTGCTGCAGACCTATCGGCAAGTCTGCTCCAGACCAGACCTGTGGACAAGTCTGCTTTTGACCAGTCCTGAGGACAGGTCTGCCCCAGACCAGACCTGTGGACAGGTCTGCTTTTGACCAGTCCTGAGGACAGGTCTGCCTCAGACCAGACCTGTGGACAGGTCTGCTCCTGACCAGACCTGAGGACAGGTCTGCTTTTGACCAGACCTGTGGACAAGTCTGCTATTGACCAGACCTGAGGACAGGTCTGCTTATGGCAGATTATCGTTATAAGAATTTTCTTATCAGACTTCAGCTTTCATTAAAATATAAAACAACATTCGCATGGTTTATCCACAGATATCATTTATTATTTACTCGCTAGACTCTACTAGATATTATACAAATGCTCTCTTTTATTTGATATACATGTATTCTTATATAAATAAAAAATGGCTATACGATCAGACAGAGTTTTTTTTATTAGAAGGCGGATAGAAAGGTTATCCAACGCATCGGAACAATATTCTTATATCACGGGATATCGGCAACATTGTCTACGTTACTTCGTTCCCCGTTGTTTACCTGTCCCTTCCTAAATTTTACTTTATGCATAAATTTATACTTGCATGGATATTTCATTGATATTCAACTTGTTTGCATTGGATTTACTATTCTATTTCCCGCAGAATATTCTATCAGAAATTGTACAATGTCCGTAAGCATACGGTGTGGTAAAACTATCAACAATCTCGTCAAATTCGTCAGATTTGTCATTGCCAATACTTATATGGGACGTCCTAAAATTATACTCAATGCGCATTTTAATGAAATAGTTTCCACTTGTCGTTTAACTATAAACAAAATCAATCAACCGACATAATAGATTCCAAGAAGAGAACCTCGTATACTTTTTACTACGTTGATGGAGTACCCAGGTCGACAACGACCCGTTCAGCGTAAATAGTAAAAATGAATTCAGACATGTCAGTGTTGGTACGGATTCGTTGGTACTTTGATGATGTGGCATAATAGTTTTGTTTTATACGTACACCATCATGAACTCCTATATATGATGTGACTGTTATTATGAATAAAGAGATGAAATTCTGACATTCTCAATTTATTCAGAATATTTTTTGCATTATTAGTTTTCCAATATTATTGATTACGTGTACATTTACGGTCCTACTAAATGTGAACAGGAGCACCAGGAGAAGACATTAAGGCGCTCGGTACAATACTATGCGGGTATATAGATTTGCAAATAAAAGTGCACATATGATCAGTTTTGGTCAAATAGTTTTGTTTTCCAAGTCAGCATGAGGTATTAAAACTACTGAAATTTTGTTACGTATCAATATTTTGAATAAAAGGAGGACACGCTGGTATCCTAAATTTATGCGAACAAAAATTTGTGTTATCAAATTGCAATATTGCTGTCCATTGTCATGATTATATTATACATTGATTCCTGACATACAAAATATGGCTGATTAATACTATGCGGTACGTCATGGTGTATATAGATTTACAAATTAATTGCACAAATGGTCAGTTTTGGTAATGCGGTCAAATAATTTGTTGTACAGTCAATGGAGCATCAAAACTATACTGAAATTTTGTACGTATCAGTATTTTAAGTAAAAAGAGGACATGCTGGCACCCTTAATTTAGGCGAACAAAATTTGTTGTTATTATATTGCAATATTGCTGTCCATTGTCATGATTGTATTATACATTAAATCCTGACATAAAAAAATGACTGATTTACTGTCTTGGTATATAGATTTCAAATTAAGTGCACATATGGTCAGTTTGGTAATGCGGTCAAAAATGTTGTTGTACAAGTCAACTGGAGGTATCAAAACTACTGAAATTTGTTACGTATCAATATTTTGAATAAATGAGGACATGCTGGTATCCTAAATTTATGCGAACAAAAATTTGTTGTTATTATATTGCAATATTGCTGTCCATTGTCATGATTGTATTATACATTGAATCCTGACATAAAAAATATGGCTGATTTACTATGCTGGTATAAAGATTTACAAATTAACGTGCATATATGGTCAGTTTTGGTGGATGCGGTCAAATAATTTTGTTGTACAAGTCAACTGGAGGCATCAAAACTATACTGAAATTTTGTTACGTATCAGTATTTTAAGTAAAAAGAGGACATGCTGGCACCCTTAATTTAGGCGAACAAAAATTTGTTGTTATTATATTGCAATATTGCTGTCCATTGTCATGATTGTATTATACATTAAATCCTGACATAAAAAAAATGATGATTACTGTTGGTATATAGATTTACAAATTAAAGTGCACATATGGTCATTTTGGTAATGCGGTCAAAAATTTGTTGTACAAGTCAACTGGAGGTATCAAAACTACTGAATTTTGTTACGTATCAATATTTTGAATAAAATGAGGACATGCTGGACCTAATTTATGGAACAAAAATTTGTTGTTATTATATTGCAATATTGCTGTCATTGTCATGATTGTATTATACATATCTGGCATAAAAAAATGGTTTATTGTATAATTCAAATTAAGTGAATATGGTAGTTTTGGTATGCGTCAAATTGTTGTAGTCATGGAGATCAAATATGAATTGTCGTATCATTTGATAAAATGGACATGTGATCTAATTTAGCGAAAAATTTGTTGTTTTATATTGCATATTGCTGTCATGTCAGATTGTATTATATTAATCCTGCATAAAATTGGTATTATTGGAAAGATACAAATTAACGGATTATGGTCTTGGTGGATTCAAATATTTGTTGTACAAGTCACGGGCTCAATATACTAATTTGTTACGTATCGTATTTTAGTAAAGAGACTGCTGGACCCTAATTGGCGAACAAATTTTGTTATATTGAATATTGCTGTCCATGTATGATTGTTATAATTAAATCCTGACATAAAAAAATGACTGATTTACTGTCTTGGTATATAGATTTTCAAATTAAAGTGCACATATGGTCAGTTTTGGTAATGCGGTCAAAAAATGTTGTTGTACAAGTCAACTGGAGGTATCAAAACTACTGAAATTTTGTTACGTATCAATATTTTGAATAAAATGAGGACATGCTGGTATCCTAAATTATGCGACAAAAATTTGTTGTTATTATATTGCAATATTGCTGTCCATTGTCATGATTGTATTATACATTGAATCCTGACATAAAAAAATATGGCTGATTTACTATGTGGGTATATAGATTTACAAATTAAAGTGCATATATGGTCAGTTTTGGTGGATGCGGTCAAATAATTTTGTTGTACAAGTCAACTGGAGGCATCAAAACTATAGAAATTTTGTTACGTATCAATATTTTGAATAAAAATGAGGACATGCTGGTATCCTTAAATTTATGCGAACAAAAATTTGTTGTTATTATATTGCAATATTGCTGTCCATTGTCATGATTGTATTATACATTAATCCTGACATAAAAAAATGACTGATTTACTGTCTTGGTATATAGATTTTACAAATTAAAGTGCACATATGGTCAGTTTTGGTAATGCGTCAAAAATTTGTTGTACAAGTCAACTGGAGGTATCAAAACTACTGAAATTTTGTTACGTATCAATATTTTGAATAAAATGAGGACATGCTGGTATCCTAAATTGATGTGAACAAAAATTTGTTGTTATTATATTGCAATATTGCTGTCCATTGTCATGATTGTATTATACATTGAATCCTGACATAAAAAATATGGCTGATTTAACTATCTGGGTATATAGATTTACAAATTAAAGTGCACATATGGTCAGTTTTGGTGGATGCGGTCAAATAATTTTGTTGTACAAGTCAACTGGAGGTATCAAAACTACTGAAATTGTGTTAGTATCAATATTTTGAATAAAATGAGGACATGCTGGTATCCTAAATTTATGCGAACAAAAATTTGTTGTTATTATATTGCAATATTGCTGTCCATTGTCATGATTGTATTATACATTGAATCCTGACATAAAAAATATGGCTGATTTACTATGCGGTATAAAGATTTACAAATTAAACGTGCATATATGGTCAGTTTTGGTGGATGCGTTCAAATAATTTTGTTGTACAAGTCAACTGGAGGCATCAAAACTTACTGAAATTTTGTTACGTATCAGTATTTTAAGTAAAAAGAGGACATGCTGGCACCTTAATTTAGGCGAACAAAAATTTGTTGTTATTATATTGCAATATTGCTGTCCATTGTCATGATTGTATTATACATTAAATCCTGACATAAAAAAATGACTGATTTACTGTCTTGGTATATAGATTTACAAATTAAATGCACATATGGTCAGTTTTTGGTAATGCGGTCAAATAATTTTGTTGTACAAGTCAACTGGAGGTATCAAAACATACTGAAATTTTGTTGCGTATCAATATTTTGAATAAAATGAGGACATGCTGGTATCCTAAATTTATGCGAACAAAACTTTTTTGATATTATATTGCAATTTTGCTGTCCATTGTAATGATTGTATTATACATTGAATCCTGACATAAAAAATATGGCTGATTTACTATGCGGGTATATAGATTTACAAATAAAGTGCATATATGGTCAGTTTTGGTGGATGCGGTCAAATAATTTTGTTGTACAGGTCAACTGGAGGCATCAAAACTACTGAAATTTTGTTTAGTATCAGTATTTTGAATAAAAAGAGGACATGCTGGCACGCTTAATTTAGGCGAGCAAAAATTTGTAGTCATTATTTAAATGAATTAAACTATTGCTGATTGTGGCTGCATAGTTCAAGGATGTATAACTAACAAGGACGTATACACCTAACATCAAATATACTTCTTTTAAAAAATATACATAATATGATTGATTTTGATCTCGGAATATAATATATATATATATTCAGTGCCTGTTATCATTGTAACCGATATCGTTTTTATAATAGATAGATTGTCAGATCACAGATAAATTTGTGTTACGTTCTGTGCGTACTTATTTTCAAATATTTGTATTTAATCCTGTTCATAAAACGGAAGTATTAATTTTCAAATTACTTTATTTTCGATGTTTATACTACGAAAAAAAGATATTATTTTTTTTTTTAAATCAACGAAGAGCGGTCCTGGTTACAAGTTAACTTAGTGTAGAGCAGACCAGTCAAAAGTTAACTTGGGAACAGGTCTGGTTTTGATCGGATTTGTCCAAGCAGAAGTTAACTTTGTGGCAGGACCGGTTTCCAAGTTAACTTATGTTAACTTTATGACAGGACTGGTTCCGAAGTTAACTTATGTTAACTTATGACAGGACTGGTTCGAAGTTAACTTATATCAATAGCGGACCTGTTTCCAAGTTAACTTTTTGGCAGACATAAAAACAGTCCTAGGACCAAGTCCGCTTTTCAAGTTAACTAGATTTTGGTCCTAGGACTGGTCAGAGCAGTCCTATATTTGGTCACAGGTTAACTTTGACCAGTCCAAATGACTGGTTATCAAGTTAACTTGCTGTACAGGTTAGGAGTGCACCCATCTGTACATGATGCAGGTAATTACTGAAACAGATAAACAAAGATTCAAAAATCACTTGCGGGCACAATAACGTATTGTGTTCTTTGATATTTTCTTCAACAGGTAGTTATAGGTTTCAACTATACTTTGTGATTTCCTATTGTAAATTTAAACACTGCAGTTTTGTTTTGGTAATTAACAATTCTAATATGACGTGCTTCTTTCGCTTTGTAAACAACACTGTGATCAAATTCTCGATATATCTATACTTAGCGCAGACTCCGTGGTGTACATAAGTATGGCTGTTACAATATACTTCCCAAGTAAATCCACATGTATTGAAACCTATTTGCAATCCCTTTGCCGATTTTATTGTTTTAAAAATTGCAATTAACAAAAGGCAAGATCACTTTTATTCTTATTCGGATGCATAATAATGCACAAGACCTCGGAGAAACCAACAAAATAAAAATAAAACAAAATTCCGCGAAAGTCTATTAATGTTTTTGACGCATTTTAGTCATTTCAAAACATGACGTCATACAAATGAAAACGCTAGATTTGAAAGTTTTCGGTTACGTGAACCATTGAAATGTTGTTTACTATTGTATCAAAATTTATTATCAAGGTAGGTTTTGTTTGATTTTGTATTCTATTTCATTATTCCCATATTTACTGATTTAAGCAAGTCAACATGGCGGCTCTTTAGTTATGAAATGTCAACTTTGGATTTGACGGTAGCTTACGAGAACAACATGCAAATCCAAATGACAATTGTTGGTTTTGAGAATGAAACAGATTTTTATTTTAGCGGTTGTTCACGAAATAATCCATGCAAGCTACGGATTTATTAGAATGTTTGAGCTTTATCTAACAGGGACTAAAAACAACAGCCACACACACAGCTTGGCCTGGGCCGTGTGTACATTTCCAATAATCTATGGCTTCCATGAATTATTTCTTAAACATAATGTCATATCAGTGACTTTGTAAGACGTTTTGGAAGAATAATGCACACCATAGACCCTGAAGGACAATTGATCTTATAATTACTATCATGCTGTTAACTTGAGATTGTAATGGTAAAAGGCTGAAAGATAAAAAAAAAAAAAAAACCCATTCCGGGCATTAACCAAACACGATGATATGTTATGCCTGCATTCTTACTTATGCATGATGTGGGAAATATATAGAGGTTTCCTATTCACATACGATTAACAGTTTCACATTTATTTGTTGATGTGGTCGTTAATTGAGTTTGGCCTGAAATTAAGTTTGTTCGAGAATTTTCCACCAAGGATTTCAAATATTACTCCCTTTTTCTATCTTAATTAAGGAAAAAATAAAGTAAGTCCTCACCATACTGGTGTTGATAGCAGATCGGTGGTGGGGTGGATATTTGTTAATCTCCAAAATTCTTCTTCTGCATACATGTGCATTATTTAATGTATTTTGATAAACACACCTGTTTATTATAATTATTCGATTGATGAGCCTTGTTTATATCTTTAATGAATGAATAAATAGTACTTATCATCTATAATTTTGGTGTGGCAGATGCTGTTGTCCATTCAATCCTTAACCTGGAACATTAAAGACCGAACTTTTGAACACACAGGATATATACATGCTTGAATACGTGGAGATATTACATAAGGGACTAAAACAATTTCAAAATTCATGCAAAATAAACATTGCTGAAGGGAGGTGTTCCTTCATTTTCAATTACTCTTAAATTAACGGATAATGTCAGAACAAATGCATGAAATGTGTTATGAATCAATCATGTCAGTTTGAAATTTAAAACACAGACTACTGAGCTGATTATACCATCTGGGAATAACAATGAACTAGCAACGGCTACGACCCAGTTCTACAAGTTAAAGATGGCATTTTGTATTATAGATTATTTATTATGTGATTCGATTTTGTGTTGAATTAACATTTTTATTAATGTGTTAAAGTTTTAGGGAACAAAACTTAATGCCAAAGTTAGATCCGTTCCCGCCATAAGTTTATGTTGTTTTACACTGTATTTTATGTTATGCACCAGTATGCAAATGTCTACTATAAGCATGACATTCAGTTCGGTATTTTAACAAACATTTTTTTCACAATGTAATGTTTTGAAATGGAGCGTTATATTTATTCAATCTTCTTTTACATTGTCGAGTTCGAATCAAAGAAAAATCTCCCCCTCCCGCTCCCTCCCCCAAAAAATGTTTGCTAACCATATCCTCATTTAAATTGCTAACACATCAGCTTTTTCCAATGTAAACAACGTTCACATATAATACAAGACATGTTATATGAAAATCTAAAGCTCTATTTCTCTATTTTGTCTTTGCTTTGTGTACTAAATTACTTCTGATTATACTTGTTATCAAGGTTAAGAAAATATATTGTTATGTCAGGTTTTTATTGACTTTGGTACTATTTATGAGACACTGTTTTAAGACATTTAGTGTTTGGCAGAGACATGATTCATAACCTATTCTGTTTTGATTAGTGTACAAATCCTTAAAAAACTAAGGTTCGAACTTGAACAGGCATAGTCGACCTCATATGAATATTTTAGTAGATCCCGTTTGTACTATAGGTCCTAACGTTAAAACGTATTCATTCATTACTGTTTCATTACTGTTTTTGTAAACGTAACTAAGGAAGACAAATTCAGATGCATTAAGTTATTATCATTTAGTTGTGCTGGAATACAATCGCAAAACCTCTTTTTGTATTCTTACATTCGTATTATTTTAGTTTACTTTTAAAGTACAGTTTTTAGCACTTAAATAATAATCGGAAGTATGTACAATTGACAGAAGAGCATCTATTTTATTTCCTCGTTTTGACCTATTGTTTGCTTCCTGCTCTTCTTGTCATCACGAGAGGTTATAAACCGAAAAGTGATGCACTTAGTTTTAACCAGCAGGATGTAGATGTACTAGCTTTAGAAGGTGAGTTAATTTATTTTGTTCTACATATATATATCACATGAAAAGATATACTTTATTTGTATCATCATAGCTTACTCTCTTTTACTTTTACATGAAATAGCTTTGGTTGAATTGTCCGAAAGTACATCAACTGAAAAGTTTTACAACTACATGACATCGTTTGATACTTTGAATAATGTCCGAATAATATGAATAGCGTAGCGTGAACCGAAAATAAGGCACCTCCAACATTCATATGCAACGAATGCTTGATATAAATATGAATGTCCATGTATTGCTTTTGTTATTAAATTCCATGGTGCCATACAATTTTAAATAGTAAAAAAAATATGTAAAAAAAATACGTAAAGAAAAAGAAACACGATGTGTCCGTTTTCTGTAGAATTGAAAGTATGCTTGTAAAATAGCATTTTAGCAACGGACAAAATATAAACTTAAAGTTAATGTATTAAAATATAATTACAGCCCTTGTTTAATATACGTTCAAAACATTATGTGTGTATCGTGTAATACGCTTACTTCTGTTAAACTCATTATTGAATTATAAAAATATATTGAATGGTACAATAAATGCTGTGTAGAGAATGTAACCTTCCTACTAATAGTCAACGGAAGATGTCAAGTTTAAATCGCTTACATTTCAAACAATATCTTCCTTGTATGGCGAGCGATCATTTTATAAGTTATAATGTTATAACGTACATGTAGTACTTATCATGTTTGTACATAAAACAATGTTTTCAAATTACAACTTAATGTACGGAAATAACAGGTTGTTTGCCAATTGTTTTTAATGTTTTACCCTTCCTCAATGGCACAGTGTAAACTATGCCTGTGATATCATTCACTCTAAGTTCATTGATATAGATGCTGCTCAAGAGAGTATATGTTCAATTTTTTTAATTTTATAACAACAAAAAACATCATCTTAACAGCAGAAAACAATATCAAAATACAAACCATTTGCATGTTCCTTGATAATCTTCTGTATTAAATCTGCTTCATCAAAACATCAAGGAAAACTTCTGCTGTGAACAGGTTAAATTTCGAAGCAGAGGAGAAGGAAGATCAGTAAGATTTTTATTCATCGTTATCAATAATCGTACATCGTTCTTTACCTTTTTTCGATATTTAGGGTGACTCTGTAATAAATGAGTTATACAGTTAGTTCTAATAAAACGTCACATTTTAAACACGTTTAACAAATTAAATATCATCCCCATTGACCTATGTCGGGTATGTTGTATTGCAATTTTGGTCATGTGTCAAATTATCTTTCCGTCAAAGTCTTAAAAATGTATGTTGCATTAACGCTTTGGAAAACATGAGACCATTAATTGAGCTATTAGAAACTGTAAATTCTTGCTGATAACTTGATTGTTTTTTTTATTTTATTTTTCTTTTTTCTTTTATAACAAAATATCTCCATTAGCTAGTACGAAGACATTACAAATACCGGACCATCGTTACAACTTTGTTTTGATTATGATTTCATTTACATTATCATTTAAAAAAAACTAAGGGTTGGAACGTTGTTGTAATAATGTCTGCCTCTTTTAGAGAATGATACAACACGTAATGAAGTCGAAAATATCTTTCTGCTCTTTTATCTTAAGGACACATTTCCGGATTCAATTATCTTTTCTAAAAATTGCTAAATATGTTAATTGTAGTTACAAATTAGTGTGGATATTAATTGATTAATAAGTGTTAAATTTTTATTTGGCTGTATTTACTCAAGCAAGTTTATATATGGTGGGACCCTTCCAGATGTTTTCTGTGCTGCATTGTGAAAGTTGATTTCAGATTAATATCGAACATTTAAAAGAAACATAATGTCCTGTTTTCAATATTGTAATGATGTTCAAAGCTATTTTGAGAACGAAGCTATTTGTATTGATTTCCAACAAAATTCAATTTTTTAAAGTGATCACATTTTTGTAATTGGCACAGAATCCCCATTTTGCATCCAGTTGACAAATATATAAAGAAATTACTTTCTTTAAATAATAGAATGCAATAATAAATCTGCTATTCTTTTCGGGTTGAAAGATCAGATAATTGATACATAATGATGTATTATGTATCTCCATGCTTCATATAAGATAAAATGAAGAGACTACCCTTGGGTGATCCATTTTAATGTGGATTTTTGGAAATGAATCAAGTTTAATTAAAATGAACTATGTTTATTTATTTTCTATACATGTTTGAAAAAAGTTCAAAACCCTAACATATATTCATATGATTTAATTCCGAAATAACACCAATTAGGAAAACAATTTAAACTGGTTTAAATGGTTTTACCATTGGCTATAAATTTCATTTAAGTTATGTTGATTTTCAAATTGATTTTACCACAGGCAGCAAAAAAGAAGAGGGACGAAAGATAACTGCAATCATACTTTAAAAATAGCATCATGTTATTTATACTTCAATAATTTTGTTTAAACAAATCTTTCCTCACTACTTCATTTTGTATCTAAGCATTTTGTAAATCAACCCAATAAAGTTGTTCTTTCTATACAAATGTGTAACAAATAGAAATAAACAGGAAAAACGAGCACAATGCAGTATAGCTGCTGGCCATTACGCATCTTAAAAATCGTGTTATTGCGGTCGTCTAAATACGAAAATTAATTCTGAATAAGATAATATAATACTAAGTTGTTTGTTTCTCTCGATTCCTTTGTCAATTGTTTTCTTTTTCTTTGACAAAACGACATAGGTTTCTGTCATGTTGGCCTTCTGAGTTCACACACTTCCGAGTACCGATTGCCAGACTTTTTGAAAACGATTTGACGGAATTCTAAAAAACTAATCCCCAGTCTGAGGTTTGACATGAAGTTATGCACACGAATTTATAATCTTTTATTTTGAGTTATTATTGGTGGTTTAACAAACCAAACAAAAAAGAATGAAAGTTGAAGAGGTATGGCTGCAAACGAGTTTTAGAAAACATGATAATGTTATACGAAATGAAACGCAAACTTCAATAAAAAATATGAAAACAATTACCATTTTAGGCACACTAATACAGGTATGCATTGACAATAATAGAAGCAGTTTTTTGTAAACAAAATAAGTGATTTAGAGAATTTTTTTAAATTTTTTTGTCTAATAAAAGGTGAAAAGGTACAAACAGTAAAAACTTATGTTGGGATGAAGAGTTACCCAGCTGTTTATCTTCCCACATTGCATTTTCTTGCTTATTATATAACTCTTTTGATACAGTTGTAGGCTAGACTTTACCATATCTAAAAAACTTAACATTGAGTTTGCTACAATTCTGCAGAGTTTAACTTAATAAGCATTAACAGCTTGATTAGTTATAGTAAATATTTAGTCTCTCAAAGCATATTGATTGCTTTTATCATAAAATACCTATCAATGCTTTATTGCACTGCGCTTATGATTTGCATCTCATTATCAATATCACTTCAATCAGTTTTTACAATTGATAAATAAGAATCCACTTAAAGCGTGGATTGTTTTTTTAAAGATATCATTCTGATCAACAAATTTAACCTTGTTTCATCCCCGTACTATACACTTGACAGTGATGTTTGTCTTTTGACCATCGATAAGGTTCCTAACTGGAACCGTCAGAGGTATTCCTTTGATGAATCAATCTGGTTCTTCACAAACAGATTTTGTTTACTCAAAACTAGATATGAGTATTAAATTGACCATAGGGAAATACATGGTAAAGGGTAGAGAAGTCAAAGGAATTTATTAATGCAATGTTGTTAAAGATTGTGAATGCAGACTTTGTAGTAGATCATTATAAATGATTGACACCGATTGTAGAATATACCTCACCACAATTTTTCTAAAGTCCATATTTTGAGTAAAAACTTTAGAAAGATGACGACCCGCTTATAACGTTTTTAACTTTAGAAAAGAAAATCAATATTTTGCAGGTAAATAGACATTATAAAAAAGAGCATTTTATACTAGAATCTGATGGATTCAAAAGAGCAACGAGACCATGAATTTGCGGTTTTGTCTATAGGTTATAGCCGCCCTACATATTAGTTATTCGTTCCTCTTAATTGGGAGAGAAGTGAAATCAGAATTTGAACTGGATAGGGACCCCGAAAATTGCATAATTAAGTTTCCGAATTTCATGCAAGACCATGATAGAACGATCGTACCTTCCGAATGTAATATTACTTTATACCCTGTATTGAACTAAAGTGAGATTGTTACCGAAATACTGTTGGTCAAACCCTAATGTCAAATTTGATCAGCTGTTCATCTCAAGTAGTAGGAGATAATGCTGCAAAAGTTGCACCCCTTGTGTTGCTCATATAAGTAAAACCTGTTTTAAAGGCGAGCAAACAAGTTGTCTTGTAAGACAGATGATTTCTTAATACAGGTGAAATCTATATAAAAAAACACTACAGAGGAATACATTAATGATCTTTTAAAGCAGTTGTTTTAAATAATACAGTGGTTTCTTATGCAGGATTGAATGCATGTCCAGTAGGATTTTGCATTCCAATCTTTTGGTTTTAGGATATTTTCATAGTAGTAAAAAAATGTAATAATGTTCATCTTCAATCTGTTCAATTCTGACACAACTAGGTTTGTTTTATTACATGAAAACCCTTTGAAATGCATTGTTCATATATTATAAACATTTTTAGATCTACTTTTTATGGTGGATTGATGTATTATCACCAGCTCTGATTCAATAAAATTTGTAATAAAAAAACAAACGACAAATATAACTGTCCTGTCGAATTAGAGACATATTATACATGTACGGGTTCCAGGATGTATGGTTACATCAGGGTGTTAAAAGTGTGGATTTGTTTTTAATTGAATTTAGAGAAAAAGTAAAGGGTAGCTTTTATTGTAAAATAAACTCATTTTTTGAAGATTCGCCAAAATATATGTTGTATAGATATGTATTTGACCCAAACATGCTACAATTTTATTTAGGTCATGCTGTAAATTATATTTATAAACCATTAATTTGTAAATACCGCATATCCGCTCACTGTTTGAACATAGACACTGGTAGATTTTATAGTATTGAAAGACATCTAAGACTTTGTAATATATGTGATAAACAAGTAATTGAAGAGGAATATCATTTTATTTTAGTATATGAAAAGTATAGTGAACATCGAAAGAAATTTATCAAACCATATTATTGGAGAAAACCTTCGAATTTAAAAGTCATACAACTATTATCTGTTCATGATGTAAAGGAACTTAACAATTTAGGGAAGTTTTTATTTCTGGCCAAGACGGTACGTAATTAAATTCATTTATAAATGCTGAATATATCTTATATTTTATCATACTTGCTGTACTGTTATATGGCTATACACTTACTTGTATGATTCTTTGACTAATTGTTTAAATGTTAATATATTTCACTGATGTAATTGAATATTTGTAATATTTATATTCTATAAGTTGTATTGCTTACGAATAAAAGATAATTATCATAATTACCAATGTTTCATCAAAAATATCATTCATATATCTTCCTTAATTTTAAAAGGAGCTTCTACAAAATACGAGATAGTATATATCAACATATAAATTCAAAGAAGTAATTGAAGTATGGAAAGTATTAAAATTTGTATTGTTGGAGATTCATATTGTGGAAAATCAGCGCTATTACAGGCAATGATGAAGGCTGAAGATAATTATTTCCTAAACCATAACATCCCAACAGTATTTGATAAGAACACAGTTATGTTGAATTACCATGGAGTTGATACCACGGTGTCGTTATGGGATACAGCAGGACAGGTAATAAATGCAAATGAAATTATACAAACTTCAAAGTACATATTTGTTTACCATAACTTCTATTTCCGGATTGTCAAAATTGGACAATTTATAGAAATAATGAGCGTTTACTCTATAGTTAATGAAAATATACTTTAATTAAGCCTTTCTGATATTTAAATCATCATTTTAAAAATAATAACTATACGTTCGCTTACTAGGCGGAAAATACCGACGTGTTGAAAATTGACAACTCGGTAAACTCCGGAAAATTTTCCGTAAATCTTTATTATGGGTCGGATACCTTAAAGAATTAATGTATGATAGGAATAAAATATATTGTGTGTTTATTACAGTTTTATCTTATATGCACAAATGTCTTAGGAAAGATTATTGGGCATTATTTTCGTAGCATTATTCGATCTTTAAATTGTTAAGAATAACAGTGTCAATTTCCCATATGTTGGCAAACAATATGTAAGTGTTTAGCCTTATGAAAGGTAATGTACACCTTTGATATAAGTTAATTGATTTTTGAAGGACAGTTATGATCGAATCAGACCTCTGTCGTTTCCAGGAACAGATATTGTACTTGTGGCCTTTGCAGTCGTTTCTCCTACCAGTTTTGAATGCGTTAAAGAAAAATGGTTTCCGGAAGTTTATCATTTCCTGAAAAATGTACCATGGATTTTAGTTGGTACACAATCAGGTATAAGTCCTTGTTGTCCAAGGAATATAGTCGTTATTGATACATAATTGTTATGTCTGAAAAACATCGCCTGGAAAACATTGGAGCCATGAATGTTTTACTGTTTTTAGTTTTTATTTACAAATGTCAGTCATATTAATCACAATAATGCATAAGGAGAGCAGCAAGTCTGTTCGACAACTTTCACATAATGATATTATACCGTTAAACAACTTTGTTTAGGACATTTCAAAAAAAGAGATAGGTCATACCATCAAAATACTCTACCACTCATTCTAGTTTATTCTATTTTTGGAATTGAGATGGTGCGGTTTTTTTTAACAATATAAATCTAACTTTCAAAACCGGTACCATTTGCTGTTTAGTAACTAATATAATTATAGGAGTACGAAGATACGAAAATAAAGTAGCGGGAATTTCTCGCTACATTGCAGACCAATTGGTGGCCTTCGGCTGTTGTCTGCTCTATGTTCGGGTTGTTGTTGCTTTGACACATTCCCCATTTCCTTTCTCAATTTTATTGTCAAGGAGTAACCTATAAAAGGAAAACACATACCGTAAATGTCATCATCAATAGATCATTGTACAACCCTCGGCAATGAGAAACTCCGTTTGAACATAGGTAACAGTTATGCACTTTAAATCATAGACAACTACATTTTAATGAAAATATATATTGTTGTATTTTGAACATATGACTCTACATGAGTTAGAAAATATAATAACAGACAGTTTATTTATCTGTAAAGGCTCATCTTGCCAAATAAATAGACTGGTGACTCTTATGTCAGGCAGAAATACATGATAACAAATGTCATGAAAGAATTGTCATTTAGCGTCAAATTTTTTCCAGCAGACTATTCTAACCAATATGCTATAACAAACTTTCTAATTCCTTTCTTCATTAGAATTATAAACATTGAAGTTTTTAAAGAATTTGTGTAATCACCTCTTAATATTTAAACTGTCAAAATATTCAAATATAGAAATAAGAAGATGAGATATGAGTAAAAATGAGACAAATCTCTATCTAAGTCACAATGTGTAAAACGTGCAAACAGTTATAGGTCATATTTATGTATTTCCCTGTCCTGCGTGTTTTTGCGTTTATTTGTACTGTATTTCTGTTACTGTTGGTGGCCGACGACTGTTGGCTGCTCTATGGTCGGGTTGTTCTCGCTTTGACGCATTCCCCATTTCCTTTCTCAATTTTATCTGAATTATGAAAGTTGTTAACAAATAGTCCGTTTTTATGTATGTTGGCGTTTGTTTATGTAGCACTTCATGGTTTCTGTTGTTCCGTTGTGCCGTCTTAAAGTTGATGTTTTCTCTCGGTTTTGGTTTGTAACTCGGATTTATTTGAGTATTCAGGATATGCACACACATTTACCTCCCCTCTTTTTACTTAAAATCAAGAATATATATACTTGTCAATTTTTATTTAAACTAGATGCTAATTCATCTGATTTGTTTTAAGTAAAGTGATTGAAATGTAGTCGAAAGTCATTTATTATTAAATCAAAATATATTTGCTGTAATTGATTAAATAACAATTACTTGTAATTGAAAATTTTTACGATTACAGACTGCAGTTGATTGCAGGCAATAACTACTGATTTTAACAGTAACCTTGAAGTTCATTTTTTCTTTCTTTTTTTTAAAACTAAAACATATATTGAATTTATTTCTTATTTTGCTCTGTCCATTTTCGTCACCAAGTGCTTTCTGTCATTTGTTGTTGTTTGTTTGATTGTGTAAGCAACCGTTGTTCACTTTCTGCTTTATCCGTGTCATTCATTAAGACAAGGTATGAAAGTTGGTGGATGTAGTTGAATAGAAAAAAGAAGTAATCGACTCGCAAATGATATATTTGAATTGCTTGCCAATAATTGTACAAACATCTCTTAAAAGGACGAGTTTTCTCATTCGATCCACTTTGTGTCCAGGTATTCAAGGTTCTTCTGTTTTCAATTTAGCTCGACAGGTTAAAGTAGAAACATTATTTAGTGTTAACATTCAAAAACACAATTTCATGAATCATTTTTATTGAAAACGAATAAAACGAAATTCCCCTGTTGTTGCATTGCCGAAATGTCAAATATGACAAAAAAACGGGCTGTTAATCACCTAATATAAGCTGTTTACCTAAATTCAATTTCAGCAAAGTCGCAGTTATAGCAGTTACTATATTAATATTGATTTGAAAAAAAAACATATCAAGAAATACGACGTTAGTTATAATAACTTCAAAGCATAATCATAAAGTTGTGATAACTGACAATTGTGAATAATCCGTAACACTAGGTACGCTGGTGAGGCCTAAATTACAAATTGTATTGTTTATCGCGTAAAAAAATTAATAGGTACAGGTATGTGCGTACTTAAACTTTTATCGTATGCTTTGAATACTTGACGATATTTGAAGGTCAAAACAAAAAATACATGAAATAAAGTTTCTCAATAGGCACAAATTGTGTCGGAAGTATTGAGCGCATGTAAGAACCAATGACACATTTTTTAGTCAGGGTGTTGTACAGAAAAATGCTGTGATAAATTATGAAGTTGGTTATTGCAAGCTTTTTAACTTTCGGGTCCGAAAACTAAATTAAAGACGACCAAACACATCTATGTATGTTTGCAAAAATGCTTGTTAGTGGCTTTTCTATTACATAATATATTTTCTTGGTAACGATCAATTGATGAACGTGTTTCTTAATTCTTATTAAATGTTTTTAGTTTCCTAAATTTATTTTGAAAACCAGGAGTACTGCCATCATTTAAATATATCTCAAATTTGAAAAATCTTTCTTTGACATACTTTTTTCAAAGTGATTTGCTTTTTTAAATGCCTTGCTACTAGTACACAGAGTTTTACATGTGAATTATTCTGAAAATTAAATAAAGTAGCTCATGTACTTAAAAACTTCAATTGAATCCTAGCCTTATAATTGTATCAGGCAACTTTTGTACATACACACCTATAGCATTCCAGTATACCGCTGATAGAATAAGTTACGGACAAGGTCAATATTCCTACGCGGTTACTTATATGGTTCGACTATACATTTATAGTCGGTCATCTGAGTAAATTCCCGCTTGATTATTAACGGTCCGAACCATTTAAGTATTCAGACAATATAGTTTTTTTTCCCGACTAAATGTATACTTCCTTTGCATGATCAATTAGCTCTTACTCCAAACCACGATAGGCAGAACTGCAATTCTTTATATTGCACATATTGCCTTGATAGTGGTGTATCTACAATGTTGTTTTTGAGTCAACTCAAGGTGCATTTCTTCTGTCCATCAGTAACTTCAGACGTGCGAGGCATGACGTTTTCTCCAATGTTTAGATAAGATTTTATTTATTTCTCCAAATTTCATTAACTCTTTTTTACTTTATTGATGTGTTCGTGCTTATTTATATACGACCTCTCTACCCAGTAGTTAATACGCGCTGTTCCGCTATTCTTTTTTTCTTTAAAAGAATAGATGGACAACATGTAAAAAGTACGGTTACAGTGTATGGTTAACAAAAATGATACAAATCAAATAATATGAAAGAAAGAAAGATTGAAGACAAAACGTAAGTTGTCAATGCCCAAATATCCTTTGAGTGAATCATTTGAATTCTTGTTGAACTATTCATCGAAGTATGTCATATAGTTATAGTGACATATTAGGTTTCGTTAAG
This sequence comes from Mytilus edulis, assembly GCA_019925275.1. Lineage (NCBI taxonomy): Eukaryota > Metazoa > Mollusca > Bivalvia > Mytilida > Mytilidae > Mytilus > Mytilus edulis. The sequence continues at coordinate 56,175,400 of CM034351.1, read as the reverse complement.
GGGCATGAAAACCTGCGTCAACTTTAATTACAATAGTGTGTAAAGTTCTCTTTATTTTGTTTATCATATAACACACGTTACCAGATCGTTAAGTAAGTTATCAGTTCATTGTTAGAAACACTTAATGTATTTGACTCATTGAGGAACTTATGCTAAATACAGTACAGGTAAACGGGTATCGGATTAATGACACAGACAGACACAATATTTTATGATAGTGTCTAATATCAATAAAAAAAACAATATCATACATCATAAGATAAGTACAAAAATAGAAAAATATAGATTTGGGTCCAAGTTAAAATATCGGTATCCTACCACACTGAATTATTGGACACTTTCAATTAAAGACTTATTCTAAACATTCATAAAACATTGATAAATACAGCTTTTACAATACAGGAACATACTAGGCGCAAACTATACTTTTTTTAGTTTTGAGTTGGGGCAACCTGGTATAAATCAGGATAATGGGTTTCAATCTCACTTATAAGAGAGTTTCCAATATTGTTACTATTTCAAATAAACCAAAAACATGTTCTTATCACTTAGATTCCAGAAACTTTATATATTGTGTTCTCTAGAAACTGTTTTGTATCGACATATTTCGAGTTCCAAATTGTGGTAATTTTTACAAATATATAATATAGGGTTGTATATTTGTTTTCATCATCAAATGAGGTAATAAAGGATATAGTCAATGTGATCATATGTGAAATTAGAAACCTACCTAGAATGAAACAAATTATGTTGAGAAGGATTTTAATATAATATTCTCTCACTCTGTCTCGTTTTTAAATTTCTTTTTTTACTTTTGTCTTAGATTTGCGTAATGATAAAACTGTTTTGACTCAACTTAAACAGATGAAAGAGGTACCTGTACAGCAAAATGATATAGAAAAGCTTTGTAAAAAACACAATTTACAATACTTTGAAACTTCGGCGAAAACAGGAGATGGGGTAGAAGCATGTTTGTTGGCAGCTGTGAGTATTCTAATACAAATCCTAAGTTATTATTCAGTAGTTGGAATATGTATCATTTTTACCTGACGATATCGAGATACTGGTATTTGTCAAATCTTATCCGGGAATTGTGGTTTTTTTTATTATTCCAGCGTTGATAAAATGTAAACAATACGTCAAAAATATTTAGGCTTTAAATAAATAAGTTTTTAAGTAAGTTAGCGGAAGCACTTGAGGTGTATTGTGTCATATACTGTTAGAGATTTAAAATGTTCAACAACCATAATATATCAAATTGAATGTGTATACACCTAATAATGACCTATGAAAATCAAGTAGTTCGTGCATTTTTCCGATAGGTTTTAAAAAAAAATCAAACATATATATTTCACTGTGGTTTAGCATTCATTAGCTGTAACTATACTCTATATTTACAACCGTTGGTTATATTGGTTATATTCAGAATAGATCGACATAGGAGGTGGAGCACGAGTTCTGAGTGAATGAACTATTTTGTGTCATTTGTATGCAAGAGTAACATCCCTTTGAACTAGCTATGATCAATTCCAAAAATTCAATGTGTTGATTGTATCCCTTAAACAGGGTTATAATTTCATCTATACATAAAGTTGTTTAATAGAATTTAAAATCGTTACAAACTCTATAAATGTACTAAGATCTTAGTATTAATTATTTGTTTATTAAAGATTTAGGTATATCTATAATTTCATTTATTTGTTTTGAAATGTTTAAATTGATATATATCAACATAAAGAATAATGTTATTATCTTATGAATATCATTTTGTTACTCTTAAAAGTGCAAGACCGTCAGGGATGTACAAGGTCAAATCTACCCATTTCATCATTAAAAAGAGGGGTGAAAATTACCTGAGGAACAATCAAACTCATAAATTGAAAATAAACTAACAACGCCATAGTTAATATGAAAAAGACAAACAGACAAACTGTAGTACACAGAAACAACATAGAAAACTAAAGACAGAGCAACACGAAACCCACCAAAAACTTGGAGTGATCTCATGTGCTTGAAAAGGGTAGGCAGATCCTGCTCCAGATGTGACACCCGTCTTGTTGGTCATGTTATTTCAAACCCGTTAAAAGTTTATTTCGGTAGTTCATATTCATGAAAAGAGAAGGGAGTTGTAGTAATGACGTTAAAACACATCCGATATCATCTGTGAAACGGATATTCCATATCAGTCAACCAACTCGTGATGGCGTCCGTAAAATTTACGAAAGCATTAAGTTTCCTAGTGTAATGAGACACATTACACTGAAATCACAGATACGGCATCTTCTTCCAAGTAATCTTAAATTGCTCTCTTTTATAACCGTATAGTGGTAACAATATAAAAACAGTTTTCTTTCTCTTTGAATTTGAGGTACAACATGCCAGTAAATAACGCATGTTTAATTCTCCTGTTAAGGTTAAGCTATTTCGGGTTGTAGTATGCAACATATACCGTAAATTTAGTTATTTTGAATTTAGTTTTTTGGGGTGTTTATTCAATGCCTCAAATGAAAGTGGCAAAATTAAACACACCAAAATAAAGCAAACACTAAAAATTGAAACACCGAAATCGCGTACCTGTAAGATAATATCGTAATGTTAATTATTGGGCAATATATTGTATGCTATTATACCGTCCGTATATTTCCTACAATTTTATACATAGTCAAATCTGCAAATAAATACTGGGTATAAATTCACAACAACACTATATTTTTTTTTACATAATTATTAATTAATCAATATTCGGAAAGTGTTAAAAAAACATAATATGAATTTTTATTCACACATGTCATAAATGTGCCAGGTTATTGCTGATTAGACGCCGTAATTGGTAATTAGAATATCAAAACTTCTTGTAATCCTCTATCTTCAATTAATTAACATGTACTGCCAGAGGCATCAGGATTAAAATCTAGATCCTTGATCGACAATAGATAAGCATGTTCTGAAATAGAGATAATGATTAAAATTATAATTATCTATTTAAAAATTATTTTAATATTTAAGATTTTATTTATATTTTCTTTCAGCTTTAATTTGAACCCCGATATACGGAATTTTGTGCAATTGCAATCATATCCACTTCTTATATTACGTCAACTTTGTCGTGTAACTAGTTAGTGAAGGTCATTGATATTTTTGTCAATACATAGATAAAGACAAATATGGATGAGCTCGCTCATTACTATTGTACCAAAATTAAAATATCAATTTGAAGAAGCACCAAATGTACACCCCTCAAAATAAAACACGAGAGGAAACCGCCAAAATATCCCAAAGCCAAAATTGCCAAATTTACGGTAATCTCTAAAAGCAATCATCCTGCTACTTGTAAAGGCATTAATGGCTTTAAAATGGTGTATATGATTTTGTCAGAACTCAACTGAAACAGACACGCTGTCTTAATCTATCTGCATTACTTGATCCATACAGAAAAATACATGAAAGAAGTGTAACAACCCAAACACACGTATCCACAAACAAAACAACAGACACCACTTTATTCCAGAAAATTCAAATCAATGCCGAATGTTTAAGTGAATAATTAAAATTGGAACCTTAACAAAACATTTTTAACTTTTTTTAAAAGGACTATAAATACAAACAGCAATATCTTGTCTCCACACAGTTATAGATTATTTGGAAAATTGACCACAGTTATCTTCAATAAATCACAGAGAGGGTCTAGCAAACAATTTTTAATTTCAGCTAACTTTATTCAAATATAAGGACTTTGTTAGCTAAATCTACTAATTGTATTAGATATTATGAATTTTTATGACCATAGATAAACACGTTTGGATATGTTGAATATTTTTTCGATATTCTTTTTATTACAATGAAATAATAGTTATAATTTCTACAGGCGTACCAGAAAGGTTTGAATATCATACAAATAATTTGAATTAAAGTTCAACTTGCACATCATGCACATGTTGCAATATTGTATTTAAATGTTTAATTTATAAACAATGATTTAATAAACCGCCCTAAGTATTATTACTGTGATTACACAACATAAGATAACTACAATTGTTTTCATTACAGGTAATGCTTAATCAAGTTTTAAAGGGGCTCTAGCTGTTAAATTCATGGTCACCGATTTGACTCAAATTCTCATATTTGATTTGTAACAATGTAAAAACATTTATCCAAACGATCAAAAGTCTAAAATAAACAATTTACAGAGCATGGGGTAGATAATATATAGGTTTGTTTCGTGTGTATTTTAGTCCAGACGCCATCTAATTAACTATCGATTTGACCTCAGATGACCATATAAGCGATGTAAACATAAATAAAGATATGAATAGATTAAACCAACACGTGTAATTTGGATTTTTATAGGTCTGTTTGATTTTATTTTATAGATTAAAAATAGATGTTTCTCATTGTTTTTAACCGTATAAGAATGATTTTATGTGCATCGAATTAGTAATCTAATGATTTACCGTAGTTTCACTTTCATTGTTGACATTCTTTTTCTTTAAATAACCAGTACACGTACAATGCATGCGTTGTCAATCTCTAGCTAGGGGTTAAATTGAAGTTCACATGAATACGGATTTAAAGAGGTCGACTCATTCACTTGCAAGTGAATTACTAATTATCAATGTTTCTTAGCGTAATTTGACAAAATTGAACCTTTTTGTCTGCAAAAAGCGAATTGTTATTTCACTATTTCACTTTCATTAGTGATTGAACAGAAAAAAATCAAACTTTAGATTTTTTATATATCTCGTAGCTAGTGCCCCTTTAATTTGTTTTGTGTTGAAAAAGTGGAAAAGTTACAAAAGGGTATTCAAGCTCATTATTCAAAAACAAACTGATAACGCCATGTTAAACTTCTCCATTTGGAATGCTTGGTTTGATACATTCCTTGTAAGCAGCAACCCTCTATCAATGACATCATGAATCATTCCTATTCATTTGGTTCACGTTGTTAGTGATAAAGTATACAGTGATTTTTATATTACTTGTTATGAAAAACAAAATAACTCTTCAAAAAACCACGTTATTTATGTCTAGAAATGAAAACACTATCCTGATGAAACATATCTGAAATATAGTCATTACAACATAAACTGACTAATTGTATATAGACAAATATAGAGTTTTAAAATACATATAAAGTGTTGTGTATTGCTTATCTGTTTGTTGTGTCGTAAAAACACTACACACTTTCCGTTGTTGTCCCGCCAGTGGTGAAAGTCGAAATAAGCGAAACACATATAAAGATGATCATCCGGCGGTTGCATCGTACTTGTATATAACTCTATATTTCAGTTGAAGGAAGACCTGGATCCTTTTTATCCTGTATGCCTTATGTTATGAAGTTTCCGTCTAGCATATATATTTTAGACCATATTCTTTTATGGTTCAGCGAATGGTGAAAACCTGTATTTTTTTTTATTTTTATGTCAGTCTATACCGTATTATGAGATAGAATTACAACATTGTTCTACGGAATCCTTGCAAGTCTACATAACAAAGTTATCCTGACCCCGAACCCATTTTATAGATAAAGATTCCAAGTTTTATTTACTTGACTATGTCCACAGTAAGCAGTAGGTTACTTATAACATATTTGGTATATGGAATGATTGTAAGGAGAACAGGTCAAAATCACAGGTTTCAACTAACCTTGGTGTTATTTCTAAGGGTCATTGGTATATGTGAAAAGTAAAATCACAAAAATACTGAACTTAGAGGAAAATCAATTCGGAAAGTCCATAGTCACATGGCAAAATCAAATAACAAAACGCATCAAAAACGAATGGACAAGAACTGTCATATTCCTGACTTGGTACAGGCATTTTCAAATGTAGAAGATGGTGGATTAAACCTTGTTTTATAGCGCTAACCCTCTCACTTCGATGACAGTCTCATCAAATTCCGTTATATTTAAATTGATGCGTTAATTTTAGAAAACTCTTATCTCGGTTACTATTAGCAAAAGACCAACCATGTTTTGTGTATGAAAAAGGTATTATCTGAAACTTGCCTCAATTTAGGTTTATTGGTATTGTCAAGTTTCTGCAATTCGGTCTGTTTCTTCAATCAATAAGTTAACTACTTTTGGGGTATGAAACTATTGAAAAGTGCATATGTTGGTCTTACAGGCTTCATTTTATCTTGACTTGTTTAACATCATTAATAACGTCAGATTCATGTGTTATTTTTATACATGTATCGTAAAGACTGTCAACCTGAAAAAATTGGAGGGATAGGCCGATTGTGCTAAATCCGATTGATGATCAATTATCGAGAATAGTGGAAAGCACAAAGAACTATCTAAACAATAGTTATAATAGTTTCAGCCCGATATAACTAGTAGCATTAACAAGAAACATGAAGTGATACCAAACGATCATGTGGCGATACGACCCTTCAGTACAAAGAAATACAAGTATCATATGAAGTAGCCAAACTGTCTTATAAGATGTATAGAATACTCTTAACTGTCTTAAAAGACGTGTTACTCACCATATACTGTCTTCTATGACGTGTTACATACACTACACTGGCTAATAAGATGTTTTACACACTCTACACTGTCTTTAAAGATGTGTTACAAAATCTACCAAGGTTTTTTTTTCGATAAATTAATATTGAAAGCTTATTCAATACATATCAATACTTAAATACATCTTTACTGATACTTTACATTTAAGGTATCGGCTGGTGTGGCCTACAAAAACAGGATTGACATCTATTTAAGAAAGAATGGTAAGACAAGTTTTGAAAGTACTCAGTATTGATTTACTTAAAAGCTATTTTAATATATTTTCTGAGTCATTTGATTTAAATATTACATTCAATCACAGCGCTTCAAAAGTGACTTCCTTCACCTGTCATGAGTAGACAAAAGGCCAACATATAAATGATGTCGATGGTAACGTAGACTTTATAAACTCAATGATTATTTAGGGAGAATTACTGATGCATATTTTCAAGGCCCATCCCCATTTGTATATATAAACATTGCACTTTAACGCTGTAGTTGGATATAAGTTTATGATAGTTTTAAGAATTTGATTCATAAATAATTGCAAAGTGTTTATTTATAATATTTACAATATCAATTTGGAAACACAGGAAACAATTTATTTTGAGAATAATTGAAGAAGGCTTAAAGATTTTCATAAACGTAAATCGCGTTCGACGGTGGTCAATGATACCATAAATAAGCTCCGTTATAAGATGGCCATGCCACTATTTTTAGTTAATATATTAAACAGACTAATAAGGTACTTATATCACACATAACTGTTTTGTCCAGGTGATTTGGTAAAAAGTGTAAAATTTCGAAAATGTAAGTATTGGGACATTTACCTCATTACCTATGGTGGAAAAAACGATTGTTTTCCCTGCTACGTTCGTGCTTCTGTAGCAAATTGTGTAATGATATTCTAGTTGAATATAAAATCAAATGTACATAGGTGCAAAAGTGTGGCGATTTTAAACATGTTTTGTGAAATCTCAAACCTCCCCTATACCTCTAGCCAATGAGGAATAAACACGCACATAACAATACGCACAGTAAAACTCAGTTCAAAAGTAGTCCAAGCCCAATGTCAGAATAGGTGACAGACGATACTGAAGTATTGTAGCAATACACAGTTAGAGGTTAAGTTTAGCATTTTGGCCACGTTGTTTTTTTTAAATATCAATATTCTTAAACAATAACAATGATCTTTAGGCAGTTGAAGAATAAAATAGCCTTCCAAATGGGTTTATATGAACATCAAGCTTTTTAAAGCATGTTTAATATGTCATTTATCTGTTTGACAGTCCATATGTTCACATCCGTCCGCCCATATATTTGTGTAGGTCCAGAAATTATTGTATTGTGTTTCGACAAAGAATTTACCCTCGAACTTTCAATTCAATTTTTTGGAAAAATTAGCAGAATTGTATATGAATTGATTTGGACCTCTTGATAGATACTTTTCTAAGGTTACAGGAAAGGTGGCACTCTAATGGATTGGAATTTTCCTTCGGAGCTAATTTTTGTGACCACTAAGACTAATTCATTAAATCTAATGAAATTTGCGTTGTAAATTATTATATTATAAGTTTGTAAGAGGATGATTCTCTTTGTCTTCTTTTTGTTTTTTTTTATTTATTATATTTTATTGAAATCTGAACATTTGTTAGTTGAAAACATAAAGTACCGGTAGCTTATCCGGCCTCGTCAACATTAGTTAATAACATATTTATACAGCTGTTATTATATATACAATTTTCCATACTTGGAAAAATTATATACCATGTTATTAATATCAAAATAGAAGTTAACGCGTCTGGCGTATTAAATTATAATCCTGGTACCTTTGATAACTATTTACACCACTGAGTTAATGAGACTGCTGGTGGACGTTTCGTTCCCTTGGGTGTTGACATGAATATCAATTATATGGTCATTTTAATAAATTTCCAGTTACAAAACTTTGAATTTTTCGAAAAACTTAGGATTTTCTGATCCCAGGAATAGATTACCTTAGCCGTATTTGATAATAGTAAATATAATCTTAGTACCTTTGACAACTATTTACCATTAAGATTATCAAACATAATTATCTAATATAACAAATGCACAGGTTATGACAACATATTTAATTTGAGTTGTTTAAGTAGTACAATGTTGCTTAATTTCTTTTCTTTTCCCCGACAAATGAGACTGTAAACATTGGGTCCCCTTAGTTGCTCCCCTGGGCAACTGAGGGTTGATGTAACAGGTGATTGTTAATCAAATATGTTTAATATTTTAAAAAAATAGAAGAGCCCATCACTACTTTTGGTCGTAAATTAAAATAAACACCTCAGGATCGAAAAAAAAGTAGTACAATGTAAAGATATATATTTTAAGTATGACTGTAGATTATTTTGAATTCAAAATACTGATAAGAAAAACTAAAATAAATAAATAAATAGATAATTGAAAGATAAGTAATCAGATGAATTTCAAAGAAATTAAAAGTTGTTTTGTTTGTTTGGTTATTTATTTGCAGAGATGAATTATGTAGTTCTTTCTCATGTAAGAGACAATATGTCATATGAAAATTATGTTTCTACTAATTTATATACACATATACCATGTTAAAGTATCTGATCATTCACAAAAAAAGAAAAGCAAAAGCATTCCAACTTTTGTCAAAAATATCTACTCTTTTATTTTTAACAGCAATTGATTTTGAAGTGCTGTATAAAGATTGTATTTTTATTTTACTTTACTGCCTGCAATGTTTAAGCTTTCTTAAAATATTTGCAGTTAAACATATATTGTTTTATTTGCATATAAATCAAATTTGAAGCATCTCTCCTAAATGAATTTGTAATATCCCCAAACAGAAAATATGTTATTGTAAATGGAACACTTATACCATTTGACAAAATCCATGAGTCAATTTCATTACTGAATGTTTGAACACTCTCGCAATTCCAAATGTACAATAGTTTCTACTTGGCAAACAGTACAATTAGGATTATCAGTGACATTAATTTTATTCATTGTAACCTAAAATGTGCTGGTTTATTCTATATTTCTAACTAATATTGAATACATGTCTTTAATTCCATTTGAGCTTATCAAAAATTTATTGGCAAATGAAGGAATTAAAGGGGTGACTAGTTTATAATTATCAAAAACATCGCCCTTTCTTGCACTATTAACATCAGAAATTATGCAGTTATACTCCATTACATTTCTGTCAATTTTAAATGTTTCTACTAACTGTACCAAACTGAGATTTGTTCCAGCATCTGATAAAATGTCATTAATGACAAATATACCTTTATTAAGCCAGTTTGTATAAAATACAGGTTTATTTTCTATTTTAACACATTTATTCATCCACATAAATGGGCTTGGCAAAAAATATTCCAACATATTCTTTTCTTCTTTATCAACAATAATGTCCCATGCATTGAATACATCATGCCAAAATTTATTTTTTATCTTTACTTTTATGTTTGAAAGATAACCAATTCAAAACTTTTTGAATATTTTTTCTTGATTTACTATGAAATGTCAGATTGAAAAAGTTTTCTAACTCATGTAGATTTGAGTGCTATAATGAAGGAACTAAGATTGATAATTTTCAATCCACCTTTGAATTAACTGTAATCCTTTTGTAACTGCTCTTTCTTGACTCTATGCACTGGTGAATTCCAAACAAATGTAAAAATAAGATCATTAATCTTTTTCACAAGTTCTTAATTTGGGTATGGCAATGTTATTATAAGGTGATTAAGGGCAGGTAAAATCAGAGTTTTAAAACTGTAATTTTCCATATTACTGTAAGATTTCTTTTTGATCATATTTTGATCATATTTTTTCATCTGCAAAACACTCTCATTACAATTGATGTTTATAATTTTATCAAGATCAAGATTAACATCAAAACTAATACCCAATAACTAAATAGATGTTGCACCCCGAGATAAATTTCTGTTCGGAGAAAGTTTGTCACTACAGTTTTTTTTTACTCCCAATCCAAACTACACGTGTTTTAAAAAAGTTTATATTCAGCCCTTTGTCTTCTTGATGAGTACTTGCTATTGATGATACTGCATTACAAAGAAAAGGAATATAACTGTATGACATATACTAGTACTCAAAATCTAAACTGTGCAATAAAGGCAAAAGTAGTATACCGCTGTTCAAAATTTATAAATCGATAGAGAAAAAACAAATCTGGGTTACAAACTAAAACTGAGGGAAACGTATCAAATATAAGAGAACTACGCAAAACAGAGACACAACACCGAAATGTAAAACACACAGAAACAAACCATAATATAACAATGACCATTTTCCTGACTTTGTACAGGGCATTTTGTGAAAAAATGGTGAGTTGAACCTGGTTTTATGGCATGCCAAATCTCCCGCTTTGATGGCAGTGTTAATTATAACATTAAAATGAAAACATTACACGACAGGGCTACAATAAATAAATGGGAGAAAATATAGGACAGAGAAACAAACGAATAATAGCCATCAAAGGTAACAGGTTAAAGAATATGTTTATACACCAGACGCTCGCTACGTCCACACGAAACTATGCTCAAATGAATAACTACAAAGTTGAATATCGCCGAGGACCAAAAGTTCTAAAAAGTTGCGAGGCCAGGGTTATCCTCCTGGGACAAAAACATCATTATTATCAAGAATAATACATAGTTTTACAAACAGTAAGTTTTATAAAATGACTATATAATAGATATTCATGATTAAACTGAAGTGGCGACAAGCTAAAGAATAAAAACGAATACTTGACAATCACAGCCGTGTTAACCATAGTCATTGCAACGCCCAAAGTGACGTGACGTCACATTTAAATTTCTAAAACGTGTTCCGAAAATCAAGAAAGAATTTGGATGAAATTCAAGATTAGATTTGTATGACTTATCTAACTTATATTAATAACAGTGAAAATTATAATACTAATTAATATTTAATTGTAAGTAGCAATTAGATATGTATGAGTAGTTATCCCCAACACAACACTATTTAAACTTGATAATCTAGTTTTATAATGATATATTTGAAACATTGTGCTATAAAAACTTTTTTCTGATTTTAGCAGAACAGATTCTACGGCCATTTGTAGTAGAAAAGATTCTTCCTGCAATTAAAAAGGACTGGGTAGCATTTAGTGTCTACATTGGATATAGTAAAAATACCTTAAAACTAGCAAGAGATCAACGGCTGATTAACCCATTTTGGCAAGTCCTGAGGTATTGGACAGAAATAGTTGAAAAATCGTTCACAAATGGAGAGCCTTTAAAGATACTTTACAAAGTTCTTAGTAAAGTCAATAAAAGTCTAAAGAGGGACCTGTTGGAATGGATTAAACGAGATTCATATAAATTCAACATACAAGGTTAGGAGATTGTTCCACAATATTCTAAAAATTAATAACAAACATGATAACCATTATAAATCAAAATGGAGGAAAGATATTCTTATATTGATTCCTACGAAGCTTTCACTTGTCAAGTGTTATTTTTATTGTTATAGCACTGTACATGTGTCGATACCATACATATAGTTTTTCATTTTTTTGTGTAACAAAATACCATAGGCTTTCAAAACTCAAATATTCGGCTTTATGCGTTTCTGGTGAAGGTATATTAAAAAGAAGCGTGTCGAACGCATTAAATTTGTCAAGTGATACAAGAAATATTTTCAATTTTGTAATTACAAATCTGTATCACCGGGTTTGTACTTCTAAGAGCATGTGTGGAGCAGGATTCGGATTGCTCATTCTTAAGTCATCGTTCTAGTGTTTTGTGTACTGTTTGTCTGTCTGTCATTTTTGTTTTTGCCAATGCATTGTTAGTTTGTTTTCGACTTCAGTGTTTGAATATCCCTTCGGTTCATTTCTCCTCTCTTTTTGATACTTTGCATAACGTGAAAAATTTGGTCATTTTGTTGGTCATTTTTGGATGTTAAAGTTTGCTACTGTCTTTTTTCATAAGTACTTTTATTTCTAGTTGCGGCTTACAAATTGCCATTAGGGCTTTAAACTGTACATTAAATGCAAATTACCTTAATTACCAAATTGTAGTCTGATGGTGAGCTCTTGTCATTTTTCATATGTATTCAATATATCTTACCTGTTGCGAGTTCTTGAAAATTACGGTTTATGTTTACCTTCCCGCTAAAAATGGCGTGTATACAGCACAAAATGTTTTCTGTCTGCATAAAACGTCTGCATCTGGAAACAGGCATGACATGATCTAGATACATGGAATTCATATGCATTTGATGAAATTGAAAGTTATAATCGAAAACAATTAACATACCTGTAACCTTTCTTCCGAAATTAAAGCTATTTGAAAAAAATATAATGTGATTTCATATCTTTAATCCTCATTGTGCAATTTGTTTCAGTCTTTAAATTTTAAAGTTGCTTTTATTAAATATATATGTTGAATGTAATGCTTTTATTGTGTAATTTAGTTTCAAATATAAAAGGGAAGAAAATGTGCAATGGTTTAAGTTTTTACCTATTCATTGCAATATTCAATGATCGGAATGGCTTTTCTTTTTGTTTAAATAATACATTTTGTTTCTAATTATAGAATAGATAATGTGTTAATCACTCATTTTTATCTCCAATTTTATCTAGTTATTAACGTCACGGAAACTAAATTGATTTGCAAAATATATAAACAAAGGATACGGGTATTCAATCTTGACAAAATATAAATGAAAGCACAGCAAACAAAAAGCAAATGAACAGAACTTATATAACTGTTCCTCATCTCAAAATCACGGTGAATTTTTCAACACAGACCAAAAAACTCTAAAATTACTGCTAATTTTAGACGGTCCCTATCACCAGTTAGAGCGAAATGTTTTGCAATATATTTGGGATAGAGTTTGTAAGCTGTAACAAAATGTGTAGGTCAGGCCTAGGTAATTGTCATTTGTAATTGTAATGCATTGTGATATTACATTTTTTTTATGTAATGCAAAGTAATTTGTAATGAACATTTTCTGCATTACAATTACATGTAATGTAACGATTACTTTAGTTGAATATCAATCTAACGCCTCCATTACTGTACATTTTTTCATTACCAATTGGTAAAATACCTAAAAGTGAAGAATATAGTAACGGAAAATAAAATATTATATATATATAACTATATATGTATATAGATGAATGGAAAATATATGAAAATGACATTTTCATAATTCTATACACACCTAACATGTATTTCAATGAAAGATTCACTATGTCAATCAACTCTTTTACACCAAACTGTCTGTGTTGTTATTTCACCCAATTAATATCAAAATGTTTTTATTGCTGTCAAATCTTCCTAACTTATGTTTGTCATCACAGAGTCCTTAGGCATTTAAAAAGATAATCCTCTAATGACACATTTATTGTATTCCTTTGAAATCCCTTTAGGATGTCTCAATGTCAGAAACAAAATTATATGATTATGTTTTATGATGATAAGTACAATGCACATATTAATTAACCAGTATTTGAACTCTATGTCGCTAACACTGTATATATATATATATATATATATATGTACATACGCCCTTGTAATATTTATCAATTTCTTACATAAGATGTTTTTGAAATGTTTTTAGTTTTTTATATTGAACAAGTTATGTGTAATGTAATGCATTACACAGGCAAAGTATTTGTGATGTAATGCATTACATGTGGAAAAAATGTAATTGTAATTGTCATTGTAGTAGAAGTACACAAAGTGATTGTAATGTAATGCATTACATTGTAATGTAATGCACTACATTGCATTACAATGTAATGCCCCCAGCCTGGTGTAGGTCCATATTATAGTATAATACCTCAAATTCTATAAAAGTATCCTTAAATATTGCATATTTTATTTTATTCTTTTGTAGAAGTAAAGAAATATTTGAAAGATAATAAAGATATTTGGGGTTTTGAAAATGTTCAACACGAGCTTAAAAATTTTAAGTTTTCAGAAGATGGTAAGACAATAATATCATAAAGTTCTTTAACAAACTCTTAACTTCATACCATTAGTTCACTGATATGTGAAATTGCTTTGTACCAATAGTACACAGGTTTGTGAATTTGTTTTTATGTGGTTTGAGCAGGTAGATTTTACATACTGCATGTCATAAAAGGCTAAGAAAAGTGGCCCTCATCCAAACGAATATGACACAAACCTAAAACTCTCAGTTTACTACTTACTAGCATTTCTGTTATTCCGTTGTTTTTCTCTTATAGTTGAAGCTTTAGCCTCGGTTTCGGTTGTGACCATAATTTGTTTTCGCTCAATCGATTTATAACGATTGAACAGGTTGCCTTTATTGACTGACACGCATTTGGCAACACAATGCATCTACCTTTATGATCCTGGCCTGCAAAAAACAAATTATTTTTCAAGGTTTTTGGAGTTGATACAACAAAAAGAATAAATTCAAAGCTAAAAATGAGTGAGATACATTCTGCAATTCAAATGTCAAGTTCAGAATCTTGTCGTTCGTGTTGTGTCTTCCATCATTGCTACTTGATTTTCCTATTCAACATAAATTAGAATATTGGTTTTCTCTTTTGGATTGTTTCACATCTACTTACTTTCAACCTGGTATTTTTTTCAATATCATTAAATCACTGTTGCATTAATTTAGCTCATTATACCTTTTTAAGATTGCTCATTCTTGATTACAAATGGTTACTCGTGATTTTTAACATATTTACTCATAGTCTTTCATGAGATGTCTACTTGGAAAGCATATCATATCTCAGTGATGTAAAATACACCTGGGTTAATTTCTTTATATTCTTATCATCAAAATTAGTGTGTTTAAAAATAATATGTAATGGATGTAATAAGAAGTGTGAAATTTGCTAAAACATGTAAAAAGAGCCGTTACAATTTCAACCTTTAAAAAGACACATGTTTGAACATTTATTTTGGATATTGCAGTTGCTCTTTTGCTCATAGGATATGTCATTCTATTTAATTATTTACTGGATCGGAAATCATTATTTGTTTTTATTTAAAATGGTACTTATGCATATAGACCAATCTTTTACAATGTTAAATAATGGTCTAGCTATACATATCTTTTATAATATGTTTTCTAAATATAAACATATGTTGAATATAATAAACAAAGGCGAAAGTCTTATCAGGACACTAGTTGCCACTACGTAAGAAAGCCAAACTTCAACACATGATTAGAGGGACAATTAATTCACATTTGGTAAGGGTTGACAAACAATGTAGATCTGATTATCATATTGAGTTTGAATAGGTGTTGTCTTCTTGGATTTGTTACTTTTGTTTACGTCACTATGTTCTTAAGGGTGAAAGCCTGATAAGGCTCATGAAACAACAAACTATGACTTGGTTGAAAATGTTATTGTGATGTCCATTTAATGTTAAGATATTTTCAAAGTTTGTTGAAGAAATTTATAGACTTGTTAAGAAATTGTTTTGCATCGTATGATAATATTTCAAAAACGTGTGTTCTTCTATCTATATAAAGAGAGACACTAGTTAAATGAAAACTTCATATTTCTCGAAGACAAGTGTATTTCAAGATCTAGAGGTTGATGATATTCAGACTTTTCCAACATTTATTTGTTCACGGCAATTTAAAAATTATGAAATTGTATAACTTTACTATAGACTTCATCATACAACAAATACTATAAATAAATACATGTATATATGTAAACACACATGTTAACTCGCTTTTATGAAATTAAATGAAAATCAATTGTATAATAATTTGATCACAAACCGTATATAGAAATTAACTCCCTCCTAGTGAATTAAAAACGTCAAAGTTTCTGAAATTAAATTTACAGTGTCACTTGGCTGTACTTGTTTACCTTGTTATTTCTTCATTGTAAACCTCTTCCTTTCCCCTGAATAACGAACAAATTTGAAACAAATTACAATTTTACTGTATAATATAATTAATATACCACAGATCAAATACCATTAACCATTTGGAAGATGGGAAAAGTAGCAGAAAATCAGTACAGAGAAGTTTTACAAAGCGGAGTCGAAAAACGATATGTGATACGTTTACCGATTGTTGGGCCATTTGGCGTAGGAAAAACTTGTCTTACCAGAAGGTTGTTAAGAAAAAAAATTTCAGATGTGACAAGCACAAATGGTATAGAAATCATGACCCAAAAATGTAAAGTATGTTTAACAGATGATACTTGGATATTTACAAATGGTAAGTAATTTATTTGATTTTATTTGAACAACGTTATACTTGATATTGGTAGGCTTTCTGGTGTGTCATAATCAATATAATAGTCTTCTCAATCATAACCAAAAAAAAATCTGTTTTTGTCGGGATTTGTTTTGTTATTACAATATTAATTTTTATTTGTATTGCAATCATTTATACTATTGCATGCCTGTTATACTCATATCAAGATATCCAATGTTTGCTTGCCTTTCGTATGCAATTATTTTACACGAAATTGGCTTCTGCCATATCAAATGTTAAGCATGGTATATCAGAAGAGGTTTTATGACTAATGGGTCGGTACTACGGCTGCGTTATGTATCATCCCCTATGAACAATTACTCTGTTTCTGTGATAATAGTTTTCGTTCTCCAGAAAATATTTTGTTTTTAAAATTTAGTTCAGCTATATATTTAGAGTTGTTTTGTATCAATGCTCATCAATTGTATAATTTATTAAGTATTGCGACTGTTTCTATTAAAGCGCCACTGATAATCCGTGTGTAGAGTAGTCGCACTCATGGTAGATAACTTTTCAAACATGGTATCTTGTATGAGTTTTTTCCAGAATAGTTTAAAAATTAACAATTCAATTAGTTGCATATACTTCAATATTTACCATTTATGTTTGATTTCTGCAATAAGTTAAATATGAATTACTTCATTTAATAGATATTCGCTTTGATGCTAATCAAGGAAGAAAATCGAGATTGATAAAGAACCTGTTGCTCCCTCCTCTGAGAGGAAAGACAAACTCATATCAAACATCAGAGTTGACACATATACATGTACCTGCCATGAATGTATCAAAAAAGATGATAAGTATGCCATCACCAATTCAAATGATAAAAGGGATGAAATTACCAAGACACCTTCCGACTTAGAGATAACTGAGGAAGAAAAGAAAAATGTTCTTACAAATGTTAACGACAATTATGAAAACCCAGAAAAATTGAACTCTGAACTACAAGATAACGTTATTTCACCTGCTGAGGTAACAAAGTCGGATTTATTTGCTGACCTCCAAGGTTGGTCCGAATCTGAAGCGTCATTAGACGACTTTGCCGAGGTGGCACTTCTAGATTTTGCTGGCCAATACGAATTCTATGCAACTCATCAAACCTTTTTAAATAAGCATGCAATTTATTTGTTGGTTCTTGATGTAAGTAAGAACATAAAAGGATTGATGACCTCTGAAGATATAGAAGAGAACTTCCTTGATCTGTCAGAGATTCCCTTTGAAGACATTGGAGGTAAATGATTCTCAATTATGTTTTCTTTTATCCATGATGATTCTTTTATACCTTAACTTTAAATGTGATAGGTCTACTGTTTATTTCGACCCGTCCATGTGTCTGGTTTTTTTCAGAAACACACTTTTGTCAGTTTCGTCTCAGCAACCTTACAAATAAAGCCTTTTTCATATAAAATGTCAGCTTCATTGATTTATTACACCAATCTGTGTCTAGAAATGCTATACCGTGTACAATGGAACAAGTTTTCCCTTTAGTCGTTGTTGTATATATTTTACTTCTCTTTGACTTTAAAAATATATATCTTTAAAATGTCATGAACATGATATATAAATTCATAGCTTTTTCGCACATTGAATTCATCTATATCGGGTATAACCATACCGTGTGTTCCCTTCATTCGGTCTTCTATACGTAGTGCGTCCTCCCTGTCTAATTTGGCCTTTCAACTTTTTTATTCGGGTGTCACTGATGAGTCTTAGACGTAACGGGCGTCTGGCGTTAACAAATGAAATAATGAAATCTTAAATGAGTTTTTTGGGTTTATTTAAATATATATCTTTCGAATGTCATGAACACATATAAAACATATATTCTTCGTTTTTGATAGGTATGATTATTGAGCAATATCTTGTCTTAGGTTTGAAAATGGTCTGTCATTGTCACAATTTTTTTCTTCATCAATCTAATACAGCGGTGAGTTTTGCTGATTAGTGTATGTAAAGTTCTCGTTATAAAAACGTTTGACCACATGCGCACCTGCACAAGGTTATTTAGCCACTTTTATAGAGAAAACGTATTTAATAAATTCAGATAGCAATGCGTTTATTATTTCAAATACTTACCTCTGGCAAAATTGCGAAATCAAATTAATGCAATTGTGCATTTTCGAAAACGTAATCACAACTGAAAATATTAAATAACGAATGCGAGATTTTATTAGTGGAAGCCTAGTATTGTAGCATTTTTAGCATCAATTAAAATCAAAGTATGAATTTTTGGCAGCACTGCATTTTCGTGTGTTTTGTATTCATTGAAGCGATCTAATAGAATGTCAAACACAATTTAAAAAAGTTCATTGAGATCAAAAGTGTATACTAATTATTTACAACATCATATGTAGATTTGTGTTTTAGAGTAGTATCTTTCCAATAAACTTGATATCATTTGCAATTCAGGATTTTTTCAACTAACCAAATCTCCACTCCTCGCCAGTATTCATTTCTTATATTGTTGATTTCCTTTTTATTTTGTTTTTCGTCGTTGGTGTTGTACGTTATCACACCCAGTCATTCTCTTTTTTTTCGCAATTTATCGTCTAACTTTGTTTTCGGTTATGTCTCTGTGAAATATTGTTTTGCGACTGACGAGTGGTACTATGTTTAGGTATCATCACAAGACTAAACAAGCATGTCAGTACTATTCGTTATCAAATTCAGAAATAAATGAACTTTCAAAAAATAATTTATATAGTTATGTTTAACCTATTTGAACCTTAAGCTTGCTTTTATTAAATGCCAATTATTTGCTATGGCTTTTTTACAGAATACTTAAACTTTTGGATGGATGCTATTCATTGCTATGGTGATGAAGAAGAGGGAATTGACGATACAAAAGAAGCGCTTCCCTCCATTATTGTCATTGGAACATGTTGTGACAAGTTACAGGTATTTCTATGCTATTTTATATTAATTAACTTAAAGCCCCAGTCCAACTAGACCATGATCGCACCACGCTCACCGCGTTCTTAAATGTATTCAGATCGTGGTGAGGTCGCGGTATGAGCGGCATGAAAATGTTAATTTTCGTTGTTTTCACGATGATACTACGTCCTCATTACGCTTATAGAACGATTACGATTAAACCACGTTCTCACCGCGCTCTTTCTACGATTATATTGATCCTTCTACGCTCATCACGATCTCACTAGGACCATACCACGAGTTATCCTATTGCAAAACGATCTTACCATGCTTCTACTGCGATTATAGCACGTTATTACCACGATTACTGTGGATTCATTTATTTTCGTGGGTATCAATTTTCGTGGATAGTGAAAAAAAGACATTTCGTGGTATACGTAAATTCGTGGATCGCTGATAACAAAAAACAAGAGTGCACACACTGAAATGTCTCGCCTTCTATACTAATCATTGATATTATGTTGATAGTCCAAAGTATAAAGCTAAGCTTTATTACCACTGTCACATAAACTTAACATTAACCAAGATAACTAAACAAAGACCAATGAACCTTGAAAATTAGGTCAAGGTCAGATAAACCATGCCAGGCAGACATGTACAGCTAACAATGCTTCTATACAACATATATAGTTGACACATTACTTATAGTCTAAGAAAAATAGACCAAAACACAAAAACTTAACACTGTGCAATGAACCGTTAAAATGAGGTCACGGTCAAATAAAACCTGCGCGACTGACATTAAGATCATAAAATATTTCCATACACCAAATATAGTTGACCTATGGCATATAGTATTAGATAAAAAGACCAAAACTCAAAAACTTAACTTTGACCACTGAACCATGAATATGAGGTCAAGGTCACATGACATCTGCCCGCTAGACATGTACACCTTACAATCATTCCAAACAACAAATATAGTAGACCTATTGCATATAGTATGAGAAAAACAGACCAAAACACAAAAATTTAACTAAAACCACTGAACCATGAAAATGAGGTCAAGGTCAGATGACACCTGCCAGTTGGACATGTACACCTTACAGTCCTTCCATACACTGAATATACTAGCCCTATTGCTTATAGTATCTGAGATATGGACTTGACCACCAAAACTTAACCTTGTTCACTGATCCATGAAATGAGGTCGAGGTCAAGTGAAAACTGTCTGACAGACATGAGGACCTTGCAAGGTACGCACATATCAAATATAGTTATCCTATTTCTTATAATAAGAGAGAATTCAACATTACAAAAAATTTGAACTTTTTTTTCAAGTGGTCACTGAACCATGAAAATGAGGTCAAGGACATTGGACATGTGACTGACGGAAACTTCGTAACATGAAGCATCTATATACAAAGTATGAAGCATCCAGGTCTTCCACCATCTAAAATATAAAGCTTTTAAGAAGTGAGCTAACACCGCCGCCGCCGCCGCCGCCGCCGCCGTAGCCGCCGCCGCCGGATCACTATCCCTATGTCGAGCTTTCTGCAACAAAAGTTGCAGGCTCGACAAAAAATTCAGATACATAATTCGTTGATTTGTTTTTGATTTAGGAGATCATATAACCTCATTGGTTTAATCAATAATAAAACAAACAAAAAAGAAGGAATTCATTGAAAAAGATTTGAATTGTCAAAATCCTCGCTTGGTCATTTTAGGTTAAAGTGTTCATTGAAAATTTCTATTACAATAATGGACAAAGACAACTAATTATTTGTTTGTTTTACAATTTATAAATGATTGTCGGAATTCTATAAGGCATTCAAAACTTAATGATTGAAAGCTCATTTCCCTAATCACGATATAATAAACAGTCATATAAGTAAAAGGTGTGAAAATAAATGTTCCTGTCATAAACAATATTACCTACGGGCAATATCCCCGTACTTAATCCTATTGATTTTCAATCACTAGTAAACCAAAGTATGACACGGTAATTAACAACTTGCAGTTATTTTCCATGAACAGTTTTAATCAATTTTAAAAAGTAAATTATCACTGATATTCGATATATTTATTATTGATTTAATTAAACTACTTGTATCTTCTTTCAATAAAAAACACGTGTTATGTTACAATGTTTATCGCTAGTCAACATTATACTAGAACTGCATAACATAACCGGAAATAAACATCCGACTCCATACACATTTATCGGGATTATTCTTCGTTGAATTCTTAAATTCGTGGTTCGCTGTGACCCACGAAACCCACGAAAATTGGTATACCACGAAAAAAATGAATCCACAGTATATATACTACGTTCATACCGCGGTCTCACTACGTTCTTAGCAATAACGTCAACATCGTGTTCCGTATCAATACTGTGCCATTCCTTCTATTCCTGATTAATACGTAGATTTCTCGGAAACAACACAGAAATGCCACCAAAATCTACCAGAAAACTTGGGCGTGGGGGTAAGGGTAGATGTTGAGGCTGAGGGAGCTCTGATATTAACAAATCCTGACCCAGCAGAGATTTCGAACCGACCAATCAAACCTGAATCACAAACTTTTGCTGGTTCATCAAGCTCAAATAACGATGTTTTAGTGAACCATAGCAGGGTTGACACAGATGTGTCAAACATGGTTGTGGCGCCGTTAGAGAAAAAGGACAAGAGATCCAAATTACAAACAAACAATCTAAATCTTGAGAGCTTTTATATATTTTATGTTAAAATGACAATGGGCATGATGGTCGTAGTATGAACGTAGTCAGGTCGACAGAAGAGCGTGATAAGGACGGCATGGACGTGCTAGAATCGTAATATGGTCTTGAACAGCGCGGTGTAAACGTGGTATCATCGTTGTGGAAGCGTAGTTGTGTCGCGGGGAGATTGTGATGGTCGTAGTGAGGTCGTAATAACGTCGCTGTGAGATCGTAGCGCAGTCTCTCCGAATATAATCACGCTTTTGCTACGCTCTCGCTACGATGGTATTGCGATCTTACCACGACCTTACTGCGCTCTAACTACGCTTCTACTACGACCTGATTTCGCTACAACCACACAACGGTTGTTTTGAACATGTTCAAAGTTGGCCACGCTCATCACGATCCGGAAGACCTCACCACGACCGTGATACGACCTTACTGCGATCTACACGATCGCATTACGATCGTGAACATTTTCATTGTTTTCACAGATCGTAATGCGATCGTGGCCTAGTTAGACTGCGCTATTAGTTAACATTGTTAAACAATATTGACATCAGAGGTGGCTATTATATTGTCAACATCACATAAAATACTAAGGTTTATGATCAATTTCGTTTAAAGGGAACCACTCAAATGAGTATATGGTATACTAGTATCTCTGTTCAACAGGGATTGTGAGATTTAACTGTTCAATGTTATCAATTGACTAGGAATGTTTTTCATAGTCAATATGTTACAGGTATCTTCTATGTTTTTATATTACATAAGTAAACATTGTTAAACCAATTCATATCAAAGATGGCTATTCTATTCTAAACATCACCTAACATTATAATACTTAAATATTATACAATGAGGTTAATGATACATTTCGTTTGAAGGGAACCACTCATAATGACTTGGGATGTTTTTCATATGTATACCTTATTTGTTAATATTAATAAGGTTTGCCATTTCGATATTACCATACGCATTTCACATTCAAAATAGAGTAACGTGAGACATAAATCTGTGTTATCATTTCTTTTAATACTTATTGATTTTGGCTCAATAATTATAATATATACGATATTTGAAACAGCTTAGAAGAAGAGAGTTACGGTTATCATCTTTGGGATATGTGTTTTATGCAGTAACTATCCTAAAAATGTAAAATCTCAGTATTGTCTCTGAATGTAATCAAAATGCAATTATACGATTATTCATATTCTAGCTTGAAATATAAGCAATCAAAATGAGTCATCTGCCGTTCTGTTATCATTGCCCAATTGGCAGTCATGCATGTCAATAGTAAAAAAATCAAACATTGTGCATTCTATTCTTAAAGTGGGTTATGCCTTGATCAAATATGTTTGCAGATTGGTAAGGAAACACGGAAATGGGAAATTCAGAAACAGTTTGATCAAATCCTAGGGGACCATCCGAAACGAAAGCACATAAAAGATTTCATCATGCTGTCAAACACCACTTCCACGGAATCCGATTTTGACGTGCTCCGACGCCGTATTGTACAATTAGCCTCAAAAGTTGAAACATGGGGACAACAGCTTCCTACTCGTTGGATTAAGTATGAACAAGTCTTAGATCAACATCGAGAAAACCAAGATAGAGTCATGGCATATGAGGACATGAAAACATTAGGGAAATCAGTTGGACTTGAAATTAAAGACAGGAATGAAATGAATTTGTTTCTTAAATATCAACATGATATAGGAAATCTCATTTATTTTGAAGACATTCCGGATCTAGTAATTTTGCAACCACAGTGGTTAGTTGATGTGTTAAAATGTCTTGTGTCAGCGAGGAAGTTCCAGATCCAAAGAAACATTGTTTACAACTCTGACTGGAAAGATTTAGAAACAACGGGTAGACTAACAGAAGATTTGATTACACAGGCATTTACAGGAGAGGGAGAGGGGACAGATTTCATTAAATACCGACGTCACATTCTCCAGATTATGGAAAAATTTGATATACTTGTCAAACCAGACATACCTGAGGAAGAGTATGTATCCTCACTAGAAGAAAAAGATGAAAATGACGAAATTAAGAAATCAAAACTTCCAGTATATTATTATGTGCCATGTTTGATTAAATCAAAGGCCATTAGCAATATAGTTGACAGTTTCAAAGTAGATGGACAAGATTTTAACAGGACATCTTGGATGTGTATGCATTTCGATTTTTCTTCCTCCTGCTTTCTTTAACCATGTCCTTGTGAATTACATACGCCGTTATCAAATTAGTCGGGAACCATCAAAACATGGATGCAAGTTAGCACTTTACCGCGGAATGGGAGTCTTCAATCTCGATTCATCGGGTTTAACAAAGCTGGCAGTTTGTGTTAGCAAACACGTAATCCTCTTTCAGATCTGGAAATGGGGCAACAATTTCAAGCTGTCATTCAAAGGTATCTGGGAACATGCAGAAGCCACCATTACTGGAATAAAAGGGAGGTACAAGATGAATGTATCGTACACAGTGAAAATGAAGTGCTGTAATGGAAGCTACGACAATCCAGATGGAATGGTGAAAATGACAAAGTTGGAGTCTGACGAAGAATACTTTTGTGATGAGCACGCAGAACTACATAAATCAAAGGACCTGTTAGACTCCTGGTTTAAGGTATATACATAAAATATTTACATTTAAATAAAAATTTAGAAAGGAATTGTGGAATGTGTCAAAGAAACAATATGTCTTCAACACAGCGAAAAAATCCCGCAACCGGAAACGGGTTTCATTTGTCCCCTAAACAAAATAACATAATAACATTCATTGCATGATTTAACGGAACAACAAATTAAAAATGTTTACCTGATCAAATAGTTATTCCAAAGCTTCAATCCTTTCATAAAACTCGTTGTATTGTCTGATTACTTTTGTTTGTGTTTCTTAAATACTGAATATGGATTAAACATTGAATGCATGAAAGTTTGAAAATATGGTGACGGTATTTAAGATATAAATTCGATACACAAATTATGTATATATTGGCACCAAAAGCGAAAAGTGATACGTAACAATAAAAGGTTTACGAATCTTTGTACTTACACAAATCCTCCCAACTCCTAAGTCTTAATTAAATTTAGAGCTTTTAAAATGTAGGATGTTCATACTGTTCTTAATATCGTTGGCATTGGTATGATATTGCCAAAATTGTTGCTTTCGAAAATGACATATTCCCATTTTTGAGATATATCATAATCAATTAATACTGCAGTCGTTTGGAATATTTCAGTCAGTCATATTATCCGTTATAGTGACAGGTACACCTTCTACACCAAGCCAATGCATCGAAAGGTGAGACAATTGGTTTTGGTTTTTCATTTGTGTTTTGTAGGAGGAATTGAATGCTGAAAAGTTGAATTATGTACGACTTGCAAAAACAGTTACAGACTTGATGCCGGAAGTTATGGTAGAACAATTAAAATCGGATGGATTCGAACTCACAGGAAATACAAGCGTGACACTTCGATCTCTATTCACCTCTTTCCAACTACAAAACAAACATAAACCAACTAACGGAAAGTGGGCAAGTCCAATGTGCCCGAATGAAGACACTGAGATAGCTGTAGGTGATGATGTTAAACGTTGGCGTTTCATCCTCAATGAACTCAAGAACCATCCAAAAATAAGCGAAGAATCATTCGTAGCTCTTGAAGAGGTCTTGGCAAATGTGTTCATCCGATATGAGAAAAGTTTCGAAAGCTACTCGTTTGTTAGCAAATATCAGAAGATAATGACTGAAATGTTTGAAACAAACGATTATGATTTCTATCTGCAGAAGGTAAAACATGGTTAGTATATACCAAACTTTAGCTTGAGATCAACTACTAAAGTTGAGCTTTTCACTTCAATTCTTATATGTTCTTTTACATTATGAGTATATTCATTTGAATAAAAGAAACAACTGTTTTCAGATTGTTTCAAATCGTTTCACTTTCGACAAAAAATATTAAATTCAGGGTTCGGGATTCGACCCTATTTATTTTGGTACAAAAATATCCAATATTTTTCTAACATTTAATCAATCATTTACCGAATGTTATAGCATGATTGATTTCTAAAATTACAGAAATTATTCCCGATACATTCGAGGTAAACATCAGACGCCATTACCAGATGATTATACAGGAAATATATGTAGGCAAAATATTGGACCAAATGATGACCCACTGTATGTTATCCATTGAAGACAGACGCCATATAGAACAACATGTCAAACAGACAGAACAAAATAAAGCGTTGCTAGATATAATCATTAATAGGAATCGTTCCACTTTTAAAGCATTTATTGATGCTTTGCGGGAAAGCGGATACGATGATATAGTCAAACTACTCAGCTGCGATCTAGAAGATACCACAGTAGATACAAGAACAGCACAAATGGAAGGTAATGAAATGATTTATGATTTGTGTTGATTTTCTAATTTAAAACTGATTGATAATTGATAATGCTACAATGGATGAAGACTTAAAGGTACTAATTTTAACTTGCAATATATGAAACGTTTTTGTGTAGCAATTTGATTTTTAACATTAGACACAAGCATTATTTCTTAATTTTAACAACACTTCGTGCCTTGTTTGTTTAAGGAAGTCGAATGAAAATTGCCGCCAATATAGATCAATTTCTTAAATGATGGATTTACCCAAAATTAATGGATCACAGAATAAATCAATAATACAGTATGTAACTATTCCCTGTCATTGATAAAGCTGTTTATGTTATATCTATAATATTTTCTTAATCGCAACAAAGGTCAGTTATATACATGTAGTAACATTAACATATTGATCTTTTCAACATATTTAATGTTGTTGAAGGGACTCTGAATTAAATTACATCTATATGACAAGAAACATATTTGTCACATGGCAACTAGTCTGTTGCACCCCTTCTACTTCAACACAATTGTATTACTCAATGGAGGAGTAAGAATTTCAAGAATGTGATAGCTGCAGATAAAAGTAGAGGAAACAACAGGTAGAAATTCATAGTGTACATACTCAGTCCATGATTTTCTTAGAACGGTCTAAATTAAAACTAAATAAATGGTCAACTCTCAGTAACGATTCTATATACAGATATAAGACGATGTGGTATGCGTGCCAATGAAACAATCTTCATCCAAGTCACAGTTTTGTAAAAAAAAAAAAACAGTATAGGTCAAATACGGCTTTCAACACAAAGACTTGGCTCACCCGAACAGCAAGCTGTAAAAGGCCCCCAAAATAACTAATGTAAAACTATTCAAACAAGAAAATCAACACTATTTAAAAAAAAACGAGAAACGAGAACCAATTTATTAACCACATCAATGAACGACAGGCCCCAAACAACAGGTTTCTGACGTAATGGCTACCAAAATACATGGTGCTTGAATTCAATCAAAAGTTTAATTTTTAAAAGCATCAAAACTAATTATGTTTAGGTTTATCACACCAATATGGACAAAAGGGTCCACTGCTTAGTTCTCATGTTTATTTCTATACAATTTCAAAATTTTAAAGCCTAGAAAATATTTTTCTTTGGACTCTTTTCAGGATTGTCAGCATGGACTGTTCCATTACATAAGGTACGTCTGCAGAAGAATTACGTAGATATCATATCTACCATCAAACACGAGGCCATAGTAGATCATTTGATATCGTGTGAATTGTTAACAATAGACGATCAGCAAACTATAGAGGCTTGTCCAGCACAGACTGAAAAGAACAGGAAGTTGATGGACCGACTATTGCATTGTGGAGAGAAATGCTTTATGGAATTTCTAAATGCTTTACGTTCTGATGACGTTTATGCAGATCTTGCAAATCAGATAGAACAAACAGATGTCACCAGTATTGATATTGCTTCTCTTCAGAGCTGTTATGCAAAAATGTAGATAATACATAACTTATGAACTTAGTAGTTATACCCATTTAACAATGAAAGATATACTGATATATTAAGATGTATTACGCGTCTAATAATGAAACACGCATACACAGAGTTAGTACTAAATTGACATCATTTCGCTTTTTTTCTCATCCGACTCAAAGGGCCAAGTGAAATTATCTCATCATTTGGTGTCCGTCGTATCGTGTCGGTTGTTAATCTTCACACAATCTTCTCCTCCCAAACCACTTATCGAAATTAAACAAAAATCGTCATTGGGGTGTCTAGGTTAAAACTGTGTTCTATGACTCCGTTTTCAAAACAACATGGCCGACGTGATTACAATACGACAGAAGTTAAAAAGCAAGTTTTGTCTTTTATCTAGAAAAGTGAAATAAAAAGACGTTTTATTATCTTTTAATGTGTTTCTAGCAGCAGCTGGACAATGTTCAAAACATTTCTAACAAGAATAATTGAATTTGAATGACGATTTGGATTTTTTTTTGCATTTCATAAAAAACAATATAGGCGGCATGGTTACAATACAATTTAAATAAACATGCATGATTTGTCTATTATTATTTTTTTCTTCATTTTTGCATTATATCCTATAACTATAGTGCACATAGTGAAACTTTAAACTCGAAAAGGATCAGCAAGACGAGATCTAGAAATAAGTCAAACGTAGCCAATACCGTTTTACAACTCTTTATTATTCGTGTACCAAGTCAGGAAAATGGCAGTTGTTATCTTATAGTTCGTTTCTATGTATGTTACATTAACGTTTATGTTTTGTTGCACCTCGGTGTTTCTGTTGTTTCGTTGTTTTCCTTTTATAGTTGATGTGTTTCCCTCGGTTTTAGTTTGTAACCCGGATTTTTTTTCTCAATCGATTTATGACTTTTGAAAAGAGGTATACTACTGCTGCCTTTATTTAGATGTGTAATATCCAAAAAAAATTCCCCTATTGGTCCTTTTTTTCCTTTTTAAATCTGCCCTTTTTCAAAAAATTGTGCAGACTTTATCTTTGTTTCAAATTAAGAAATATTTGGCGTTAGTGAAGTTTTATCCTGTCCCGTACTATAGAAAACATTTTACATAATATATTTCATTGCAAATAAGATAATAGCCATTCCTGAAAGTCAACCAAATGTTCACCCTTATTCTTTAAATGTGCAAGCTTTAGTAACCATGCAACCTCAAGTTTTAAAAATATTTTATAGAAACAGACAAATAAAAAAGTGCTTTGAAATACCCAAGATTTATGTCTATGACACAGATTTTTTTACTGCAATGAAATGTAAGATAAAATTCCTAAAACTGTTAAATTCAAGGGAAGATATTTTTCGACCCTTTTTCGTATGAAACTGGATGTCCCGTACTATGATTTGGGGGTATTATACATAAAGTTATTGCCTTTAATTACGTATTTTACCATTTTTATTTTGCGTATTTGACCAACATCTTATAAAACTATGAAAAAATATACTTTAAACTTTTGAAAGCCAATATGATCAGCAAGACGAGATGTGCAAATGATACTAATTACCAAACTCGTCCGTCGACTCCCAAATCAAACCCTTTTCAGTTCACATTTTAGTCAAACATGAACATGATGAAACAGGTCAACCGACTACAACCTAAAATACTATAGTTTACAATTAAATCAATTTAGCTTTATTTGAACATCTTGAATGTATGAACTGATGTTTGTTTGCTCAGTCTAGTTTTATATGTTGTGTTTTGCATACTATTGTTTGTCTTTTATTTTATTTATTTTTTGGTTTTGCTATGGCGTTGTCAGTTTACTTTCGTCTTGTGAGTTTGAATATCCCTTGGTGTCTGTTCGTCCCTTTGATAAACATTGATATATCGGTTTAATCAAAATAAGCTATACCTTAACATATATTCTACTTTTTCGCTATTTTGTTTTTTTATCATTTAGTTTTTTTTTAGATACATATGTATATGTAGATGACATGATGTTCATGTTTCTTTTAATTGATATTTGCTAATGAATAGTTAATGTTTTTCTCAATGAGTTCAATTGACAACCTGTTCCTTTATATGATACTAGTCAATTTTGTAACAATCTATTAAAATATTTCGCTTTTCACATATATACAAAAAGTCATGTAGTTAAAAAGAAAATAACTGAGCGTGTAAATATGCAAAAATAAATGTATTTTGAATAAGTCAGGGTTTTCTGTTTTCAATACGCAATAATACGTCCACTAAGAAATTATGTTTAGACATTTTGATAGCAGTTCATTTACCATTTATATAATCTAAACACACTAGATAAACCTCAATGAACAAACGGTGATAATGAACATTAAAGACGCCAGTATAAGATACGAACTATTACAAAACATTCTTAAAAGCAGCGAAGAAATTCCCAAAATTAATTATATGTCTGAACTTATAAAAGTAAAATCACAAAAATACTTTATTAAGAGGAAAATTTCAAAAGGAAAGTCCCTTATCAAATGGCAAAATCAAATGAGAAAACACATCAAACGAATGGACAACATCTGTCATACTCCTGACTTGGTTCAGGCATTTTCAAATGTAGAAAATGGTTGATTTAACCTGGTTTTATAGCGCTAACCTCTTACTTGTATGACAGTCGCATCACATTCCTTTATATTTACAACGATGCCTGAACAAAACAGACATAGTTGTCAAAATAGGAATACATCAATCATCACTGTGTCAAACTCTCAATTAGAAAAAAAACAAACATATATTTAACAAAGAAGAACAAAAGCATCTACCATATAAAATAATTACATTTATTGCTTACTTATATATGTGTTTTAATCAACCAATAAATGATTGAAATATTTGAAGTCCTGTGACTGAATGGCAAGGTTCACATCAACTCTAGTGTAGAGTCGCGTGTTTGACGTAAACCATTCAATAATCCCATACAACGAATTATCAAATAAGAAAAAAGTCCTATGGTCACAAATAACATTCAATAACGATTTATCATGTTTATGGACCGACATTCTGTCTACAAAAGAACTGCCATATAGCAGTTTTCTCTACGGAATTTAGTTTAAGATTGAGATTGATAAAAAAAAATTGCCTTAAGTAGAGTCACGACTCAGTCATTACTGCTGAAAGGACGTGCTGGATCAG
Organism: Mytilus edulis; assembly: GCA_019925275.1. NCBI lineage: Eukaryota > Metazoa > Mollusca > Bivalvia > Mytilida > Mytilidae > Mytilus > Mytilus edulis. Next base: position 56,144,005 of record CM034351.1, on the reverse strand, counting down.
CTCCTCTTTATGTACGATATTGGTTTACTGATAGATTGATCACCGACGTACTACTTTCGATGACGCAAACCATTCCAACGTTACGCTGTTCAGTCTACATGGTTGTTTAAGTAAATACCAGTTGATCTGTATCCTAGGTGTTATATAATGGACAGTCATGTCATTGTCTCACGACTGTGGTCCTGGTAATGCTTCCTGTCATCGTTAATACTATATTCGAGACTTATCGACCAGTACTTCATTATAGAGGTTAGCGGGATGCGCAACTGACCGACCTTGCCCTGGCAGCAGCCGTTGTGAAGTCAGAAAACAACAGAATATTCGTTTCACAGATGATATCGGATATGTTCCTTATGTCGTAATTGCAATACCCTTCCCTTTTCACGATTGTGACTTACCGAATTAGACGTTTTACCGGATTTGAAATAACATAAGCAACACGACGGGTGCCAAATGTGGAGCAGGATCTGCTTACCCTTCCGGAGCACCTGAGATCACCCCCAGTTTTTGGTAGGGTTCATGTTGCTTAGTCTTTAGTTTTCTCTGTTTCGTCTTCTGTACTATTATTTGTCTGTTTGTCTTTTTATTTCTAGCCATGGTATTGTCAGTTTATTTTCAATCTAAAAGTTTAAAGATCAGATAATGTTTAGAATACCATAAAGAGGCTATCCTTCGGTGATCAATTCTAATGTGGTGTTTTGGAAATTAATCACGTTTAATGAAATGAATTAGGCTTATTTGTTTTTAATACAAGTTTAAAATTTATTTCAAAACCCTAAGATATAAGACCTGCTGTGTCTGTTTTGTTTGCGCATCGTTGTAGATATAACGGAATTTGATGCGACTATCATGTAGGTCCACTCCACCATTTTCTATATTTGAAAATGTGTGTAACAAGTCAGGAATATGACAGTTGTTGGCCATTCGTTTGATGTGTTTTGTCATTTTATTTTGCCATTTGATTAGAGACTTTCCGTTTTGAATTTTCCTCGAAGCTCATTATTTTTGTGATTTTACTTTTTTCTTATGTTTTAATTCCGAAATAAAACCAATTAAGAAAACCATTTAAACTGGTTCATATGGTTTTACCCATTAGCTATTTCATTTATGTTATATTGTATCTCAATTTGTTTTTTTCCACAGGTAGGAAACTTCAATCAGACTTTAAAAACAGAATCTTCTTATTTATACTTCAATAATTTTGTTCAAACAAATCTATCCTCACTTTTCATTTCGTATCTAATCATTTTGTAAATCAACCAAAAGACAATGAAGTTGTTATTTCTGTACCAATGTATAACAAATAGAAGTAAACAGGAAAAACAAACCCAATAAAGTATAGCTGATGGCCGGTACGCATTTCAAAAATCGTGTTTTTGCGATCTCTTGAATACGAAAATTAATCTTAAATAAAATAATATGATGCTTAGTTGTATGTTTGTCTCGCTTCATTTGTAACGCAATTGTCTTTTTTTTCGACAAAACGACCAAGACTGCTGTCAAGTTGGCCCTCTAAAGTCGCTTCAAAGTACTGCTTGCGAGACTTTTTGAAAAAAAATGTCTAGCCATGGCAAATAGCTGTTGTTAAAAACAGTTCCTTAATTAATGTAACACAATGGATAGATACAAAAAAAAATAAGTTGGTTAAAACTTGGTCGAGTATGGTTTGGCCATAATTCAGATGAGGTCGAGCATGGTTCAGATTAGGTCGAGCATGGTTCGGAGTGAGATTCAGACTAGGTCGAGAATGGTTCAGACTAGGTCGAGTATGGTTCAGACTAGGTCGAGAATAGTTCAGACTAGGTTGGCCATGATTCAGACAAGGTCGAGCATGGTTCAGACTCATAAAAAATGATTAAGTACTGGTTGAGTAAAGGTCAAGTACGAGTTCAAACTGTTGGTCGACTTCAGTCGAGTATTATCATGGTATATTAAAAATTGTTTGATTCTGTGGTGGGGTTTGGCATGCAGACTCTGTAAATTAGTATTCTGGCTCCCATTTAAGTGAAAAGATGTATACGAAGTGAACGTCCTTCTCCTTTTAATCTGAAAAAAAAAATTGTCAATGAAATTTTCCCAAAAATAATTTGACTCTCTAAACTCGCCAAACATGGCAAACATTTTATCATTTTTCGATTTTAACACTCTTTACTCGGACCCATCTTCAATTGTAATGTAATTGTATTTTTATATTAATAGAATATCTATTCGAGACTTCATTTTGACTGTTCTATTTGTTTGAAGTTGTTTGTGTATCCTATAATTTGTGTATTTAATGAAAATAGAATATATCTCACCGGCGTATTCTCAATAATATTTTTACAGTGTGTATTACTACTTTTTGGACTAATTATATCAAAATTAAGTGCTGATTTTTATTCTTTTTATAGCTGGACCAAATCACTACACTTTACTTTAAAATTCATGACCAAAATTTTGTTTACAGTGTAATCCACTTATTTGCCATTTGAGGCATATAACATGGATAAATAAATTTGGAAGGGGTATTAAAACAGTGAGCAAGTAACACATTGTCCACGCTAAGGACTGTGTACTCGGACCTAATAGGATAGAAAATGGTGAACGATCTAAATTAAATTTTGTATGACCAAAGCTTAATAAATATTAAGACTGCGTACAAAGTGTAATGGCAATATGATATATATTATAGGCAATACGATTAATTCTATATTCCACTTTGCGTGTTGAATTTAGACGTTAAAATAGAGTACTTGTTTGATTTATCTGATAATTATTCAAAAGTCAAATTTATATGACCCTGTGCATAAAAATGGAGGTTTTCCAATGAAAGGGGGCCTTCCATGAAGATGAAATATTTTCCTGCAATATTTATGTTATAAAAAATCCTTACATATGTATTTAATGTATTTTGAATGGAAAGAAAACTTACAAATAGCATATCATATTAGTTTAAAAGGGTCTTGCTAAGTAAGACTGAAAATAATTAAGGGTCAATTTAGGCCGTAGCGCATATTTACATTTAAAAATGCACATTGAAGCTATAGTAAATATAAAAAATGTGTCATTTCATTCTTTTCTATACTCAGGTGACATGATACAATAAATCTGAGCAAAAACAGACTCTTGCATTCTACTTTTTGTGCAGATAGTAGGGTCTGATACAAAGATTTTTCACTTTTTAGTGAAAAACTTGCATGCAATTTTAGTCTCAACAGGCTTATATTTGAACCACATGTTATCCTACAGACGTAAAGAAAGATATTATGTGAAATGAAACAGGTACAATAGACATTGTTCAGTGCTTTTTATACAGTGAGGTCTTTATTATGAACTTAAATTTGTATGTACCAAGCTCCTCACATTTGACTTGATCCAAACAGGGCGTTAGAGGAGAGTCATTTATACAACACATGTTGCACATATCGTCTGAGATAATCTGCTTTTCTGTAGATTCAGAGTGCACAAATAAGTAATACAACTGGATTAAAACATATAAACACAAATATTGACACATGAAAACCAGAAATAGAAAGTCAGACTAAATTGACAGGAAGAGACAAGTCGAGCATTTGACGAGCTCCTGCCAGACTATGCCTTAATTATCAAGTACTAAATCAGACTTCAATGATTAATCTGCGTATGATTTTGCGTTTTAAAGAGTTATTGAAACAATAGCCGTAAACCTTATTCATGAACAAAAAAAATCTTGTAATGTGATCAATTTTGACAATGTATCAGTCTTTATTAACAGATAAAACTTGTATACTTAATGTAACTCCTTTAACCTCAGGTATAATTTGAGACGCCGTACAGGGCTGCCATTGTATTCTTTGATCAAGAAGGATAATTTTAATCATTGTGTTTGGTAGCGATGTTTATATTGGAGACGCTGTTGATGCTGGTAATAACGTCAATGCAGAATAAGACTTGGTAGTTTGAACATGGTGAATGATAACACACGATTTATACCAGTTCACCATGTTCACGCCATTGATTCGTCTCTAGATCCAGTTGTCATTGGTATTCTGTCTTTATTGGAAAATTGTGGAAAATGACAAGTGTGGTCCAGTTTTCTTAGACGGAAAATGGCACCAGACTTTCTACAGGAACCTACTTGTTTGTATAAGGGGAGATACAGTTCATTTTTTTGGTTGGAAAATTGTGGAAAATGACAAGTGTGGTCCAGTTTTCTTAGATGGAAAATTGGCACCAGTCTTTCTACAGGAACCTACGTGTTCGTGTAAGTGGAAATACATGCAAGCCAGTATATGTATATACGGAGCAGGGTCTTCTGTGCACTGTTGTGTGTTTTGTCAACATGTAGGTAGTTGCAACAATGACCAGGCCGTAATAGCCTTTATAGCTGATGACACAGATAAAATATTATAAAATTGCTTTTTATAAATGTTTTGTAACCTTATTTTGATTTTTTCAACGTATGATTTTGTATGGAAACGGTCATGTCTCACTTTTTATATTTGTTATATAGTACGCTTGCATTCATAGCAGTGATGAACATTTAATGTGGTGTCCACCACCTCACACTACTAGCATCATGTGAAAAGAAATAGTTAATTGATCGATGAGACAGTTTAAATTCATTTAAAGAAAATTAAGTGACATGTCGATTTCTGAGAAAACTGTAACAAAATTTAACAAAATTGCAAATTTTGTTTGATTCATCATCAATGCATTTCTATATACATGTAATGACAATAATCGAATGATCTGTATGAATATTTACAGTTATGTTTTGTTATCCATAACGATTCAATGGATTTTAACGAAAGAATATAAGAATAAGTTTCAAATCTATACTAACCATTGTGCAGCTGACATCCTTTTCGTAAACTTGGATAATATATTAAGTTCCGACGCTTTATTATGAGAAAAACACACGCACTTATTTTAGTTATGTGACTTATGTCCACAAGAACAAAATTTGCGCATACTAGGTAATTCCACTAACTATTCGATGTGTTTGTGTCGTATTTATACTGTAAAAAGATGCACTCGATTAAAATCCATTGATTCGCTTCAAAAAGTTTCCTTTTGTTTTCATGTCTTTATTCTTAAATTATTTGTAAGTATGAAATATTTGATGTGTTCATTAATTAATGTGTATATTTTGTTTTTTTGTTTTGGAGAAGACGTTACTAAGTTGTAAAACTTGTGTCTGATCCTTTTGTCATTTTGAACAATACAATATGTTTAAACTAATGCATTTCAAATACTATGTAAACAAACTTGTATTCTCAAGTATTTCAGAAATGCTATTTGTCCTTATCAAATATTAAGCTTATTCTGATACTGTTGTTTGCAACTTAGCTTTGAAATTTCTATAACAATTATTACCGTAAAATAATAAATAAAACGTTGTTATGAAGTCACTATAATATGCAAACATAGTAAATCATTTATTATGAACTGAAATACTTTTATTCATACATTTTATCCTATTGATATAATTTATTCAGTGGATTATTAGTTTTTGAAAATATCAATGTCTTTTTCTCTAGATGAAACAGGTCATTTTATGAGTGATGAACTTTGACCTTAATTTATGGCAAGATTGGAATTTCTTTTTTATTTACGGTACAATTTTCAAAAAGAACATGATTTAAGCTTTCCATTGTGCTTTTTGAATGGCATGAGGTATTTAGATGTTTTAAATTTCTAAAATTGTCCTCTCCACCGCTCCACTAGAAAAACAATACAGCTATATCAATCATAATGCCACATATAAATATAGATGTATCTTTTGGGTTTTTTTCTTTTTAGACAATCAAACAAACCATCAAAAATCGGATTGAAAAATTCTGCCTTTCTGTAGTTACGGACCGGAAGAACGTGACATATAATCTTTCAAAATATTTGTCAGCGGCCAATGAAAATTATCATTCCAAACGATTTTGTATTACAATGTATGTTACACCACTGTTGATTTCCGTATAAATATGACAAAATTGGTTCTAACTCATAAGTGTTTTACATTAAAATTACTTAACATTTCCATGTTTACGAATCAGCATATTACAAAAAAAAAACCATTACTGATAGACACGTTTTATATGATTGGAAAAGGTTACATTACTTTATACTTTTAAGTATGTGTATCCCGTAAGCTGCTACCGACAATACTTTCAGTGTATTCCTATCTTTGTAAAGTTTTCGAACATATTAAGCCTTTACATTTGGTACTGATTGTTATTTCAACTAACCTTTTTTTCTTAAATCTGCCGGGTATTCCTCAGAATTACATGGTCGTCAATTAAATCAATTGATCTACGAATTCAAAGAGGATTTACAGATGTTGGAAGAACATACATTTAAAATGATATATGCTCAATAAATTCTATCAAATTAAACTACATGTATTTTAATTAAACAGGAATTCAGTGCTTTAAGTAAAATTTAGGATGAAAAAAAGAAATTTTTCTACAGGTATGACAGATTTTAAGTTTTAAGATAGTTATGGCAATGACATTCCTAGCTGAATAATGTACCAGTGATGCGTTGATAACGTTTGTTAAAATCTGTGACATCACTACAAACACGGGCGTAGTTATAATATATAAAATCTGTATGAAGGAGCAAAAGGAAAATGCCGTCTACAACATTAAGAATGAAACATCGTCGTAAAAGTTAGTATGGGAATTTCCTTTAAAAATTGAAATGTTTAAATTTAGAAAAGGACAATTACTGATGTTTATGTTAGATTTATTTAAAGTAAGTTAATATTGAAAAAAGTAATTTCTGGTAGTAAAATTATTGATTTAGAAAGACTTTGGTTCCACTTTTTGGGACGTATAGATATTCTTGCACGTCGGTCGAACGGAAACATTAAATCCCATGATGTGTTATAAAAGTCACATGTTTTTATCAATTGTCTTATCATGGTAGCATCTCAAAGACTGGCGGTCCGATAGCTTTTAAATTTGCTGATTGGTCATTTTATTTATAGACCTGTCTATAAATATATACACACAACCAGCTGGGAAAAATAGTAGGTATCGCATCGTCTGAAATGGCAGTAATTCACTGATGGGAACAAATTATAAAAGTGACTTATTGCCAAAATTATAATTCTGCTCCAAAGTTTCGGTTGTTGATTTGTGCAACTATACTGATATGTGAAAGCAATATACGACAAAGATACAATCACTACAATGCAGTAAAAGTTTGAAATGGGCTGTATGTACTAATGTGTACTCAACCAGTCTCAATCGGTCTGAAATTTACTTGAAAATACTCGACTGTAGTCTGAACCATACTTAACAGTCTGACATTTTAATCGACCTCTACTCGACCATTACTTAACCATTGTATACGAGTCTGAACCATACTCGACATATAGTCTGAACCATACTTGACCAAGTCATAACCAACCTAGACCTATTTTTTGTATTTATCTAATGTATTTCATTAATTTAGAAATTGTTTTTAACAACAGCTATCTCCCCTGACTCGAAATTTGAACATAAATTTGAAATTAAAAGTGTATTCAATACTTTAAAAAAAAATAATTAAAGTCTGTTGTCTTTCAAATGCTAGTCAATAACTTTATCTTTGATATTTTTTGTCTTTTTGCTTCTCAAGATTCTTACTAAGAAGACATTAAAAGAAAAAGAAACAAAATTATACAAAAATGAATAAAAACAAATAAAGAAATAAAAAATTTAATTTGAATAAATTCAAAAGACAGAAAAATCAAAAATAATATTAATTAACAAAGACTAAAACAATGTTGTTATTCTACATTTTGAAAAAAGGTGAAATGTCAATTTTGAAAGAAACCTATGTTACCTGTACAGGTAAATTTTAAAGAAACATACCAGTTGAAAACTTCAACCCTGATTGATTACAACAGGTAACATTATTTGATAACACATCAATCTATGTTTTATGACCCCAATATAATTATCATGATTTTACTGCAAATTCAAAAACATATTACAAATTTACCTGTTTGACTGTGTAATGGACAAAGTAAATAATAAAATTACCAGTCCTCTTTTAGTCGAACTTTAACATGTTTAAACTGTGAGTATTAGTTTAAGTCAAAACTGAAAGATGTGTATAAAAACTAAATTTCAAGTTTACTTTTAAATAAACAAACTGCACCGATAGTTTTTAAAATTCATTACGCCTACTGTTGAACAAGTGTACGACAAACTTTAATCTATCATAGATTGATACCTGTGTATTTATATTTTATTAATATGGCGACCGTTTGGATGTATGGTTGACTTTGAATGTGAAATGCAGATGGCAGTTAGGTCCGCTGCTGTATGCCCTGAGGTAATCGGTGCCCTAAGGTAATCGTGGCAATAGTGCCCATTTGCGTAGTAATAACATGATCTAAAAATAGAATAAACTAAAAATACATCATTGTACTTTCTATTTCGACTGACAGTATATGTGCGAAAAATAGGAGAAAACAGGAACACATACAATTTTTTACAATAAGTTACGACAAATAATTCACGAAAAAAATTCAAATATTTGGTTTATTTGTGATCATTGCAACGTGAACAGATATTTATTTAGTGAAACGTAAATGACTTAAAATAATTAAAAAGAAAACACTTTTTGAATGGCGATTTAAACTTTTATAATAATAGTTGTCAAAAACTGGTTTCATAGAGATTTATGTAAATAAATGTATATACAATTATTTAAACTAACTATTAAAGAATAAAAGTTATCCACACATGCCTAAGGCAGCAAACATTTGATTTTCGGGTGGGGGGGGGGGGAGGCTATGGATTTTTTTCCTTCGGCGAAAGACAATATTTTTTGGAGACGGGTCGAAAACATTTTTTTCTTTCATTTCAATTTTAGCATTACATATAGTGGCAGAACAATTAGAAGCAAACTTTAAAAAAAAACCATAGCCCCCCCCCCCCCCCCCTGAAAATGAAATGATTGCTGCCTAAGTTTCGTGAATGTCCTGTTGAAACTTTGACTATCATTGTGTTTGGTAATATATGACACTTACATATGGACAGATTACGCATATATTGATTTTGGTTACTTCTTTTAAAGTAACATAAGTAGAAAATGATAACATTTAATAGATAGGTTATTAAAATCAGTCCATCTTGTTCGACTACATGAGGGGCAGTGGCGGATTCATTCCTTTTTTTTTAAAGGGGGAGTCCCCAATCCAGGACACAAGGAGGGGGTTCCAACTATATGTTCCCATTCAAATGCATTGATCTCCAAAAAAAAGGGTTCCTATCCCCAGAACACCCCTGGACCCGCCACTGAGCTGTTACAAAAAATATCGCTATAAACTGTCACGGCATTATTTGAATTTAAGTGTATGCATCTTGCACTGTAAGATTAGCATTAACACTAATGCAAAATTGTTAAATAATTAACACTTTCGTTGGTTTTTTCTTATCTTTGTTTGAAATGTATTTTATTTAAAGCTTCTTTGTGTACCATTCTTTGTTTATTCGAAAGGGGTAGTAGATATAAATATATATATATACAATTAAAATAGAAGAACCTAGATGACGATATGTATGCGTTCAATAATGATACATATAAAAAAGAAGCTGTGGTATAAATCCCAATGAGACAACTGTCCACAAAAGGACACAGAAATTAACAACTGTAGGTCACCGTACGGCCTTCAACAATGAGCAAAGTCCATATCGCATTGTCATCTATAAAAGGTTTAGAAATTACAATGAAATCCAATTGAAACGAGAAAACTAACGGCCTTAATTATATAAAACAAATGAACAAAAACAAATATAGTAAAGAAACGACAACCACTGAATTACAGGCTCCTGACTTGGGGCAGGCACATACGTTTTTTTTTCTCATAAAAGTTGTACAAACAATCGATATGTGAAAAGTATTCTATCAATTATATCAAAGTATATTAAGCAAAGCATACATTAATAGATCCGTATTTTACTCGATTGGCTTTAAAATACTAGTAGTTAATAATATATGACACTAACATATGGACAGATTACGCATATATTGATTTTGGTTACTTCTTTTAAAGTAACATATATAAGTAGAAAATGATAACATTTAATAGATAGGTTATTGAAAGTCAGTCCATCTTGTCCGACTGCATGAGGGGCAGTGGCGGATCCATCCATTTGAAAAAGGGGGTTCCCAATTCAGGACACAAGGAGGGGGTTCAAACTATATGTTTCCATTCAAATGCATTGATCTAAAAAAAAAAGGTGCCTATACTCAGAACACCCCTGGACCCGCCACTGTTCATTGTTCAACTACTAAATTGTCTGTTTTACATACTAGTACACTTGGTACAATAAAAAACCTGATAATAAATTGTTCAAATAAGGCCCTTGAAAATAGTGGAATTAATTACTTTTGGAGTGTCAAAAAATTGCATGCATACAATGGTGATTTTAAATCTGTTCAAAGTTTAGATTTTTCTACTCTATATACCACTTTGCCTCATATTCTTATTAAGAAAAAATTCACATCCCTAATTAACTAGGCATTTAAAAAGTCGGAATGCGAGTACATATGTTCAAACTCTTTGCGATCATTTTTTAGTAGCAATAAACAAAAGAACTATGTCAATTGGACATGCTTTGATACTATTTATGCGCTTGAATTTTTATTTGATAACATTTTTGTTCGCTTTAGAGATTCCGTATATCGTCAAGTTATTGGAATTCCAATGGGGACTCACTGTAAACCAATTATTGCGGACCTGTTTTTGTATTGTTATGAGTTACAATTTATGACTTAAATTAGCAAAGACCCATCAAAACAATATTTGATACAAAAATTTAACAATACTTTTAGATATTTGGATGATATATTGGCTCTCAATAATAACGACTTCCGTATGTATAATAAAGAAATTTATCCTGTAGAACTTACTTTAATTAAAGCTAATGATAACAATGACCACTGCCCTTTCCTCGATCTTGATATCTATATCATAAACGGGAAGATTAATACAAAAATTGTTGATAAGAGAGATGTTTTTTCATTTCCTATTGTTAATTATTCATTTGAAGATGGTGACGTTCCCTTGTCATCATCTTATGGTGTTTATATATCTCAACTTGTACGATTCTCTCGTGTATGTAACAACGTATTAGATTTTAGCGAGAGAAATTTATGTATTACTAAAAAATTATTACACCAGGGTTTTCGATATCACAAACTGGTCAAAACATTTACTAAATTTTATCATCGGTATAAGGAAATAATTCGTAAATTTAACTCAACATGCAGACATCTTATACGTTCAGGTATTTCACATCCAATTTTTTATGGAAATATTCTATATAAAGAACAAAAATGTCAGTATTCTCCTCAGAAACTAACAAAACCTTTAAATAGACTTATTAAAAAGGGATATAGTTCACTGGGGTAAAGCTGATGACCGTAACTGCATTCACGGTCATCCCAAGATGTCGGATGAAAAATTAGGTCAGTTTCTGTATTGTCTGTTAAAGTGTTTCTATATCATTTTCTTTACAAATCATACATTGAAACGATGTAAATTTATAAAAGAATCACTCGAAAATCACTAATTACTTCCGAGAAATGTGCATGAAACGGGAAATTCGATTTGAAAAAATCGCCAAGATGACCGTAAATCACAATCGAGATGACCGTAACAGAATCAGAGATTCATAACAAGGCTGACCGTAACTGCTTTTCAGATGACCGTAATTTGTAAATGATGACCGTAACTTTTAAAGGATGACCCTCAATTCTAAGAAATATCCGTATTTATATAACTATCTTTTTATATCAAATGATTAATCGTGTTGGTATACACATATTAATATGAAAGTTTTATCCTATAGGTAGAAGTAAATAAGACGTGCTTCAAATGCAAAGATTACCATATGTATCTTTTTTACAGTAGAGGGTTTAATTTTTAAAATGAATTTGACAAAAGACTTGCAAATGAACAGGAAGTGAAAAAATGCTACAAAAGCGCGATAAAATGACACCTTACAAGCATAATGAAAAAAATGCGGTGCACAGCCTTCAACTGCTCGACAAAAGATTTTGTTTTGTTTCTGGGATTCCTTTAAAAGACATATAATAAATACACATTTTTAAAAATACCAAAAATTTGCATGTACACCCATTGATATTATATCGTCTTTCATTTTGTCATGCAAATAAAATAACAGAAACATTTTGAAAATATCATTCGAATAAACTAGTGAAGGTGAGCTCCAGCAAAGTAGATCCTTAAAATAGTATTGTACGAAAAGCGTATCACAAGGCGGAACGTTGTCAATTTGTATATATACAGAAATGTTATTCATACAATCAGGATTCTACTTCTTCCTAGTGTTGACAGTGGGTTACTTGCCATTAATTTTTATAACCCTTCCAAATTTATTTCTCCATGTTTAATGCCTCAAATTACAAGTGGGGGGGTGAAATTACACTGTAAAATATTTGGGTCCAGAATTTTAAAGGAAAGTAGTGATTTGGTCCAGGTGAAAAAGGTTGAAAAATAGTACTTTGGAAGCTGTCAAACGATTTCAAGACGCCCTAAAGATAAAATTGTCCATATTTTGAGTTAGAGACGATAAGTTTTCTATAATTTTGATATATAATTTGTCCCAAAAGTAGTACAACACACTGTAAAAGTTTCTTTGAGAAAGCGCAGGTGGGATTTTTTTTATTTTCATTTATGTTCTAAAAGACATGCACTACGAAATAATTGTGTTCTCGGACCATTACGCCAGTTCATGCTCACAATCGTAGAAATGGAAGCCATTGTAGGGATGACGCTCTGCCAATTTTGCTCTTGAAAACTGATAAATTTATCCACATAGCACCATTACGATCGATCGTTATATGTCAGTTATATTTTAAAAGACAAATGTATGTACTAGCTAATGAGCATTAGTTAATGATCTTGTCTGCATTGATTCAACATAAAAAATATTGTCTGTTCGGATGTCAGATGGAATTTTTGAAAATTCTTAAGCATTTAAAAAAATTCTAATTAAATATTTCGTGGAAGGGCAGACTAAACATTTTCAGTAGTTGAAGATTATAAACCCTAGTTATCACACACAAGAAAATCATATTTTTTCGAAGATATCCATTTTCATCATCCAAATTAAAAGACTGTCGTCAAGTACTTTTAGAAAAAATAGCTATTCGAACACACCTACTCTGTTTTTGTGATTCTGTAGATAGGTATCTCACTTGACCCATATATTTCATCTTTTCGTACTGTCATTTTTTTACGTTATAAAGTCAACCTGTAGCTTTGATATATAATAATGATAGAATCTGAAGCGATATGCTATATAAAATACTCTTGCTTTGTACGTTTTAAAGACAAAATATACACCCCAAACATGCCCTAACATAAAAAGGTGCACTCGATTTTTCTCGTTTCGATACAATCGTTACCTGTTTTGGGGAATTTTTTCTTGATTCACATAATGGGAGGACAGTCACGAAAATTTCTGAACTAAAAGATTGATATGTTCTCCGTCCGTGATAAAAAAAAATCGGAGGTTATGCATTTTCTACATCCAACTTATAGATACTATATATAAAAAAGAAGATGTGGTATTATTGCCAATGAGACAACTATCCAGAAAAGACCAAAATGACACAAACATTAACAACTATAGGTAACCGTAAGGCCTTCAACAATGAGCAAAGCCCATACTGCATAGTCAGCTATAAAAGGCCCCGATAAGAACCATGTCGTCGACTTGATATCTTATTGTTTTGCATTACTATGTAATAGATACATTGAAAACTTATGCAAATGGTGTTTTTAAAATAAGAAAATTGTCGTTTTATTTGTTTCTATTAACTTTTTAAAATTTTGTTACTATATCAAACATTACAGTTAACATTTATCGCTTTCTCGATAAACACAGAGCTTCGATTCTTTTGTTCTATTTCAAAAGTGTTTCCGCCTGCATATATCAAGACAAATTAAGATTTTGATCTGCTTCCTCTGGAACCATACACATGGGCTCGATTACCAAATATTCGTATGTATGATTTATGTTTTTAATGCTCCATTTATTGGCATTATGTTTTTCTGGTCTGTGCGTACGTTCGTCCGTTTGTCTGTTTGTTTGTCCGTTTGTCCAGCTTCAAGTTAAATAAAATTGAAACTTAGTACACATTTTCCCCTATGGTATGATCTTTTTAATTCTAATGCCAAATTACAGTTTTATCCCATTTTCATAGTCCACTAAACATAGAAAATGATAGTGTAGATGAGGCATCCGTGTACTAGGGACACATTCATGTTTCTTCAAATTTTCGTCGTATCGCTGTCAATTTGTGTTAAAATTTTAACGTCGATATCAATAAATATTTCATTGTTTACGAGAAAAATGCAATTTACGGTCATCCTTTACAAGTTACGGTCATCTTTTTACCAATCACGGTCATCCTTGTTTTATGTTACGGTCATCTTGAAAATATTTTGATTATGATTTACGGTCATCTTAACGATTTTTCAAATCGAATTTCCCGTTTCATGCACATTTCTCGGAAGTAATTAGTGATTTTCGAGTGATTCTTTTATAAATTTACATCGTTTCAATGTATGATTTGTAAAGAAAATGATATAGAAACACTTTAACAGACAATACAGAAACTGACCTAATTTTTCATCCGACATCTTGGGATGACCGTGAATGCAGTTACGGTCATCAGCTTTACCCCAGTGATAGTTACGATACTGTTGTAAGGTCATTAAAGATTGCATATTTTGGCTTTAATATTGATTCACTGATAGAGTCTTTGAATCGGAACTAAACACATCTATTTCTAAAAAAACAGTTGTTGGCATGACACGGGTTATGTTCTTCTCATATATTTTATGATAGTTTGATACTAAACCCCTAACGGGAGGGATTGTGCCTGATATTCATATGATGAACACATAATCTTTCAATCAGTTTAATTGAGGTCTGGAGCTGGCATGTAAGTTAACTGCTAGTAGTCTGTTGTTATTTATGTACTATTGTCATTTTATTTATTTTCTTTTGTTACATCTTTTGACATCAGACTCGGACTTCTCTTGAACTGAATTATAATGTGCGTATTGTTATGCTTTTACTTTTCTACACTGGCTAGATGTATAAGGGGAGGGTTGAGATCTCATAAACATGTTTAACCCCGCCGCAATTTTGCGCATGTCCCAAGTCAGGAGCCTCTGGCCTTTGTTAGATTTGTATGATTTTAAATTTTAGTTTCTTGTGTATAATTCGGAGTTTAGTATGACGTCCATTATTACTGTACTATTATGCATATTTTTAGGGGCCAGCTGAAGGACACCTACGGGTGCGGGAATTCTCGCTACATTGGAGACCCATTGGTTGCCCTCGGCTGTTGTCTGCTCTATGGTCGGGTGGTTGTCGCTTTGACATATTCACCATTTCCTTTCTCAATTTTAATAACTATGTTTCTGATCTAATTTTGTATTCTATAAACGGCATCTATATATTTACACTACAAATCTACAACTCTCAGTCTATGGCTACACGTGCTGATCTTATCTATATTCATGCATAATATTCATTAGCTGTGTATGAGTATCAAAATCGTATCATACGCGATGATGACCAGCCAGTACATACTAAAATGATTTTATTCACCATTATTAAAAAAGAGAAACATTGCAGTACGAACAGTAATCTATTTGTTTTTTCATTTGACATTACTTTGAAAGTAACGTAGTTACAAGCACAGGTTATACAGTATTTAACTGCTTTTTTAGAATGTTAATTGTCTTAATCAATCTTATTTGAGAGATGTTGGATATTTTCAAGGAAAAACCTCACATCTCCAGTGGACTTTTGTACATGGTCAGATAACCTTAGGTCATCTCTAAATTACTGTGTATTTCCTGTATCTCAGATCATATCTATGATTGCTCACATGGTGAGGCTACCTCAGGTCACCTCTGTATGATTGAACATTGTGAGGTTACCTAATATTACCTCTGTATTGCTGTACATGGTGAGGTTACTCTGTATTACTGCACATACTCGTATTACCGTATAGCGGGTTATTTTCGCGGGTGTAAAATTTCGCGATTTTCATTGAAAAGGGTATACGAAAAATTTTGGCGGTTATTATTTTGGCGGATTCAACATTTTTAGCATTACCTTTGCATGTACATTTTTAAATTGGCGGAATTTATTTTGGCGATTTTGTTCTATCCGCGAAAATTTACACCCCGCGAAAATAACCCGCTATACGGTACCACATTTTGTATAAACTTTACAAAACACTATTTTTTAGTTTTCCTCAGCGCACTTCTGCATTTCTATACATGGTCAAGTGCACATGTTAACTAATGTCATTTCTTAACTACTGTATATAAATATGTAACCTCAGAATACCCCTGTATGTTAGAATATGGTGAGGTTACCTAAGGTCACAACTTCACGGTCATTGTACCAGCTGCATGTTACCACAGATAAACTTTGCAAAACGCTAATTTTCTACAAACCTCAGGTGACCACAATTGAATGTTCATAACTCCCTTCGTCAGCTTAGTCCGTCCAGATAACATCTATGTTCTTTTTTTCACGGACAGGCTACCTCAGGTCATCTGCAAATTACTGTACATGACCAGGTTACCTCAGGTCATATGTAAATTGCTATACATGACCAGGTTACCTCAGGGAACCACTGTACTACTGTGCATGGTAAGGTTACCTCAGGGAACCATGGTACTACTGTGCATGATGATCGGGTTACTTCAAGGAACCATTGTTCTACTGTGCATGGTCTGGTTACCTCAGGGATCCATTGTACTACTGTGCATGGTCATGTTACCGAGGGAACCATTGCACTACTGTGCATGGTCAGGTTACCTCATGGAACCACTGTACTACTGTGTATGGTCAGGTTCCCTCAGGGAACCATTGTACTGCTGTGCATTGTCATGTTACCTCAGGGAACCTTTGTACTACTGTGCATGGTCAGGTTTCCCCAGGGAACCATTGTACTATTGACATGGTCAGGTTACTTTAGGGAACCATTGTACTACTGTGCATGGTCAGGTTACCTCAGGGAACCATTGTACAACTGTGCCTGGTCAGGTTACCTCAGGGAACCATTGTACTACTGTGCATGGTAAGTTGCCTCAGGGAATCATTGTACTACTGTGTATGGTCAGATTACCTCAGGAAACCATTGTACTACTGTGCATGTTCAGGTTACTCAGGGAACCACTGTGCAACTGTTCATGGTCAGGTTACCTCAGGGAACCATTGTACTTCTGTGTATGGCTATGTTACCTTAGGGAATCATTGTTCTACTGTACATGGTCATGGTACCTCAGGGAACCATTGTACTGTTGTGTATTGTGAGTTTACCTCAGGGAACCATAGTACTACTGTGCATAGTCAGGTTACCTCAGGGAAAAATTGTACTACTGTGCATAGTCAGGTTACCTCAGGGAACAATTGTACTACTGTACATGTTTAAGTTACCCCAGGAAACCATTGTAATACTGTGCATTGTTAGGTTACTCAGGGAACCATTGTACAACTATGCATGGTCAGGTAACCTCAGGAAAACATTGTACTACTGTGCATTGCCAGGTTACTTCAGGGAACCATTGTACTTCTGTGCATTGTCATGTCTCCTCAGGGAACCACTCTACTACTGTGCATGGTCAGGTTACCTCAGGGAACCATTGTACTACTCTGCATTGTCAGGTTTCCTCAGGAAATCATTGTTCTACTGTGCATGGTTATTTAACCTCAGGAAACCATTGTAATACTATGCATTGTCAGGTTACTCAGGGAACCACTGTTCAACTATGCATTGTCAGGTTACTCAGGGAACCACTGTTCAACTATGCATGGTCAGGTAACCTCAGGAAAGCATTGTACTACTGTGCATTGTCAGGTTTCCTCAGGGAACCATTGCACTACTGTACATGGTCATGTTACCTCAGGGAACCACTGTACTACTGTGCATGGCCAGGTTACCTCAGGGAACCATTGTACTACTGTGCATTGTCATGTTACCTCAGGGAACCATTGTACTACTGTGCATGGTCAGGTTTACCCAGGGAACCATTGTACTACTGTACATGGTCAGATTACTTCAGGGAACTTTTGTACTTCTGTGCATGGTCAGGTTACCTCAGGGAACAATTGCACTACTGTGCCTGGTCAGAATACTTCAGGAACCATTGTACTACTGTGCATGGTAGGTTTCCTCAGGGAACCATTGTACTAATGTGCATGGTCATGTTACCTCAGGGAACCATTGTACTCTTGTGCATGGTCAGGTTACCTCAGTGAACCGCTGTACAACTGTGCATGGTCAGGTTATTCATAAAGATAGACAAGAATGAGATTTACAGATAATTTAGTAGACTGAATTTTTTTCTGAACTCATTTTTTTCTGTTTGTTTATAGGTTTATGGTGAATGGAAACATAAATATAGACTTTTTAAAAAATCTTGCATCTTTTTGGGATATCATTCCAGGAAAATGGAAGGATATCATGTTTACTTGAAGTGGTGAGGTCTAGTAAAAATAGCAAACAGACAGTAGAAAAAAAATGAGTTGACTTCACGATTGCGTAACGTTTTATTCTTCGTGGCAAGACCCCCTTTTTCAATTAAATCACAATTTCACTTTGGTACATACATGATATGAACATGATTTTTTTTCTAAGATCAGCTGTTTTGCATGTAAGCCTATGGAGCAGTCAATAACAAGACTGCAACCTTATGTTAATTTGATTTGAATCGATTATATTTGTTGTTATTTTTTGGGTTACCTGAGGTAATCCTGTTATGAAAGAATACTTCGTAGATACTTTGCTGGTATATGCATTTATGCTGTAATTACACAATTTCTTAATTTAAAATGCAGGACTTCATAGATTTGTATTGTTTATGCGATTATATGTAAATGTTACATGAGTTCACTTGAGTTAAATGGATTGTATTTGTCGTTATAATTGGGGTTACCTGAGGTAACCCTGTCATGAACGAATACTTCGAAGATACTTTGCTAGTCTTTACACTAATTGTAATAAACTAACTTATTCATTTTGAATGTAGAAATTCATTGAAGTTATATTGTTTATGAGATATATATGTAAAGGTGGTCTCAAATAACTTCAGTTAAGTGGGTTATATTTGCAATTATATTTGGGGTTACCTTAGGTACCCCTGTTATGAAAGAATGCTTATTAGATAGTTTGCTAGTGTAAACATTTATGTTGTAATCAAACAATTTCTTTATTTTACATGTAGGACTTCACAGATGTAAATTGCTTACGCGATATTTAGAAAATGCGATCTGTCTTAACTCGATTTAAATGGATTATACTTGTAGCTATTTTATGGGTTACCTGAGGTAACCCTGTCATGACAGAATACTTAGTATATACTTTGTTAGATTATGTATTTATGGTGTAATAAACCAACTTCTTCATTTTCAATGAAGGAATTCATTGAAGTTATATTGTTTATGTGATGTAAATGTAAAGGTGATCTGATTTAACTTGAGTTAAATTTGTTGTAATTGCTGTTATTGCTTGGGTTACCTCAGGTAACCCTGTTATGAAAAAAATATTAGTAGATACTATGCTAGTGTATACATTTGTATTTTAATCACACAATTTCTTAATTTAAAAATGTAGGACTTCATAGATTTGTATTTTTTATTTGATGTTATTGGTATGGTTACCCGAGGTTATCCTGTCATGTAAGAATACTTTGTAGATAGTTTTCCAGAATATACATTTAAGTTGTAATAAACGATTTACTTTTTTATAAATTTGAATTTCATAGATGTGTATTGTTTATATGATATAACGGGAAAGGCAACTTAAGTTAACTTTATTTGAATTGATTATATTTACTGTTATTTTTGGGGTTACCTGAGGTAACCCTGTTATGAAAGAATACTTCGTACATACTTTTCTGGTATATGCATTGATGTTGTAATTACACAATTTAAAATGTAGGACTTCATAGATTTGTATTGTTTATGCGATGTATAGATATATGTTACCTGAGTAAACTTGAGTTAAAAGGGTTGTATTTGTTGTTATTATTAGGTTACCTGAGGTAACCCTGTCTCAGGTAACCCTGTAATGAATGAATTCGTCGTAGATACTTTGCTAGTGTTTACATTAATTGTAATAAACAAACTTCTTTATTTCAAATGTAGTAATTCATGAAAGTTGTATTGCTTATGTGATGTACATGTAAAGGTGAACTCAGTTAACTTCAGTTAAGTGGGTTATATTTGTAATTATGTCTAGGGTTATCTCAGGTACCCATGACATGAAGAATGCTTTTTAGAAAGTTTGCTATTGTAAACATTTATATTTCTTTGTTTTAAATGAAGGACTTCATAGATGTGTATTGTTTATGTGATATACCGGAAAGGCGACTTAAGTTAACTATATATGAATGGATAATACTTGTTGCTATTTTATGGGTTACCTGAGGTAACCCTCTCATGACAGAATACTTAGTAGATACTTTGCTAGTATATGCATTTATGGTGTAATAAACCAACTTCTTCGTTTTTAATGTAGAAATTCATTGAAGTTATAATGTTTATGTGATGTATATATAAAGGTGATCTGAATTTACTTGAGTTAAATAGGTTGCATTTGTTGTTATTGTATTGGTTACCTCAGGTAACCCTGCTATGAAAGAATTCTTAGTAGATACTTTGCTAGTGTATACATTTGTATTGTAATTCCACAATTTTTTTATTTGAAATGTAGGACTTCATAGATTTGTATTGTTTATGTGATGCATATATATTTACAGGTGACCTCAGTGAATTTGAGTTAGATGGGTTATCTTTGTTGTTATTGTTATGGTTACCTGAGGTAACCCTGTAATGAATGAATCCTTCGTAGACACTTTGCTAGTGTTTACATTAATTGTAATAAACAAACTTCTTTATTTTAAATGTAGGACTTCATGAAAGTTGTATTGTTTATGTGATGCACATGTAAAGGTGACCTCAGTTAACTTCAGTTAAGTGGGTTATATTTTAATTATGTCTGGGGTTACCTCAGGTACCCATGATATGAAGAATGCTTTTGAGATAGTTTGCTAGTGTAAACATTTATGTTGTTATCGGACAATTTCTTTATTTTAAATGTAGGACTTCATAGATGTGTATTGTTTATGTGATTTTTCTGAAAGGCGACTTAAGTTAACTTGATATATATGGATAATACTTGTTTCTATTTCAAGGGTTACCTGAGTTGACCCTGTCATGACAGAATTTGTAGTAGATACTTTGCTAGTATATCCATTTATGGTGTAATAAACCAACTTTTCTTTTTAAATGTAGGAATTCATTAAAGTTATATTGTTTATATGATGTATATGTAAAGATGATTTGAATTAACTTGAGTTAAATAGGTTGTATTGTTGTTATTGTATTGGTTACCTCAGGTAACCCTGCTATGAAAGAATTCTTAGTAGATACTTTGTTAGTGTATACCTTTGTATTGTAACTCCACAATTTTTGAATTTGAAATGTAGGACTTCATAGATTTGTATTGTTTATGTGATGTATATATATTAAAAGGTGACCTCAGTGAACTTGAGTTAGATGGGTTAACTTTGTTGTTATTGTTATGGTTACCTGAGGTAACCCTGTAATGAATGAATCCTTCGTAGACACTTTGCTAGTGTTTACATTAATTGTTATAAACAAACTTCTTTATTTTAAATGTAGAACGTCATGAAAGTTGTATTGTTTATGGGATGCGCATGTAAAGGTGACCTCAGTTTACTTCAGTTAAGTGGGTTATATTTGTAATTATGTCTGGGGTTACCTCAGGTACCCATGTTATGAAGAATGCTTTTGAGATAGTTTGCTAGTGTAAACATTTATGTTGTAATCGGACAATTTCTTTATTTTAAATGTAGGACTTCATAGATGGGTATTGTTTATGTGATATTTCTGAAAGGCGACTTAAGTTAACTTGATATGAATGGATAGTACTTGTTTCTATTTCATGGGTTACCTGAGGTAACCTGTCATGACAGAATATTTAGTAGATACTTTGCTAGTATATCCATTTATGGTGTAATATATCAACTTCTTCATTTTTAATGTAGGAATTCATTAAAGTTATATTGTTTATGTGATGTATATGTAAAGGTGATCTGAATTAACTTGAGTTAAATATGTTGTTTTTTGTTGTTTTGTATTAGTTACCTCAGGTAACCCTGCTATGAAAGAATTCTTAGTATATACTTTGTAAGTGTATACATTTATATTTTAAATACACAATTTCTAAATTTAAAAATGTAGGACTTCATAGATTTGTATGTTTATGTGATGCATATATATATTTAAAGGTGATACCTGAGTTTACTTGAGTTATATTGGTTGTATTTGTTGTTATTATTGGGTTACCTGATGTAACCCTGTAATGAATGTATTCTTTGTAGATACTTTGCTATTGTTTACATTAATTGTAATAAACAAACTTCTTTATTTCAAATGTCGGACTTCATGAAAGTTGTATTGTTTATGTGATGTATGATTATATATAAATGGTGACTCAGTTAACTTGAGTTAGATGGGTTATCTTTGTTATTATTGTTATGGTTACCTGAGGTAACCCTGTAATGAATGAATCCTTCGTAGACACTTTGCTAGTGTTTACATTAATTGTAATAAACAAACTTCTTTATTTTAAATGTAGGACTTCATGAAAGTTGTATTTTTTATGTGATGCACATGTAAAGGTGACCTCAGTTAACTTCAGTTATGTGGGTTATATTTGTAATTATGTCTGGGGTTACCTCAGGTACCCATGTTATGAAGAATGCTTTTTAGATAGTTTGCTAGTGTAAACATTTATGTTGTAATCAAAAAATTTCTTTATTTGAAATGTAGGACTTCATAGATGGTATTGTTTATGTGATATATTGGAAAGGCGACATAAGTTAACTTGATATGAATGGATAAATACTTGTTTTATTTTATGAGTTACCTAAGGTAACCGTGCATGACAGAATATGTAGCAGATACTTTGCTAGTATATGCATTAATGGTGTAATAAACCAACCTCTTGATTTTTAATGTAGGAATTCTTTGAAGTTATATTTTTTATGTGATGTATATGTAAAGGTGATCTGAATTAAATTGTGTTAAATAGGTTGTATTTGCTGTTATTGTTTAAGTTACCTCAGGTAACCCTGCTATGAAAGAATTCTTAGTTGATACTTTGCTGGTGTATACATTCATATTGTAATTCCACAATTTTTGAATTTGAAATGTAGGACTTCATAGATTTGTATTGTTTATGTGATGTATATATATTTAAAGGTAACCTGAGTGAACTTGAGTTAGATGGGTTATCTTTGTTGTGATTGTTTTGGTTACCTGAGGTAACCCTGTCAAGTAAGAATACGTCGTAGATAGTTTTCCAGAGTATACATTTAACTTCTAATAAACCATTTACTATTTCATTTTGGACTTCATAGATAAGTATTGTTTATATGATATTCAGGAAAGGCGACTTTAGTTATCTTAATTTGAATGGATTATATTTGTTGTTATTTTTGAAATAACATGAGGTATCTCTGTTATGAAAGAATACTTCGTAGATAATTTGTTGGTATATGCATTTATTCTGTAATGACACAATTTCTTAATCTAAAATGTAGGACTTCATAGATTTGTATTGTGTATGCGAGGTATATATAAATGTAACCTGAGACAACTTGAGTTGAATGGGTTGTATTTATTGTAATTATTGGGTTACCTCATGTAACCCTGTCATGAATTAATACTTCGTAGATACTTTGGTAGTGTTTACATTTATTGTAATAAACAAACTTCTTTATTTTAAATGTAGGACTTCATGAAAGTTGTATTGTTTATTTGATGTACATGTAAAGGTGATCTCAGTTTACTTCAGTTAAGTTAAGTGGGTTATATTTGTAATTATGTCTTGGGTTACCTCAGGTACCCATGTTATAAAGAATGCTTATTAGATGGTTTGCCAGTGAAAACATTTATGTTGTAATCAAACAATTTCTTTATTTTACATGTAGGCCCCATAGATGTGTATTGTTTATGTGATTTTTCTGAAAGGGGACTTAAGTTAACTTGATATGAATGGATAATACTTGTTTCTATTTCAAGGGTTACCTGAGTTGACCCTGTCATGACAGAATTTGTAGTAGATACTTTGCTAGTATATATCCATTTATGGTGTAATAAACCAACTTCTTCTTTTTAAATGTAGGAATTCATTAAAGTTATATTGTTTATATGATGTATATGTAAAGATGATTTGAATTAACTTGAGTTAAATAGGTTGTATTGTTGTTATTGTATTGGTTACCTCAGGTAACCCTGCTATGAAAGAATTCTTAGTAGATACTTTGCTAGTGTATACCTTTGTATTGTAACTCCACAAATTTTGAATTTGAAATGTAGGACTTCATAGATTTGTATTGTTTATGTGATGTATATATATTTAAAGGTAACCTGAGTGAACTTGAGTTAGATGGGTTATATTTGTTGTGAATGTTTTGGTTACCTGAGGTAACCCTGTCAAGTAAGAATACGTCGTAGATAGTTTTCCAGAGTATACATTTAACTTCTAATAAACCATTTACTATTTCATTTTGGACTTCATAGATAAGTATTGTTTATATGATATTCAGGAAAGGCGACTTTAGTTATCTTAATTTGAATGGATTATATTTGTTGTTATTTTTGAAATAACTTGAGGTATCTCTGTTATGAAAGAATACTTCGTAGATAATTTGTTGGTATATGCATTTATTCTGTAATGACACAATTTCTTAATCTAAAATGTAGGACTTCATAGATTTGTATTGTGTATGCGAGGTATATATAAATGTAACCTGAGTTAACTTGAGTTGAATGGGTTGTATTAATTGTAATTATTGGGGTTACCTCATGTAACCCTGTCATGAATTAATACTTCGTAGATACTTTGGTAGTGTTTACATTTATTGTAATAAACAAACTTCTTTATTTTAAATGTAGGACTTCATGAAAGTTGTATTGTTTATTTGATGTACATGTAAAGGTGATCTCAGTTTACTTCAGTTAAGTTAAGTGGGTTATATTTGTAATTATGTCTTGGGTTACCTCAGGTACCCATGTTATAAAGAATGCTTATTAGATGGTTTGCCAGTGAAAACATTTATGTTGTAATCAAACAATTTCTTTATTTTACATGTAGGCCTCATAGATGTGTATTGTTTATGTGATATATCGGAAAAGCGACTTTAGTTAACTTGATATCAATGGATAATACTTGTTACTATTTTATGGGTTACCTGAGGTAACCCTGTCATAACAAAATACTTAGTAGATAATTTGCTAGTATATGCATTTATGCTGTAACAAACCATTTTCTTCTTTTGTTATGTAGGAATTCATTGAAATTATATTGTTTATGTGATGTATATGTAAAGGTGATCTGAATTAACTTGAGTTAAATAGGTTGTATTTGCTGTTATTGTTTGGGTTACCGCAGGTTACCCTGTTATGCAAGAATTTTTAGTACATACTTTGCTAGTGTATACATTTATATTTTAATAACACAATTTCTTAATTTAGAATGTAGGACTTCATAGATTTGTATTGTTTATGTGATGTATATATAAAGTTACCTCAGTTGACTTGAGTTTAATGGTTGTATTTGTTGTTATAATTGGGGTTACCTCAGGTAACCCTGTCATGAATGAATACTTCAGATCATTAATTGAAATTTTATAAAAAAAAAAAAAAAGTTTATAATTTTACCAGCCATCCCCACCCTACACGTACATACGAAATAAATGATCGATGAATACAATAATAAAATCATTTGGGAAGTTTGTTGACATCGTTGGTATTTGGTCACATTAAAATTTGGTATTAAGATCTATCTAAATAAGAACTATATTTTCGTGCGTATTTAATCAATGGCGCATTACCACGATTACCTCAGGGCACTGATTACCTCAGGGCATACAGCAGCGGACCTAACTGCCACCTGCATGTGAAATGTAGAGCAAGGTAAGCTTAATA
Organism: Mytilus edulis; assembly: GCA_019925275.1. Classification (NCBI taxonomy): domain Eukaryota; kingdom Metazoa; phylum Mollusca; class Bivalvia; order Mytilida; family Mytilidae; genus Mytilus; species Mytilus edulis. The sequence goes on along the minus strand of CM034351.1, from coordinate 56,117,963 downwards.
TCTAATTATAACCAAAGCTATACAAAAAAACATGGATAACACTTCATAAAGTGTGTCTGTACGAATCGAAGTATAATCAATAAATAAACAAGCTCGCTTAACCAAACTTTCGTAATCAAGGGAAATTATTAAGCTATTTTTTTAAACCGTCAATTTTTTCTATAGGGCAGGAGTGATTAATTATAATTATTTGATTGTGGATGTGAATCGTCTTTCCGTTTGTCCTGGTTTCGTCCGTTTTTGTAGGTTTCCGATTTTGTATTTGGTATCCACTGATGTGTTTGTAAGTTCATTTGTCCATACAGGCAATGCGCGTTTACAATCATTTGACGTCAAAAGGCGCCCTTTGTAAGTTTTAATTTTAAGGCTTAGTCTCCTCAAGATTTCTAAATCAATCAAAAACAATATAAGTCAATTCTACAAGACTAGCATGTCGTCACAGCTAAAATGACAACACACAGTGTAGTGATACAATGCTTGTGGTTTATCTTAAAACAGAAATGGACCGAAAACAAAAGAGTTAACAGCAAAACAGGACAAGCAGTAAAATTTCCAAAAATATGAAAATAAAAATATGGAGATGACGTATAAAAATTAATGCGACAACTATCCACAAAACTTCAATTAAAGTGGATGTAAATGCACATATAGATGTTATTGCCTTAACAGATGATTTGTGCAGCATTTCTGGTTATTGTTTTGAAACTATAAACATTTGTAAGACAGACATAACTTACAATTCAATAACGGTTATCAATGAGAGATCTTTAATTCCCAAAATTAAAAACTTTTACAGATAGTGAATGTGAAGAAGGATTTCTGAAATTGTTGCTAGAAAACATTAAATGTATAGTATTTGTATCCATCTGATGAATTAAGCCTTTTTCAACTTATTTTTATAGTTCGTATTTATTTAGTACTGTTACACAATGTCCCAGGTTAGGGGAGGGTTGGGATCCCGTTTACATGTTTAACCCTGCCACATTCTGTATTTATGTGCCTGTCTCCAATTCAAGAGTCCGTAATTCGGTGGTTGTCGTTTGTTCATGTGTTATATATTTGTTTTTCGTTCATTGTTTGTACAGAAATTAGACAGTTAGTTTTCTCGTTTGAATTGTTTTACATTGTCATTTCGGGGCCTTTTATAGCTCATTATGATGTATGGGCTTTGTTCATTGTTGAAGGCCGTACGGTGACCTATAGTTGTCAATTTGATGTATCATCTGGTCTCTTGTGTAGAGTTTTCTCAATGGAAATCATGCTACATTTTTTTTTTTTATATTAAGTAGATATAAAACTTGCATCGGAAGTAAACACATGTATTCAAAACCCAGTTGTTGGCATGACACGGGTTATGTTCTTCTCATACATGTTATGATGGTATGAACGGGAAGGATTGTGCCTGATGTTCATATGATGAAATTATAATCTTTCAGTCAGTTTAATTGAAGTCTGGAGCTGGCTTGTCAGTTAACTGCTAGTAGTCTGTTGTTATTTGTGTATTATTGTCATTTTGTTTATTTTCTTTGGTTACATCTTCTGACATCAGACTCGGACTTCTCTTGAACTGAATTTTAATGTTCGTATTGTTATGCGTTTACTTTTCTACATTGACTAGAGGTATAGGGGAGGGTTGAGATCTCACAAAGTTAACATGTTTAACCCCGCCGCATTTTTGCGCCTGTCCCAAGTCAGGAGCCCCTGGCCTTTGTTAGTCTTGTATTATTTTAATGTTAGTTTCTTGTGTACAATTTGGAAATTAGTATGGCGTTCATTATCACTGAACTAGTATATATTTGTTTAGAGGCCAGCTGAAGGACGCCTGCGGGTGCGGGAATTTCTCGCTACATTGAAGACCTGTTGGTGAACTTCTGCTGTTGTTTTTTTTCTATGGTCGGGTTGTTGTCCCTTTCACACATTCCCCATTTCCATTCTCAATTTTATACATTAATTGATAACAGCAAAAATAATAAAAAATCTAAAATTGAAAAATTTAAATGACTTTCTGACATATTTTGCAATTTTTGCTATAATTTCATAACAATACAAGATTAAAAAAAATTTAAATCTACGAAAATAGTTGTATTGTCATGTTTTGTACTATCGACTTTTGACAAAACATATCAAAAGTAATCTTGAGGTCAACATACTACATTTTTGTATTTAAACATTCCACAATTGTGTAGAACATTACAAACGGAAGCTATACGTGAGTCTATTTAAAATATTCCTTAAATAACAACATACATGTACAAAGACGGACACAAACAATTTTTATCAATATATTTACGACCCTCTTTATATCCTTAATGACGTTAACATGATAAATGCCAGGATGTTGAGAGAATAAACGTGTACTTGTATTTTTAGCTTCACGTACACGGCCATAGTTGTAAAAAAAAAGAAATAGTGAGGCATTTTTCCTCTACTTGTATACGCTATACATCGTTTGAAATACTATACGTATACTTGAACATGTAAATATTTCTGCAAGCCTTTTTTCCCAGATAAATTGAGTTTATCCAATTTTGCTTAGGAAAATATCTACCGAAACAGATATACATTTGTGATGCTGTGTTCCAACGTACGTTTATTATTGTCCGTATCTGATGTCTATACAATTAATATTAAGTGAAATATGTAACGTCAGCAAAAAGCATGTGATACATCTTATTACGAACCACATTTTTGCAGACTTACAAGTTTACAATCCAAATTTGGTTAATAATATCATCCGTGTACATGTAATTTAAGATGCATTAAACTACTGTCAACTACTTTCAAATATAGAGCACGTGGCTAAAATAGACTAACAACTTACCCAATTCTACATAAAACTGACAATTGAGCCACAAATGAAAACCCGAACAAACCGGGAAATGAACACACGTAATAATATAATGAAATAATTTCTCTATCTAATTAAACAAGTATGAATATCTAAATTAAGGTTTACTGGTATTCCTACGCATTTGAATGTTAAACTTGATTATTTGTCATTGATATACAATGACAATTAACTCATCATAGATACAACATTGAATGACCTGATTTTAAGACATATAAACATAAGGAGATTTAGTGTGATTACCAATGAGACAAAATAATCCAAAAACTTGCAATTTGGATGAATACTAAAAGTATAAGAAATGAACATTTTCTCTTTAAGCTGGGGTCACACATTCACGATTTTTACTGCCGTCCTTGACAGGACCAATCCCGATTAAAATTTAATAAAAGTCTGATCAAGATCCTATGAATCCTGGATGAAAATTCAAACTTTAATTAAAATTTGTAAAAAAAAATTAATCACGACAACAATCAGATATTGTTCAGGAAACGTCGATATTCAACAATTCCAAGCGAATTTTCCCGATAATCCCGTTCTAAATCCGCTTCTAATCCATTTTGTATCTTTCGCCAGGTAAAATTCGACCAAGTCTGTCACGACTGTGTCCCGATTCTACCGAATGTAATCCGACAGAGATCAGATAGTGACAAGACAGTGAACCGACGCTGACGGAAGTTATCCGTTCGAAAACAAATAATGTATTGAACGTTCACTAATATGAAACTTTTTTGTTAAACAGGCAAGTTTTACCACTTCCTGGGATATCTATCTGTCAATCCCTCCTAGTTGATAGCTGAACCGAAAATGCACTTCAAGCGTATCAATTGAATATTTAATATTATATATTTGGCTAGAATACACGAACCTTTAAAATAACCAATTTAGATTTGTTTTCTTCAAAATTGCAATCATTAGCTTTAGAAGCGATGTATATCGATACATTTCTATGGCATCTTCTCATCTGATATTCTTTTGAGTTTCCAATATTTTTCGTTTCGAGTGTACATGATGCAGGTAATTACTGAAACAGGTAAACAAAGATCCGAAAATCACTTGCGGGCACTGAAAACGTATTGTGTTCTTTGATATTTTCTTCAATTGGTAGTTATAGGTTTCAACTATACTTTGTGATTTCCTATTGTAAATTCGAACACTGCAGTTTTGTTTTGGTAATTAACAAACATAATATCATATCAATGACTTTGTAAGACGCTTTAGGAGATTAATGCACACCATAGACCCCGAACGACAATTGATCTTGGAATTACTATCATGCTATTAACTTGAGATTGGAATAGTGGAAAGCTGAAAGCTTTTAAAAAAAATACGTTCAGAGCAGTAACCCAAACAAGAGGATATGTTATGCTTGCCTAATTGCCTTTCTCTGTTTCTGTGGTCCTTGATTGGGTTTAGCTTGAATTAAGTTCGTACAAGTACAAGAACTTTCCTCTATGGAACTCAAATAGTATACATTTCCATTGCTCTCTCTCTAAAACAGAATAAAGTACGTCCTTATCATACTGGTGTTGAAAGCAGATCGTTAGTGGTGGTGATAATTGTTAAATTCCAACATTATTCTTCATATATTCTTTTTATATTTCATTAGGTTCGTGACTTAATTCTATCTTTAACTTGTCATTTATTCTTTTACCATTTAATGGAGAATTTAAGATTATGAAATAACTTCTATCTGCGAACACTTTTCATTTTAAAAACATTTTGAACATGACAAAAGTAAAGTAATAATTAAAAAAAATATGCTATGAAGGTTTTATGAGATCAAAGTGGTTTATGACAACACACATATAGTCATGACTGAACCTTTCCAATCCTGCCATCAAAATATTAAAATTTCAGCTAAAAATTATATAAGGTAAAAAGAAACTTTTAACACATATAGGCCTAATCTTGAACTTAAATAATGTATTGAACTTTTACTGATATAAAACATTTTTCATGATGTCTCTATTAATGACTTGCTGTCATTCATACAAAAGCCGTTAGGTATTCATTACATTCGCACGAAACTTTATTCATTACCCCTTTCAAAACTTCATTCTCTGTTCAATTTATGTTTGGAATCCACTTTTACAAACCCTCATTCAAACCAATACAAACTTCAAGCTATAATTTCGGATATTGCAAGTCACAGACTTGTCAAGCCAGTTCGCATTGGAAAAGATGAAAAAGAGAAAAGATCTTTTCTAAATCTTTCCTTTGCCAACAAAGGTCTCGATGGCGTCAACCTAGGCAATATCCTTCATCATAAATTAGTTCAATCGAAAATACCTCCTTATTTCAAAGACCAGTCTGTACCAATAATTTCTTATACCTATACCAAACCTATTGCAACTAAAATTTTCAATTACAAACGCGTTTTACAGAATCTCGATATTGACGACTTCAAGTCTAAACCTCCTGATTGCACTTGTGCTAGTTCCCAATACACATATAATCCTGCTGGCCACGTTATTACCGGTGACCTTAAGGTGGCTCGGCCCTTTACCAATGCGCATATTTTAACGCATGTTTCTTACGACGAGTGCCTTGGAAACGGTCGCTTTAAGGGGTCTTCTCAAAAATAGCTTTGACGACCTTGGAACGCGGGCGTGTATGAAAGCACCCTTGGCGATGTAAACAAGTGACACTAAACGTTCTTCAAAACAGGAAATACGAACGGTCAGAAATTCATTTTTCGCATAAAAGTTTAAAAGGAGAAAAATATACATGATTTAAGCATAACATTAAAAAAAAAGAATATATAAATACTGACAAAGTCACATGTATGACGTCGACGGTATTTGGTGCCGCTTCGCTCCCAAAACGCATTCTCATCTTACACGGTCGCCTCTTGGGTCCGTTCGTACCATATTTTGAATTCACTTAAATACCAGTTGAATTAAATGATGTCGTGGATATTTATTTTTGAAAATGTTTTGCCAATGACGCAATGATTAACTGTAAACAAATGATAGCGATGTAAACAACTTCATGTCATCGTACAGCTTTCAAAAACAGGTAAACTTGTGACCCGTATCAGAGACATATATGTGTATATATGTCTCTGCCCGTATAGTATGGTTTAAAACATCGGGGCGGGTTTGTTATCATGATATAATCCGTTTGGCGTTTTATAACAGTTTGTTTCTGTCATAAATATATTTAAAACTTGAAATATCTTTATTTCCAAGTATTTTTAGGAGTTTATTCCCGAGTATGCGATATATTTTTCCACTGCAAAATTTTGATAATTATAGTTATACCAAAACAAATTTGAACATGTCAATTTTCTAACAGACTTAATACTTAACATTTTCATTTAAAGATATGTTTACCTGCACGAAAATCATCTGATAATTTTTCTCGTATCACAATTCCATGATTTCACGAACACTAGACTTAGTCCTATAATCTAAGACATCGGGACCAATGTTTTCTATTTTTATGATACTTTTCTATTACTTATTTTGTGAATTGTTATTTTGTTGATTTGCAATTTTCTGTTGTATCTATCAATATGTCAACCGAGTTCATATTAAAAAAAAAAGAAATATCAGCATTAAAACTAAAATAATTGAATCAGAGCACTGAATGTTATTAAAATAGACTAATGGATCCAGCCATTTTAAAAGGGGGTTCCCAACTCAGGACAAAAAGGGGGTGTTCCAACTATATTTCCCCATTCAAAGGCATTGATCGTCCAAAAAAGGGGGGAACCCGGAACCCTCCCCCTGGATCCATCACTGTCAAAAGTAACCGGGACTGGCCTAGTATTCCGACCTTATATATAGGTCTATGATATAATTCCTAAATACTGCATGCTTTGCGGAGAACCGCAAAATTTTTGGTTTCACCATGTCGGGATTTTGCTAGGACATACACCCGCATCGTGCCGGGCAGTCTCAAACACTACTAAAGACTTTATATATAAAAAAAATCTATACTACTACTAGGTTCAGGAAAAGTTTGGATTGTAATTTAAAAGCTACTCCCTGAAGAACGCTATATTAGCCGGTGATGTTGGCAAACTTTAACTTTAATCTTAATTTTTGAAATGCTTTTTTAAAAGGTAAGCTAAGTAAAGTTCTTGATTAAAACAAATGATCACAAATATAGTTGAGTGATGTCAATGCAGCAAAAAATGTGAATGACAATTTTGTTTGTGAACACTGATTTGATCTTACCGTGGCAAAGAAATGCATAACTAATCATCGATCTATGCGTGATGATAAAAGGAGATAATGTTTTTATTATTTAAAATATTGAATTTTAAATATGAACTTTGGTGGATAGTTGTTTCATTGGCAATCATACCACATCTGCTTATTTTCATATCGGATGGTTAACATAGAAATATGACTAATCTGACAGATGACCCCTTGATTATACAGGGTGTTCAAACAGCTGGATGTATACATACGAAGCCTCGTAGGGTAAAAAGGGGGAATTTTGCCTACACGTGCACCAAGCGTAATTGTCCATTCGTTTTTTTTTTTTTTTTATGGCAGTCCATATATCTAGCTCCCGTCTTACTTTGCATAACTTTCATAAATTGATACTTATCTGCATGTTCTCATCCGTATTATGCTTGAAATACTTGCCAGTGATCATTCAGTATGCACAACTTTAATTTTCATTATGTGCAGTCATATAAAAAAAACGTAATTTCTGGGACTTTTATTTGTTTGACTATGTGGTATATCAGTTTATAGTAATTGCTGAAGTCCGTACGGGGACATAATTGTTATCTTCTATGTAAATTGGTCTCTGGTGAAGAGTTGCCTCATAAACAATGACACCCCATCTTCCTATTTTTATACCCTACACAAGGAAGTGGCGCAGGGTATAACATTTTTGACCCGTCCGTCCGTCCATCAGCCAGTCTATCAGTCCTGTTTCTTGTCATCACAACTCCTCTCAAACCGCCCAACAAAATTTCAGGAAACCTTTTTAGATAATAAGGACATACTATGCAGATGTGCATATCGACAGGAAATTATGATTCAAACTTTTTCTAGGAGTTATACCCCTTTGAACTTATTTGCTTCATTATACTACTGCAAGTTTGTCATCGCATCTCCTCTCAAACCGCACAATAGAATTTTATGAAACCTTTTTAGATAAGGACATACTATTTAGATATACATATTTTTTTCTAGGAGTAAGGCCCCTTTGAACCTATTTGCTTCAATATACTACTGCAACAGTTTGTCACTGCATCTCCTCTCAAACCGCACAACAGAATTTCATAAAACCTTTTAAGATAATAAGGACATACCATGTAGATGTGCATATCGACAGGAAATTACGAATTATTTTTCTAGGAGTTATGCCCCTTTGAACTTATTTGCTGCAGTATACAACTGCAAACAGCTTGTCATCTAAACTCCTCTGAAACCACACAACAGAATTTCATGAAACTTTGTAGATAATAAGGACATACTATGTAGATGTGCACATCGACAGGAAATTATCGTGATTTAATTTTTTTTTCTTAGTTATTTTATTTCTCTAGTGGCAATGTGGGGACTGACTGGCAAAGCGGGGCTGGCTTCAGTTATTTGCAATATAATCCACCAATGAGCCCCCACCCTATGTCGGACTCTCTAACAATCATCCCATCAACCAAATATTTTGAAACATATTTAGAATTCAAGAAACAGACAAGTCCATGAAAATGAGGTTAAGTTCAGATAAACCCTGCAAGACAGACATATTTGTTATTCATTTATTATTTTGTACATAAATCACCCATTAGTTTTCTCATTTTAAATGTTTTAAATTGTTCATTTGTCATTTCGAGACCTTTAAAACCAACTATGCAGAATATGTTTTAATCATTATTGAAGTCCATATGGTGACCTACAGGTATAGTTATTTCTGTGTTATTTGGTCTGTTGTGTCTCATTTACAATCATATCACATCCTCTCATTTGATATTTTAATTTGTGATAAGACATTTAATAATAATTTCATACACCAAATATACATGAAGATGACCTATTGATTACACAATATTGACTACTACATGTACCTATTAGTATTTATTATTTTTGAGTATATGTCCGACATGATGACGACGGACAGTCAATGGTATACCATAATATGTCCTGAAAACTGGTGTTAAAAAAAAGGCTCAACTAAATCAAATTTTTGAAACGTGATTGATTTTATTCCTTTAATATCTATGAGATCAAATTTATAAAACATCTATTAATATAATTAATTTCAATGTACTAGTATACATGTAAGAATTGTTGCCATTTATACATCATGTACATGTACAATCATTAGCTGATCAGCTCTATATTTTCTTTATTTTTATTCTCCTTCACTGTTTTATTTATAAGAGTAGACTCATATATATGATCTGTATTCATCATTGGGACAGGTAGCTATATATATAGGTGAAGTAGGTCCTTTTGATTTGATTTTTTTAAAGGATTTTGACAGCACTAAAGCATATACATGTAGTTCCAATTGATAGTTGATCTTAGCTCCTTAAGTGGATTGTGGCAACATATATTGGACCTGTTGGTGACCCTCTGCTGTTGTTGTTTTTTATTTGGTCGGGTTGTTGTCTCTTTGACACATTCCCCATTTCCATTCTCAATTTTATTGCATATATACATGTAGAATGTTGTTCTTAAGTTTCAGCACTTTACGCATAGTTTCCGGTTGCAAGACTAGAATATGATACTGGCTTCTCATGAAATTCTGTCAGTACTTTGCCAATAGTTTCCAAGTAAAGTTGAACATTCCAAGCTCACTCCTTCCATTTGCAATGTACATGTACAAATGTACTTGCAGCCTGAAATTAAATATCAGAGTAATTCTGTCAGAAAATCAACAATTATTGACATTCAAAAGCATATAGATGTAGACTAGTTCATAATGGTAATGTGTCCATGGGACACAGATGAGCAGCCGCTTGCATATAAAGGATGAAAAGGGTGACACCACCCAAATTTGTACTTGATCTGAGTGTTGTTGTAGTAAGCATTGCATATAAGTTTCAGAACATTTGGATGAAGCAAACTTGTGTTAAAGAAAGGAACAAAATTTCTGCATTTTTTTAATTTGTAAAGGGCATAACTCTAGAAAAGTAAAAGCGACCCCACCAAAAATTCAAACTTCATGTGTGTTTGTTGGTACAATGTAGTAAGCATATATATATGGATTAATTGTGTATTAGTTTCATAACGTTGGTAGAGGCAAACTGAAGTTGGAGAACAGAAACCAAATTTGGGAGGTACATGCAAGTTTGATAAGACTGACAATGCAAGGGTAACCTTAAAAGAACTAAAATGGTCTAAATTAATACGTGTTTATTTGATAATAGGTTCGTTTTCATTTATTTTTGTTTTCCCTTGAGAAAACATAAAATATTTTTTTATAATTTAATTTGGTTGAATATACATGTATATCGAATTTCTGAACAGAAAATAATGAAAATGAGACACACAAAAAATATAACCAAACAAGAATGTGTCCTCAGTACACGAATGCCCCACTCGCACTATCATTTTCCATGTTCAGTGGACCGTGAAATTGGGGTAAAAACTCTAATTTGGCATTAAAATTAGAAAGATCATATCATAGGGGATATGTGTACTAAGTTTGAAGTCGATTGGACTTAAACTTCATCAAAAACTACCTTGACCAAAAACTTTAACCTGAAGCGGGACAGACGGACGGACGAACGAACAGACGGACGGACGGACGCACAGACCAGAAAACATAATGCCCCTCTACTATCGTAGGTGGGGCATAAAAATAAACCTGTGATAATACTGCTTCTATTGGTACCAGGATGCTTAAAATCAATCCAAAATATTTATTTTTTTTAAAATGTATACACCTATAGTTGTTTTAATGTCTGTGTCATTTTGGTCTTTTGTGGATAGTTGTCTCATTGGCAATCGTACCACATCTTCTTTTTTATATTATATACAATATATATGAACAGCTAAAAATCTCAAGTGACAAATACTTATGGCCGCATTCTGTACATGTTTAACCCTGATACTTCTATTACTAGACCTTAAGACATTTTTGTATACCTAACAGAATTAGGGGGGGGGGGGGGGGTTAATGGTAAACAAATTATGATTGATAAAGATGAATCCTTCGTTTGCCTCCTACTGTAGGGTTTATCATTTACAAATTAGGCCAATTATATCATATTCTCAAGAAAATAAAGAAGTCAATCAAACCCCAGACCTTAATAGAGGGGTGGACAGGGGTAAGGAGACAGGGGAATGAGGGATCAGGGAAAAGGGGGTATCTTTGAAATATATTTTGTCTTGGGGCAAGGAGATGGAAGAATTGAAGTAAAAAGGAGGGGGGGAGGGTTTAGAGTAAAATGGGAAGGGAAATATAGTTGGGGTCAAGGAGTAGAAACTGGGAAGTTATGGGGTACCGTACCCCACATACATATGACCCTAGTCCGAGATTTCTCTGACGTCCAACGGCTGTTTTGCCAGACAAGCTGGGGCTAATCTCGGACTAATATGAACCTAACTTGGCTACGAAATAAGTTATTAAAAATGATGATTAAAAAAGACTAATTCATTGAAACTAACCATTGCTAACGGTAGCGTAAAAATGACAGTAGATGTCATCCCTTCCTCTTCGGCCGTTTGCACACGGATATTTTGCAAAACTGGCCAGACATGTTTACAACTTGTCTGTAAAAGGTAAAATAAACACATAAATAAGATACCAGCTATAACGATCTATAATATTAAACATGGAACAGAAATTGAGCCCGTGCAAGGTTTCAGCCGCAGTGATTTTCAACAGTAGCGAGTATTTTGAGACAACCCCCAAGTTTGTATTTTTCGTTATACTGATAACATTTGGCTGCCTACTATATCGAAATCTATGTTTTCTTAAGTAATAACTCTACCTTCATCGTTGTATATTCGCCACAATGTCTGTAATGCATGTACATGGTCGTATTCATCAATATAGTATGCTGCTCGGCAATGGCGACCTTGAAATTCCTCTGGTCCGATAATGGCGCCAAATATGAGGGAAGCAACTCGCGCCAGACAAAATTACCGTATTTCACCAAAATAATCAAAATTTCACTTTTTGATAACAAACAGTAATACGATAACCACGTTTATATTCAGCAATCGTTTATTGATATAATTACAAACATTATTTTATTTAAGCCATCAATAAAGAATTCACAATTAAGTAATTAATGGAGTGCAATGAAATCAGACCTTATGGGGTAGAGGGGTTAAACAAAAGCTCGTAACTTTTTTAAAAGCCTGGTGACCCCCATTTTATTTTACCTTAAAATGTTCGAAAAGTTCATAGCTTTGACATATCTGTTTTTAAAAAAAATCTACCGGGGAAATTTTACGAAAAATCGATTAAACCAATATTTTTTGCCTTAAACTAAAATTAGAAAATGCAAAATTTAGACATTAATCTGAAAATAAAAGGATTTTTAAGTCAAAAACAACCAAGGGAAAGGTTTACATTTCGAATTCTAATGTTTTTTCCACATAAAAATCATACTGACTTGGTTTTAAAAGTCTTTGAATTTGATGTAACGGTTATTGTTGGAAGGGTGGGCATGCTTTGGAAATAGGGTCAAAATCGCACATTTCGCTTCAATTTGAGGAGAAAACGAGCCTGGTGACCCCCTTTTTTCTTTGCATTTTTGGATTCAGCATAAAAAAATCTACAGAATATGTGAAAATAAAAAAATTCTACCGGGGTCACTATTGGGGTGAGCCACCTTAACATTATTAATAACACTTCTCTACGAAATGTGTTATCGAAAGGTCCGAAATATCGTGAGCCTAAATCCATTAATTGGAAATACAACCTTAAAATTTTGATGGACTCAGTCGAGGATTATGCCAGGCAATGGGCTAAACGTGAAAAGGAAGACGTAGACACTCTATCCGAATGGATTAAGGCAGTGAGGTCGTTAATACAAATCAGAATTAAGAAACTGAATGGGTCCATCAATGCCCATGCTACGTCAATCTTTAAAGACCCAAATGTTGCTAAACACTTATCCGACCTCCATGATAAATATGTTGTTGTCCCCGCAGAAAAAGCCCCAAATAACATCGTTTTTGCCTGTAAAAGTCACTACATTTATTGCTTGATAAACGAATTAGGTATAGACAATTCACTTGGAAACTCAACATATACCCTCACGACACTAACCAAAGAGGAAATCCTCGATAATCATAGGTCTGTTCTTTGTTCCTTTGGTATTTCAACCAAAGATGAAGAACTGGATCTTCCATCACTGTATTGGATACCTAAACTACATAAGTGTCCTTACAAACAACGGTATATTGCTGGGTCTTCCAAGTGCTCCACGAAACCTCTTTCTAAATTATTAACATCTATTTTATCAGCAATCAAAGACGGGCTTCAAAGTTATTGTGAAACTGCCTATTCTAGAGGTGGCGTGAATCAGATGTGGATACTTAAAAATTCCAAAGATCTTTTAGAGTACATACAATCTAACTCTCTTTCATCTTTTCTACTCTTTACACAAGTATTCCACATTCCAAACTAAAAGACAAATTGAAAGAGTTGGTATTACTTTGCTTCATAAAAAAGAATGGCCAACGTGGATACAAGTATCTTGTCTTAGGGAGGGATAAATCATACTTTGTAAAGAATCACTCTGATTCAAACAAAAAATTCTCTGAAACCGATATTATCAAGATGCTTGATTTCTTGATTGACAACATATTTGTAACGTTCGGAGGACGTGTTTTTCAACAGACTGTCGGCATCCCAATGGGAACAAACTGTGCCCCTCTACTTGCCGACTTGTTTCTTTATTATTATGAGGCTGACTTCATGCAGGAACTTCTTAGGAAGAAAGATAAGAAGTTAGCAATATCCTTTAACTCTACTTTCCGCTATATAGATGACGTTCTTTCACTTAACAATTCAAAATATGGTGACTATGTGGAACGCATCTATCCCATCGAATTGGAGATAAAGGATACTACAGATACAGTTAAGTAGGCTTCATATCTTGACTTACATCTAGAAATTGACAATGAGGGTCGGTTGAAAACAAAACTTTACGACAAAAGAGATGATTTCAGCTTTCCAATTGTGAACTTTCCATTTCTAAGTAGCAACATTCCAGCAGCACCTGCATACGGGGTATATATCTCCCAATTGATACGATATTCCCGTGCTTGCATTTCCTATCATGATTTGCTTGATAGAGGGTTACTGCTCACAAGGAAGCTATTAAACCAAGAGTTCCAAATGGTGAAGTTGAAATCATCCTTTCGTAAATTTTACGGACGCCATCACAAGTTGGTTGACCGTTATGGAATAACCGTCCCACAAATGATATCGGATATGTTCCTTACGTCGTAACTACAATCCCCTTCCCTTTTATGAATGTGACCTACCGAATTAGACTATTTACCGGATTTGTAATCACATAAGCAACACGACGGGTGCCACATGTGGAGCAGGATCTGCTTACCCTTCCGGAGCGCCTGAGATCACCCCTAGTTTTTGGTGGGGTTCGTGTTGTTTATTCTTTAGTTTTCTATGTTGTGTCATGCGTACTATTGTTTTTCTGTTTGTCTTTTTCATTTTTAGCCATGGCGTTGTCAGTTTGTTTTAGATTTATGAGTTTGACTGTCCCTTTGGTATCTTTCGTCCCTCTTTTGTTAAACAGGCAAGTTTTACCATTTCCTGAGATATCTATCTGTCAATACCTCCTAGGTGATAGCTGAACCGGAAATGCACTTCAAGTGTATCAATTGAATATTTGATATTATACATTTGGCTAGAATACACGAACCTTGAGAATAACCAATTTAGATTTGTTTACTTCAGAACAAAAATTCAGCTCAGTTTTATTTGACCTTTTCAAAATTTCAATCATTAGCTTTAGAAGCAATGTTAATCGATACATATCTATGGCATCTTTTCATCTGATATTTATTTGAGTTTCCAATATTTTTCGTTTCGAGTGTACATGATGCAGGTAATTACTGAAACAGATAAACAAAGATTCAAAAATCACTTGCGGACACTATAACGTATTGTGTTCTTTGATATTTTCTTCAATTGGTAGTTATAGGTTTCAACTATACTTTGTGATTTCCTATTGTAAATTTAAACACTGCAGTTATGTATTGGTAATTAACAATTCTAATATGACGTGCTTCTTTCGCTTTGTAAACAACACTGTGATCAAATTCTCGATATATCTATACTTAGCGCAGACTCCGTGGTGTACATAAGTATGGCTGTTACAATATACTTCCCAAGTAAATCCACATGTATTGAAACCTATTTGCAATCCCTTTGCCGATTTTATTGTTTTAAAAATTGCAAGATCACTTTTATTCTTATTCGGATGCATAATAAAAAGACGTAATGCACAAGACCTCGGAGAAACCAACAAAATAAAAATAAAATAAAATTCCGCGAAAGTCTATTAATGTTTTTGACGCATTTTAGTCATTTCAAAACATCACGTCATTCAAATGAAAACGCTAGATTTGAAAGTTCTCGGTTACGTGAACCATTGAAATGTTGTTTACTATTGTATCAAAATTTATTATCAAGGTAGGTTTTGTTTGATTTTGTATTCTATTTCATTATTCCCATATTTACTGATTTAAGCAAGTCAACATGGCGGCTCTTTAGTTATGAAATGTCAACTTTGGATTTGACGGTAGCTTACGAGAACAACATGCAAATCCAAATGACAATTGTTGGTTTTGAGAATGAAACAGATTTTTATTTTAGCGGTTGTTCACGAAATAATCCATGCAAGCTACGGATTTATTAGAATGTTTGAGCTTTATCTAACAGGGACTAAAAACAACAGCCACACACACAGCTTGGCCTGGGCCGTGTGTAAATTTCCAATAATCTATGGCTTCCATGAATTATTTCTTCAACATAATGTCATATCAGTGACTTTGTAAGACGTTTTGGAAGAATAATGCACACCATAGACCCTAAACGACAATTGATCTTATAATTACTATCATGCTGTTAACTTGAGATTGTAATGGTAGAAGGCTGAAAGATAAAAAAAAAAAAAAAAAAAAAAACATTCCGGGCATTAACCAAACACGATGATATGTTATGCCTGGATTCTTACTTATGCATGATGTGGGAAATATATAGAGGTTTCCTATTCACATACGATTAATAGTTTCACATTTATTTGTTGATGTGGTCGTTAATTGAGTTTGGCCTGAAATTAAGTTTGTTCGAGAATTTTCCACCAAGGATTTCAAATATTACTCCCTTTTTCTATCTTAATTAAGGAAAAAATAAAGTAAGTCCTCACCATACTGGTGTTGATAGCAGATCGGTGGTGGGGTTGATATTTGTTAATCTCCAAAATTCTTCTTCTGCATACATGTGCATTATTTAATGTATTTTGATAAACACACCTGTTTATTATAATTATTCGATTGATGAGCCTTGTTTATATCTTTAATGAATGAATAAATAGCACTTATCATCTATTATTTTGGTGTGGCAGATGCTGTTGTCCATTCAATCCTTAACCTGGAACATTCAAGACCGAACTTTTGAACACACAGGATATATACATGCTTGAATACGTGGAGATATTACATAACGGACTAAAACAATTTCAAAATTCATGCAAAATAAACATTGCTGAAGGGAGGTGTTCCTTCATTTTCAATTACTCTTAAATTAACGGATAATGTCAGAACAAATGCATGAAATGTGTTATGAATCAATCATGTCAGTTTGAAATTTAAAACACAGACTACTGAGCTTATTATACCATCTGGGAATAACAATGAACTAGCAACGGCTACGACCCAGTTCTACAAGTTAATGATGGCATTTTGTATTATAGATTATTTATTATGTGATTCGATTTTTGGTTGAATTAACATTTTTATTAATGTGTTAAAGTTTTAGGGAACAAAACTTAATGCCAAAGTTAGATCCGTTCCCGCCATAAGTTTATGTTGTTTTACACTGTATTTTATGTTATGCACCAGTATGCAAATGTCTAATATAAGCATGACATTCAGTTCGGTATTTTAACAAACATTTTTTTCACAATGTAATGTTTTGAAATGGAGCGTTATATTTATTCAATCTTCTTTTACATTGTCGAGTTCGAATCAAAGAAAAATCTCCCCCTCCCGCTCCCCCCCCCCCCCCCAAATGTTTGCTAACCATATCCTCATTTAAATTGCTAACACATCAGCTTTTTCAAATGTTAACAACGTTCACATATAATACAAGACATGTTATATGAAAATCTAAAGCTCTATTTCTCTATTTTGTCTTTGCTTTGTGTTTTAGATTACTTCTGATTATACTTGTTATCAAGGTTAAGAAAATATATTGTTATGTCAGGTTTTTATTGACTTTGGTACTATTTATGAGACACTGTTTTAAGACATTTAGTGTTTGGCAGAGACATGATTCATAACCTATTCTGTTTTGATTAGTGTACAAATCCTTAAAAAACTAAGGTTCGAACTTGAACAGGCATAGTCGACCTCATATGAATATTTTAGTAGATCCCGTATAGTACTATAGGTCCTAACGTTTAGACGTATTCATTCATTACTGTTTCATTACTGTTTTTGTAAACGTAACTAAGGAAGACAATTTCAGATGCATTAAGTTATTATCATTTAGTTGTGCTGGAATACAATCGCAAAACCTCTTTTTGTATTCTTACATTCGTATTATTTTAGTTTACTTTTAAAGTACAGTTTTATAACACTTAAATAATAATCGGAAGTATGTACAATTGACAGAAGAGCATCTATTTTATTTCCTCGTTTTGACCTATTGTTTGCTTCCTGCTCTTCTTGTCATCACGAGAGGTTATAAACCGAAAAGTGATGCACTTAGTTTTAACCAGCAGGATGTAGATGTACTAGCTTTAGAAGGTGAGTTAATTTATTTTGTTCTACATATATATATCAAATGAAAAGATATACTTTATTTGTATCATCATAGCTTACTCTCTTTTACTTTTACATAAAATAGCTTTGGTTGAATTGTCCGAATATACATCAACTGAAAAGTTTTACAACTACATGACATCGTTTGATACTTTGAATAATGTCCGAATAATTTGAATAGCGTAGCGTGAACCGAAAATAAGGCACCTCCAACATTCATATGCAACGAATGCTTGATATAAATATGAATGTCCATGTATTGCTTTTGTTATTAAATTCCATGGTGCCATACAATTTTAAATAGTAAAAAAAAATATGTAAAAAAAATACGTAAAGAAAAAGAAACAAGATGTGTCCGTTTTCTGTAGAATTGAAAGTATGCTTGTAAAATAGCATTTTAGCAACGGACAAAATATAAACTTAAAGTTAATGTATTAAAATATAATTACAGCCCTTGTTTAATATACGTTCAAAACATTCTGTGTGTATCGTGTAATACGCTTACTTCTGTTAAACTCATTATTGAATTATAAAAATATATTGAATGGTACAATAAATCCTGTGTAGAGAATGTAACCTTCCTACTAATAGTCAACGGAAGATGTCAAGTTTAAATCGCTTACATTTTCAAACAATATCTTCCTTGTATGGCGAGCGATCATTTTATAAGTTATAATGTTATAACGTACATGTAGTACTTATCATGTTTATACATAAAACAATGTTTTCAAATGACAACTTAATGTACGGAAATAACAGGTTGTTTGCCAATTGTTTTTAATGTTTTACCCTTCCTCAATGGCACAGTGTAAACTATGACTGTGATATCATTCACTCTAAGTTCATTGATATAGATGCTGCTCAAGAGAGTATATGTTCAATTTTTTTTAATTTTATAACCAAAAAAAACATCATCTTAACAGCAGAAAACAATATCAAAATACAAACCATTTGCATGTTCCTTGATAATCTTCTGTATTAAATCTGCTTCATCAAAACATCAAGGAAAACTTCTGCTGTGAACAGGTTAAATTTCGAAGCAGAGGAGAAAGAAGATCAGTAAGATTTTTTTTTCATCGTTATCAATAATCGTACATCGTTTTTTACCTTTTTTCGATATTTAGGGTGACTCTGTAATAAATGAGTTATACAGTTAGTTCTAATAAAACGTCACATTTTAAACACGTTTAACAAATTAAATATCATCCCCATTGACCTATGTCGGGTATGTTGTATTGCAATTTTGGTCATGTGTCAAATTATCTTTCCGTCAAAGTCTTAAAAATGTATGTTGCATTAACGCTTTGGAAAACATGAGACCATTAATTGAGCTATTAGAAACTGTAAATTCTTGCTGATAACTTGATTGTTTTTTTTTATTTTATTTTTCTTTTTTCTTTAACAAAATATCTCCATTAGCTAGTACGAAGACATTACAAATACCGGACCATCGTTACAACTTTGTTTTGATTATGATTTCATTTACATTATCATTTAAAAAAAACTAAGGGTTGGAACGTTGTTGTTATAATGTCTGCCTCTTTTAGAGAATGATACAACACGTAATGAAGTCGAAAATATCTTTCTGCTCTTTTATCTTAAGGACACATTCCCGGATTCAATTATCTTTTCTAAAGATAGCTAAATATGTTAATTGTAGATACAAATTAGTGTGGATAGTAATTGATTAATAAGTGTTAAATTTTTATTTGGCTGTATTTACTCAAGTAAGTTTATATATGGTGGGGCCCTTCCAGATGTTTTCTGTGCTGCACTGTGAAAGTTTATTTCAGATTAATATCGAACATTTAAAAGAAACATAATGTCCTGTTTTCAATATTGTAATGATGTTCAAAGCTATTTTGAGAACGAAGCTATTTGTATTGATTTCCAACAAAATTCAATTTTTTAAAGTGATGACATTTTTGTAATTGGCACAGAAAATCCCCATTTTGCATCCAGTTGACAAATATATAAAGAAATTACTTTCTTTAAATAATAGAATGCAATAATAAATCTGCTATTCTTTTCGGGTTGAAAGATCAGATAATTGATACATAATGATGTACTATGTATCTCCATGCTTCATATAAGATAAAATGAAGAGACTACCCTTGGGTGATCCATTTTAATGTGGATTTTTGGAAATGAATCAAGTTTAATTAAAATGAACTATGTTTATTTATTTTCTATACATGTTTGAAAAAAGTTCAAAACCCTAACATATATTCATATGATTTAATTCCGAAATAACACCAATTAGGAAAACAATTTAAACTGGTTTAAATGGTTTTACCATTGGCTATAAATTTCATTTAAGTTATGTTGATTTTCAAATTGATTTTACCACAGGCAGCAAAAAAGAAGAGGGACGAAAGATAACTGCAATCATACTTTAAGAATAGCATCATGTTATTTATACTTCAATAATTTTGTTTAAACAAATCTTTCCTCACTACTTCATTTTGTATCTAAGCATTTTGTAAATCAATCCAATAAAGTTGTTCTTTCTATACAAATGTGTAACAAATAGAAATAAACAGGAAAAACGAGCACAATGCAGTATAGCTGCTGGCTATTACGCATCTTAAAAATCGTGTTATTGCGGTCGTCTAAATACGAAAATTAATTCTGAATAAGATAATATAATACTAAGTTGTTTGTTTCTCTCGATTCCTTTGTCAATTGTTTTTTTTTCTTCGACAAAACGACATAGGTTTCTGTCATGTTGGCCTTCTGAGTTCACACACTTCCGAGTACCGATTGCCAGACTTTTTGAAAACGATTTGACGGAATTCTAAAAAACTAATCCCCAGTCTGAGGTTTGACATGAAGTTATGCACACGAATTTATAATCTTTTATTTTGAGTTATTATTGGTGGTTTAACAAACCAAACAAAAAAGAATGAAAGTTGAAGAGGTATGGCTGCAAACGAGTTTTAGAAAACATGATAATGTTATACGAAATGAAACGCAAACTTCAATAAAAAATATGAAAACAATCACCATTTTAGGCACACTAATACAGGTATGCATTGACAATAATAGAAGCAGTTTTTTGTAAACAAAATAAGTGATTTAGAGAATTTTTTTAAAATTTGTTTGTCTAATAAAAGGTGAAAAGGTACAAACAGTAAAAACTTATGTTGGGATGAAGAGTTACCCAGCGGTTTATCTTCCCACATTGCATTTTCTTGCTTATTATATAACTCTTTTGATACAGTTGCAGGCTAGACTTTACCATATCTAAAAAACTTAACATTGAGTTTGTTACAATTCTGCAGAGTTTAACTTAATAAGCATTAACAGCTTGATTAGTTATAGTAAATATTTAGTCTCTCAAAGCATATTGATTGCTTTTATCATAAAATACCTATCAATGCTTTATTGCACTGCGCTTATGATTTGCATGTCATTATCAATATCACTTCAATCAGTTTTTACAATTGATAAATAAGAATCCACTTAAAGCGTGGATTGTTTTTTTAAAGATATCATTCTGATCAACAAATTTAACCTTGTTTCATCCCCGTACTATACACTTGACAGTGATGTTTGTCTTTTGACCATCGATAAGGTTCCTAACTGGAACCGTCAGAGGTATTCCTTTGATGAATCAATCTGGTTCTTCACAAATAGATTTTGTTTACTCAAAACTAGATATGAGTATTAAATTGACCATAGGGAAATACAGGGTAAAGGGTAGAGAAGTCAAAGGAATTTATTAATGCAATGTTGTTAAAGATTGTGAATGCAGACTTTGTAGTAGATCTTTATAAATCATTGACACCGATTGTAGAATATACCTCACCACAATTTTTCTAAAGTCCATATTTTGAGTAAAAACTTTAGAAAGATGACGACCCGCTTATAACGTTTTTAACTTTAGAAAAGAAAATCAATATTTTGCAGGTAAATAGACATTATAAAAAAGAGCATTTTATACTAGAATCTGATGGATTCAAAAGAGCAACGAGACCATGAATTTGCGGTTTTGTCTATAGGTTATAGCCGCCCTACATATTAGTCATTCGTTCCTCTTAATTGGGAGAGAAGTGAAATCAGAATTTGAACTGGATAAGGACCCCGAAGATTGCATAATTAAGTTTCCGAATTTCATGCAAGACCATGATAGAACGATCGTACCTTCCGAATGTAATATTACTTTATACCCTGTATTGAACTAAAGTGAAATTGTTACCGAAATACTGTTGGTCAAACCCTAATGTCAAATTTTATCAGCTGTTCATCTCAAGTGCTTCGAAAGTAGTAGCAGATTATGCTGCAAAAGTTGCACCCCTTGTGTTGCTCATATAAGTAAAACCTGTTTTAAAGGAGAGCAAACAAGTTGTCTTGTAAGACAGATGATTTCTTAATACAGGTGAAATCTATATAAAACACTACAGAGGAATACATTAATGATCTTGTAAAGCAGTTGTTTTACATAATACAGTGGTTTCTTAAGCAGGATTGAATGCATATCCAGTAGGATTTTGCATTCCAATCTTTTGGTTTTAGGATATTTTCATAGTAGTAAAAAAAATGTAATAATGTTCATCTTCAATCTGTTCAATTCTGACACAACTAGGTTTGTTTTATTACATGAAAACCCTTTGAAATGCATTGTTCATGTATTATAAACATTTTTAGATCTGCTTTTTATGGTGGATTGATGTATTATCACCAGCTCTGATTCAATAAAATTTGTAATAAAAAACAAACGACAAATATAACTGTCCTGTCGAATTAGAGACAAATTATACATGTACGGGTTCCAGGATGTATGGTTACATCAGCATGATCAGGGTGTTAAAAGTGTGGATTTGTTTTTAATTGAATTTAGAGAAAAAGTAAAGGGTAGCTTTTATAGTAAAATAAACTCATTTTTTGAAGATTCGCCAAAATATATGTTGTATAGATATGTATTTGACCCAAACATGCTACAATTTTATTTAGGTCATGCTGTAAATTATATTTATAAACCATTAATTTGTAAATACCGCATATCTGCTCACTGTTTGAACATAGAAACTGGTAGATTTTATAGTATTGAAAGACATCTGAGACTTTGTAATATATGTGATAAACAAGTAATTGAAGAGGAATATCATTTTATTTTAGTATATGAAAAGTATAATGAACATCGAAAGAAATTTATCAAACCATATTATTGGAGAAAACCTTCGAATTTTAAAATCATACAACTATTATCTGTTCATGATGTAAAGGAACTTAACAATTTAGGGAAGTTTTTATTTCTGGCCAAGACGGTACGTAATTAAATTCATTTATAAATGCTGAATATATCTTATATTTTATCATACTTGCTGTACTGTTATATGGCTATACACTTACTTGTATGATTCTTTGACTAATTGTTTAAATGTTGATATATTTCACTGATGTAATTGAATATTTGTAATATTTATATTCTATAAGTTGTATTGCTTACGAATAAAAGATAATTATTATAATTACCAATGTTTCATTAAAAATATCATTCATATATCTTCCTTAATTTTAAAAGGAGCTTCTACAAAATACGAGATAGTATATATCAACATATAAATTCAAAGAAGTAATTGAAGTATGGAAAGTATTAAAATTTGTATTGTTGGAGATCAAGCTTGTGGGAAATCAGCGCTATTACAGGCAATGAGGAAGGCTGAAGTTAATTATTCCCTAAACCATTACGTACCAACAGTATTTGATGATCACACATTTATGTTGAATTACCATGGAGTTGATACCACGGTGTTGTTAATTGATACAGCAGGACTGGTAATGAATGCAAATGAAATTTTACAAACTTCAAACTACATATTTGTTTACCATAACTTCTATTTCCGGATTGTCAAAATTGGACAATTTATAGAAATAATGAGCGTTTACTCTATATAGTTAAGGAAAATATACTTTAATTAAGCCTTTCTGATATTTAAATCATCATTTTAAAAATAATAACTATACGTTCGCTTACTAGGCGGAAAATACCGAGGTGTTAAAAATTGACACCTCGGTAAACTCCGGAAAATTTTCCGTCAATCTTTATTATGGGTCGGATACCTTAAAGAATTAATGTATGATAGGAATAAAATATATTGTGTGTTTATTACACTTTTATCTTATATGCACAAATGTCTTAGGAAAGATTATTGGGCATTATTTTCGTAGCATTATTCGATCTTTAAATTGTTAAGAATAACAGTGTCAATTTCCCATATGTTGGCAAACAATATGTAAGTGTTTAGCCTTATGAAAGGTAATGTACACCTTTGATATGAGTTAATTGATTTTTTGAAGGAAAATTATGATCGACTCAGACCTTGCATAATGCTAGGAACAGATATTGTACTTGTGGCCTTTGCAGTCGTTTCTCCTTACAGTTTTGAAAACGTTGAAGGAAAATGGTTTCCGGAAGTTTATCATTTCCAGAAAAATCTACCACGGATTTTAGTTGGTATGCAATCAGGTATAAGTCCTTGTTGTCCAAGGAATATAGTCGTTATTGATACATAATTGTTATGTCTGAAAAACATCGCCTGGAAAACATTGGAGCCATGAATGTTTTACTGTTTTTAGTTTTTATTTACAAATGTCAGTCATATTAATCACAATAATGCATAAGTAGAGCAGCAAGTCTGTTCGACAACTTTCACATAATGATATTATACCGTTAAACAACTTTGTTTAGGACATTTCAAAAAAAGATATAGGTCATACCATCAAAATACTCTACCACTCATTCTAGTTTATTCTATTTTTGGAATTGAGATGGTGCGTTTTTTTTTAACAATATAAATCTAACTTTCAAAACCGGTACCATTTGCTGTTTAGCAACTAATATAATTATAGGAATACGAAGATACGAAAATAAAGTAGCGGGAATTTCTCGCTACATTGCAGACCAATTGGTGACCTTCGGCTGTTGTCTGCTGTATGTTCGGGTTGTTGTCGCTTTGACACATTCCCCATTGCCTTTCTCAATTTTATTGTCAAGGAGTAACCTATAAAAGGAAAACACGTACCGTAAATGTCATCATCAATAGATCACTGTACAACCCTCGGCAATGAGAAACTCCGTTTGAACATAGGTAACAGTTATGCACTTTAAATCATAGACAACTACATTTTAATGAAAATAAATATTGTTGTATTTTGAACATATGACTCTACATGAGTTAGAAAATATAATAACAAACAGTTTATTTATCGGTAAAGGTTCATCTTGCCAAATAAATAGACTGGTGACTCTTATGTCAGGCAGAAATACATGACAACAAATGTCATGAAAGAATTGTCATTTAGCGTCAAATTTTTTCCAGCAGACTATTCTAACCAATATGCTATAACAAACTTTCTAATTCCTTTCTTCATTAGAATTATAAACATTGAAGTTTGTAAAGAATTTGTGTAATCACCTCTAAATATTTAAACTGTCAAAATATTCAAATATAGAAATAAGAAGATGAGATATGAGTAAAAATGAGACAAATCTCTATCTAAGTCACAATGTGTAAAACGTGCAAACAATTATAGGTCATATTTCTGTATTTACCGGTCCTGCGTGTTTTTGCGTTTATTTGTACTGTATTTCTGTTACTGTTGGTGGCCTTCGACTGTTGTCTGCTCTATGGTCGGGTTGTTCTCGCTTTGACACATTCCCCATTTCCTTTCTCAATTTTATCTGAATTATGAAAGTTGTTAACAAATAGTCCGTTTTTATGTATGTTGGCGTTTGTTTATGTAGCACTTCATGGTTTCTGTTGTTCCGTTGTGCCGTCTTAAAGTTGATGTTTTCTCTCGGTTTTGGTTTGTGACCCGGATTTATTTGTGTATTCAGGATAAGCACACACATTTACCTCCCCTCTTTTTACTTAAAATCAAGAATATATATACTTGTCAATTTTTATTTAAACTAGATGCTATTTCATCTGATTTGTTTTAAGTAAAGTGATTGAAATGTAGTCGAAAGTCATTTATTATTAAATCAAAATATATTTGCTGTAATTGATTAAATAACAATTACTTGTAATTGAAAATTTTAACGATTACAGACTGCAGTTGATTGCAGGCAATAACTACTGATTTTAACAGTAACCTGAAGTTCATTTTTACTTTTTCTTTTTTTTTTAAACTAAAACATATATTGAATTTATTTCTTATTTTGCTCTGTCCATTTTCGTCACCAAGTGCTTTAATTTCTGTCATTTGTTGTTGTTTGTTTGATTGTGTAAGCAACCGTTGTTCACTTTCTGCTTTATCCGTGTCATTCATTAAGTCAAGGTTTGAAAGTTGATGGATGTAGTTGAATAGAAAAAAAGAAGTAATCGACTCGCAAATGATATATTTGAATTGATTGCCAATAATTGTACAAACATCTCTTAAAAGGACGAGTTTTCTCATTCGATCCAATTTGTGTCCAGGTATTCAAGGTCCTTTTGTTTTCAATTTAGCTCGACAGGTTAAAGTAGAAACATTATTTAGTGTTAACATTCAAAAATTCAAAAACACAATTTCATGAATCATTTTTATTGAAAACGAATAAAATGAAATTCCTCTGTTGTTGCATTGCCGAAATTTCAAATATGACAAAAAACGGGCTGTTAATCACCTAATATAAGCTGTTTACCTAAATTCAATTTCAGCAAAGTTGCAGTTATAGCAGTTACTATATTAATATTGATTTGAAACAAAACACAAGAAATACGACGTTAGTTATAATAACTTCAAAGCATAATCATAAAGTTGTGATAACTGACAATTGTGAATAATCCGTAACACTAGGTACGCTGGTGAGGCCTAAATTACAAGTTGTATTGTTTATCGCGTAAAAAAATAATAGGTACAGGTATGTGCGTACTTAAAATTTTATCTTATGCTTTGAATACTTGACGATATTTGAAGGTCAAAACAAAAAATACATGAAATAAAGTTTCTCAATAGGCACAAATTGTGTCAGAAGTATTGAGCGCATGTTAGAACCAATGACACGTTTTTTAGTCAGGGTGTTGTACAGAAAAATGCTGTGATAAATTATGAAGTTGGTTATTGCAAGCTCTTTAACTTTCGGGTCCGAAAACATCTATGTATGTTTGCAAGAATGCTTGTTAGTGGCTTTTCTATTACATAAAATATTTTCTTGGTAACGATCAATTGATGAACGTGTTTCTTAATTCTTATTAAATGGTTTTAGTTTCCTAAATTTATTTTGAAAACCAGGATTACTGCCATCATTTAAATATATCTCAAATTTGAAAAAAAATATTTCTTTGACATACTTATTCAAAGTGATAAAGCTATTATCATTACTTTCAAGTTTGCTTTTTAAATGCCTTGCTACTAGTACACAGAGTTTTACATGTGAATTATTCTGAAAATTAAATAAAGTAGCTCATGTACTGAAAACTTCAATTGAATCCTAGCCGTATAATTGTATGAGGCAACTTTTGTACATACACACTTATAACTTGCATATTTTGTAAAAATAAAAATCCGAAACACATCAAACAAACAACCAAGGAAGTTTTTTTTTCTCCAAACATTGTTCAAAGCGGCGTTACAAAGGGGTCCCTGCCAATGGTGTGTTTCGTCCAGGTAAAATTTTGTTAATCCGCATCTCCTTAATAACGGCTTGCTTCTTCGTGATACAACTGTGCACCATATATATATCTAAATTTTTCATTTGTCATGATTGATTCGTTGGTTTGTCGTATCAAAATATAGACTTAGCTAATTATGCTTATATCTGATTGGAGGCAGCATACGACTTACGACTTGTGACTTCCTAATTTTGTCATAAATTATAAAAGTAAGCCTTGACAGGGTATGCAAGACACATACAAATAAACTACATGGTACATTAAGAATTTAATATAAAAATTCTATAGAGAAATATATTTGACGACTATATGAACCTTAATTTCGAACCTCCATGGATTTCTTTATAAAGCCTATAGCATTCCAGTAGACCGCTGATAGAATAAGTTACGGACAAGGTCAATATTCCTACGCGGTTACTTATATGGTTAGACTATACATTTATAGTCGGTCATCTGAGTAAATCCCCGCTTGATTATTAACGGTCCGAACCATTTAAGTATTCAGA
Organism: Mytilus edulis; assembly: GCA_019925275.1. NCBI lineage: Eukaryota > Metazoa > Mollusca > Bivalvia > Mytilida > Mytilidae > Mytilus > Mytilus edulis. The sequence goes on along the minus strand of CM034351.1, from coordinate 56,090,053 downwards.
GAATATAGGTTTTTTTCCGACTAAATGTATACTTCCTTTGCATGATCAATTAGCTCTTACTCCGAACCACGATAGGCAGAACTGTAATTCTTTATATTGCACATATTGCCTTGATAGTGGTGTATCTACAATGTTGTTTTTGAGTCAACTCAAGGTGCATTTCTTCTGTCCATCAGTAACTTCAGACGTGTGAGGCATGAAAAGTTTTCTCCAATGTTTAGATAAGATTTTATTTATTTCTCCAAATTTCATTAACTATTTTTTACTTTATTGATGTGTTCGTGCTTATTTATATACGACCTCTCTACCCAGAAGTAAATACGCTGTTCCGCTATTCTTATTTTCTTTAAAAGAATAGATGGACAACATGTAACAATTACGGTTACAGTGTATGGTTAACAAAAATGATACAAAATCAAATAATAAGAAAGAAAGAAAGATTGAAGACAAAAAGTAAGTTGTCAATGCCCAAAGATCCTTTGAGTGAATCATTTGAATTCTTGTTGAACGGTTCATCGAAGTATGTCATCTAGTTATAGTGACATATTGGGTTTCTTAAAGGGGCATGAAAACATGCGTCAACTTTAATTACAATAGTGAGTAAAGTTCTCTTTATTTTGTTTATCATATAACAAACGTTACCAAATCGTTAAGTAAGTTATCATTTCATTGTTAGAAATGTATATGACTCATTGAAGAACTTATGCTAAATACAGTAAAGGTAAGATAAGTACAAAAATAGAAAAATATAGATTTGGGTCTAAGTTAAAATATCGGTATCCTACCATACTAATTATTGGTCACTTTCAATTAAAGACTTATTCTAAACATTCATAAACGGTCCTACTAAAAAGCGCCCGGGAGCGCCCGGGAAAAGAAAAAGCGCCCGGGAAAAGGAAAAAGCGCCCGGAGAAGGAAAATTAGCGCCCGGAGAAGAAAATTAGCGCCAGGGAGAAAAAAATATAATATTTTGTAACAATATTTTTTTTCCTTAAAAAATAACTTATCATTGCTTGTTTGTCCTTAACACCCAGTCTTTGATAGAACCATGCAAAATGCCTATAAGTGGGTCCACATGACATGTCAACCAAATGAAATGAAATTTTGCACACATGTTATGATAGGCAAGAGAAAAAAAAATCTAACTATAAAATTTTCTTTTAAGCTATTTTTAGAATTTACAGCGCCATCTACTGGAAATGCCTGAATTTCCAAAATAATCTACAAAAATATCACAATTATGTTGCTCTGAATATGCTAGATAAGGTTATGTTTAACTGGTATTTGAATTGATTTTTATAACAAGCATCATTCGTCCTTGGAAACTTGACAAAATGTTAAAGCTTGAGTATTGCTAAATTTTAAGGCTGACCGGTCCAAAAAGGGCATTTTGGGCATATTTTGGATACTTGGTAAAAAGATCATCAAAAGGACATGAAATCTCATCAAGTACTTTGAATTTTTAAATGTTTTAAATATTTCTATAAAGGTTTACATGTGTACTACAAGTTTTATGATTTTTGAGCTGGGGTCTCTTACACCGTTACCATGGCAACGGAATAAAAATGGGTTATTTTCATATATTTACCACAATAATCTGTCTATGTAATCATGAAAACTTACTTATCTTTTGACACTATCCCATGATATTTGGCATGAAGGTGTATTACAATAAGACAGTATGTCTCATAAAATGAAAACTGCTAGTTGACCTTGACCTTTGACCTCGAGGTCAAAATATTTGATTCCCCCCGAGTTTTTTTTACTAGGGCACACATTTTTCTCTTCCTTGCAGATTTTTTTAATACTTGACACACAATGTCAGCACCTTAATATGATGTGTTGTGTACCATGGATAATGACCTTGATATTTGACCTTCAAGGTCAAATAAAAGGTCATGGTCAAATAGGTAATTCTATATGTCAGTCTAAAACACAACATTCTGTCTTGACATGTCAATATGAAAGAGAAGTGTACTGATTGCTTATGAGATATACTAATTTTAGCTTAATGCAAAAACTTAAAATACTGCAAATTCAGAAATTAACGTTAACTTTGTAATCATTATAATAGTATAATTGCTTATTCATGGTGACCGTCAAATATGTGAGATAAATCGAAGCAAATTTAATTTAACTGTAACAGAATATTGTACAAAAATGAAAATGCAACTTTGGTTATATAACAGCCTATGCCATATAGAGTGTCGGGTTTCCCAGTTTGTTGCAGATCGTGTAGCGACCTATGGGTGTACAACTTTTTGGCTGGTTAACTTCTGAGATAAAATGTTGTATCCTTGACATATACCCAATATCTATTCTTGTTGTCCCTTTCAGCATCACATTGCAGCTGGAGATATATAAATACTGTTCGTTCTTCTATCCGAGCATCGGTTCGTATTGTAAAGTATCTAGTATAATTAATCGTTATCTAATCTAAATTCATGCCATTGCTTTCTAAAGATAAATGGTCAAGGCTGAAGTTGAGCCCACTTCAAACAATTAGAAGTTGGGGGAACATTGAACATCGGTTGTTTTATTCATATTGCAATTATTTTTGAACTTATAGAAGGTCTCTTTATAGTCAGTTTGTTAGATTTTTCAAATAATAACTAAGAAAACAATGAAGATTTGATAAATAATAGCTGTTGTTTGAAAGGCCCAAGAAAAATATAAAATTTCTTCAAAAAATTAAAAAGAAACTTTTATAATACATTGTACCACATCTTCTTAATTTTATATTGTATGCTTTTTATACGACAAACACATGTGGACACAAACATGATGGTAATCTCACATATCAAAAATCAGCTCAAAATCTGGATGTGTATAGAAAAAAATCCATATAACTGTGATTTTTAGTGGAGCGGAACGAAACTTAAACTTGACCTGTAACACATCATGGTTAACTCACATACTAAAAATAAGCCCAATATTTGAAGGCGTTTAGAAAAAAAGTCCGTATAACTGTGATTTTCAAAAAAATTTCAAAGTCCAAAGGCCGTAATTTCAGCAAAAATTAGTGGAGCGGAACAAAACTTAAACTTCATCTGTTACTCATCATGGTTATCTCACATACCAACAATCAGCCCGATATTTGAAGAAGTTTAGAAAAAAAACGCCGTATAATAGTTTGTTGCGGGATGACGGAATTTCGGAATGACGGGATTTCAGAATTTCGGACAAGGGTAAAACTATATGGCACTGACAACTTCGTTGCGGGGCCATACAAAAGGTTCAATACCACAAAAGGAAGGTTGGGATCGATTTTCGGGATGATGGTCCCAACCGTTTAGGAATAAGAGGCCATAAAGGGGCCAAAAACAAGCATTTTTCTAGTTTCAGGATAATTACTTGTGTATTAGTATTTCTATTGCTCTGAAATTGTACCACAATGTTTAATATTACAAGTAGAAGGTTGGGATTCATTTTAGGGTTATGGGGCCAACAGTTTAGGAATAAAGGGCCAAAAAGGGACCAAAAACTAGCATTTTTATAGTTTCCAGACAATAACTTGTGTGTTAGTATATGGATCTCTCTGAAGCTAGAATCGAGTTTGGGGTTAATAACTCAAATATAGAGGAATTAGGGGTCAAAAAGGGCCAAAAACAAGCATTTTTCTGACAATAACTTGTATGAAAGTGTATGGATCTCTCTGGAAAGTACTACAAGGTTCAAGATTCCGTTATACAAAGTAGAGGCTGGGATTGTGTTGTAGGGTTGTTGCTCCAAGGGGGTTTCAAAAGGGAAAGGGGGGGGGATTTTTTTCCAATTCATTAAAGGGATTCAAATGTTTTTTTCCAAAATTTTCCAAATTTCGAATTCAATTATCCTACTGGTGTCATTGTCCTTCAATGGCGATTTTAAACATGTATTTGCGTGTTTGCGTATTATTTTGAAATGGAATAAACTGTAATAGTTTGATATATAGGTGAATAGAAACTATAGGGGCAAAAAAAACCAAAGGACTGCAAAAAGGTCTGCATGGCTCAAATTGTCAGACGACTTATAGCCTTATAAGCACGATTGTTAACCTCTTTTTTTTTTAAATTTTTGCCTAGTATCTTGAAAACTTCAATCTAAAGATGTCCACTTTAAAAAGCAAGAAAAAAATGTTTTATAATTATTTGATAAAAAGAAACATTTAAATACATTAGATTGTTTTATAATGATGAGATAACTCTAGTAAAATATGACAGCACACATTAGTTTAGAAGTCTGTTTTTATAATTTAGGATTTCTTTGTATTATCCAATTGGTCATATAAAAACCAATGTTAATTTGACTGTATTTGTTTTAGGTATTTACACCTTGTTAAATTATTTCTCTTTTCTTTTAAAAATATTCTTTGAAACTATACATGTACAGATTGTTATTCTATAAATGTTTGTTATCAATTAACTGCAAATTTTTACATTTTTTAACAGAATAGTACAAGAAACCTGATTGTTTTTTGTATCATAGATAATCAATATTTATGGCATTATTTATGTTGTTTGTATTGTCTTCATTGTTAGTTTAACATTGTTAGGTATAAAAATTGTTTAGAAAAAAGAAAAAAAATACATTCACAAAATTGTCTACGGATTGATATATTAATTTCATTGATTTCAGAGAAAGGCAAATTTGAATATTACATGTATTCAAGGAGAATTTTAGAAAGTACTTAAACAAGAGCCCAACCATCGTATATTCTTAAATGCGTTAATAACTATGCCTCTTAATATAAACAAATAGATAGATACTTTTATGTTTAATGTACCGAGCATTTGTAAGCTTGAAAAAAGTTATTTTAAGTTTTTTTTAAATCATTTTTACTAGATTATCTCCCTTTGTATCATATAAATTCTTCTCCGGGTGCTATATTCTCTTTTCCGGGCGCTTTTTCTTTTCCCCGGGGCGCTCCCGGGCGCATTTTAGTAGGACCCTTCATAAAACATTGATAAATACAGCTTTTACAATACAGGAACATACTATGAACAAACTATACTTTTTTAGTTTTGAGTTGGGACAACCTGGTTTAAATCAGGAGAATGGGTTTCAATCTCACTTATAAGGGAATTTCCAATATTGTTTCTATTTCAAATAAACAAAAAAAATGTTCTTATCACTTAGATTCCAAAAACTTTATATATTGTGTTCTCTAGAAACTGTTTTGTATCGACATATTTCGAGTTCCAAATTGTGGTAATTTTTACAAATATATAATATAAGGTTGTATATTTGTTTTCATCATCAAATGAGGTAATAAAGGATATAGTCAATGTGATCATATGTGAAATTAGAAACCCATCTAGAATGAAACAAATTATGTTGAGAAGGATTTTAATATAATATTCTCTCACTCTGTCTCGTTTTTAAATCTCTTTTTTTACTTTTGTCTTAGATTTGCGTAATGATAAAACTGTTTTGACTCAACTTAAAAAGGAAAAACAGGTACCTGTACAGCAAAATGAAATAGAAAAGCTTTGTAAAAAACACAATTTACAATACTTTGAAACTTCTGCGAAAACAGGAGATGGGGTAGAAGAATGTTTGTTGGCAGCTGTGAGTATTCTAATACAAATCCTAAGTTATTATTTAGTAGTTAGAATATGTAGCATTTTTACCTGACGATATCGGGATACTGGTATTTAGTCAAAATCTTAACAAGGAATTGTGATAGTATCATAATTCCAACATGCATAAAAGGTCAACAATACGTCAAAATGTTTAGCCTGTAAATACATATCTATTTAAGTAAGATATCGCAAGCACCTGAGGTGGGTGTATTGTGTCGTTTACTGTTAGAGGTTTATATATTTCAACAACCATATTATATTAATGTGTAAACACATTAATCATGACCTTTGAATATCAAGTAGTTCGTGCATTTTTCCGAGTAGGTTTTAATAAAATCAAACAGATATATTTCATAGTGGTTTAGCGTTCATTAGCTGTATTGTAACTATCCTATAATAGATTTACAACTGTTGGTTATATTAATAATTCAGAATCGTCATTGAAGGTGGAACACACGTTCTGTAATAATGAATTCTTTTGGTGTATCAGTTGTATGCAAGAGTAACTTTCCTTTGCACTATGATCAATTCCAAAAGTCAATGTGTTAATTGTCTACCTTGAAAAGGGTTATAACTTCATCTATACATAAAGTTTTCTTTTATGCAATTCAAAATCGTCACAAAATCTATAAATTACTAGATCTTAGTATTTTTTTATTGGTTTATTAAAGACATATATGTATCTATAATTTCATTTATTTGTTTTGAAATGTTTACAATTAATATATACCAACATAAAGAATTATTTTGTCATTTTATAAATATTATTTTGTTACTTTTTAAAATTTCTGCCGTGCAAAACCGTCATAGATGTGCAAGGTCAAATATAGTCTCATCATTAATTTTCTTAGTGTGATGAGACACATTATACTGAAATCACAGATAGGGCATCTTCTTACAAGTAATTATGAAACTGATATCTTTTTAAACCGTATACTGGTAATAATTTAAAAACAGTTTTCTTTCTCTTTAAATTTGAGGTACAATATGCCGGTAAATAACACATGTGTAATTCTGCTGTCAAGAATAGTACGCTATTTTAAGTTGTTGTATGTATCATATACCGGTAATGTGGTTATATTTTGGTTTATTTGGTGCCTCGAATGAAAGTGACAAAATTAAACACATAGAAATAAATCATAGACTAAAAATTGAGACACCGAAATCGCGTACCTCTATGATAATATCGTTATGTCAATTATTGGGCAATATATTTCCAAAAATTCTATACATAGTCAAATCTGCAAATAAATACTGGGTATAATTTGACAACAACACTATATATTTTTTAATTGTCGATTTGCTGAAAGTTAAAAAATAACCACAATATGAATTTTATACATATATGTCATAAATGTGCCTATTGCTGATTAGACGCCGTTATTGGTAATTAGAATATCAGAAGGTAAACGGACAGAAAGTCACAGGACAAAAAGTCACAGGACATAAAGTCATAAATTTGATAGGACAAAAACTCACAGGACATAAAGTCACAAATTTGATCGGACAAAAAGTCACAGGACAAAAAGTCAATGACTTGAATATATAAGAGAAATATCTTGAAATATTAACATTTGAATACATATATTCATACTAAAATTCATGAAATGTGTCATTATACTTGAAAAATAAAATTTATTAAATTGTAATCATGCAACGGACATATTTTGTGGCACCATGGAGCCGTTTAAGTGCCAAGCCACTTTGACATCTATTTTTTTAACAATTATGTGACCATCATTGATATTTATTTTTAAAAATTTGGTTTACAAAGTTCAAGAAAAATACAAAAATGTTTTTGTTAAATTAGCGTTTTCTTATTCAAAGAAAATAATCAGAACATAACAAATTGTGACTTTTTGTCCTGTGACTTTTTGTCCGTGACTTTTTGTCCGTGACTTTTTGTCTGTGACTTTTTGTCCTATATTCTTTCAAAACTCCTTGTAATCCACTATATTCAATTAATTAACATGTACTGCCAGATACATAAAGATTATAATCTGGATCCTTCTGTCTGCAATAGAGACAATGATTAAAATTTGTAAAAAAATAAATAACCTATCTAAAAAGTGATTTTAATATTTTAGAGTTTCTTTCAGCTTTGAATCCCGAGATACGGAATTGTTTGCAAATGCACTTGCATCCGTATCCAATTCTTTCATTAATTTAACTTTGTGGTGTAACTAGTTAGTGTAAGTCATTGGTATTTTGTCAATAAACGGGTAAAAAAAGGCAAACATGAATTAACTAGAGGCTCTAAAGAGCCTGTGTCGCTCACCTTGGTCTATGTGAATATTAAACAAAGGAAGCAGATGGATTCATGACAAAATTGTGTTTTGGTGATGGTGATGTGTTTGAACATCTTACTTTACTAAACAGTCTTGCTGCTTACAATTATCTCTATCTATAATGAATTTGGCCCAGTAGTTTCAGGGGAAAATGTTAATGAAAATTTACAAATTTTAAGAAAATTGTTAATAATTGACTAGAAAAGGACAATAACTCCTTAGGGGGTCAATTGACCATTTCGGTCATGTTGACTTATTTGTAAATCTTACTTTGCTGAACATTATTGCTGTTTACAGTTTATCTCTATCTATAATTATATTCAAGATAATAACCAAAAACAGCAAAATTTCCTTAAAATTATCAATTCAGGGGCAGCAACCCAACAACGGATTGTTTGATTCATCTGAAAATTTCAGGGCAGATAAATCTTGACCTGATAAACAATTTTATCCACGTCAGATTTGCTCTAAATGCTTTGGTTTTTGAGTTATAAGCCAAAAACCCCATTTTACCCCTATGTTCTATTTTTAGCCATGGCGGCCATCTTGGTTGGTTGGCCGGGTCACACCACACATTTTTTAAACTAGATACCCCAATGATGATTGTGGCCAAGTTTGGATTAATTTGTCCTAGTAGTTTCAGAGGAGAAGATTTTTGTAAAAGATAACTAAGATTTACGAAAAATAGTTAAAAATGGACTAAAAAGGGCAATAACTCCTAAAGGGATCAATTGACCATTTCGGTCACGTTGACTTATTTGTAAATCTTACTTTGCTGAACATTATTGCTGTTTACAGTTTATCTCTATCTATAATAATATTCAAGATAACCAAAAACAGCAAAATTTCCTTAAAATTATCAATTCAGAGGCAGCAACCCAACAACGGTTTGTCTGATTCATCTGAAAATGTCAGGGCAGATAGATGTTGACCTGATAAACAATTTTCCTCCCGTCAAATTTGCTCTAAATGCTTTGGTTTTTGAGTTATAAGCCAAAAACTGCATTTTACCCCAATGTTCTATTTTTAGCCGTGGCGGCCATCTTGATTTGATGGCCGTGTCACCGGACACATTTTTTAAAATAGATACCCCCAACATGATTGTGGCCAAGTTTGGATTAATTTGTTTCAGTAGTTTCAGAGGAGAAGATTTTTGTAAAAGATAACTAAGATTTACGAAAAATGGTTAAAAATGGACAAAAAAGGGCAATTACTCCTAAAGGGGTCAACTGACCATTTCGGTTATGTTGACTTATTTGTAAATCTTACTTTGCTGAACATAATTGCTGTTTACAGTTTATCTCTATCTATAATAATATTCAAGATAATAACCAAAAACAGCAAAATTTCCTTAAAATTATCATTTAGGGGCAGCAACCCAACAACGGGTTGTTTGATTCATCTGAAAATTTCAGGGCAGATAGATCTTGACCTGATAAACAATTTTATCCACGTCAGATTTGCTCTAAATGCTTTGGTTTTTGAGTTATAAGCCAAAAACCCCATTTTACCCCTATGTTCTATTTTTAGCCATGGCGGCCATCTTGGTTGGTTGGCCGGGTCACGCCACACATTTTTTAAATTAGATACCCCAATGATGATTGTGGCCAAGTTTGGATTAATTTGTCCCAGTAGTTTCAGAGGAGAAGATTTTTGTAAAAGATAACTAAGATTTACGAAAAATGGTTAAAAATGGACTAAAAAGGGCAATAACTCCTAAAGGGATCAACTGACCATTTCGGTCACGTTGACTTATTTGTAAATCTTACTTTGCTGAACATTATTGCTGTTTACAGTTTATCTCTATCTATAATAATATTCAAGATAATAACCAAAAACAGCAAAATTTCCTTAAAATTAACAATTCAGAGGCAGCAACCCAACAACGGGTTGTCTGATTCATCTGAAAATTTCAGGGCAAATAGATCTTGACCTGATAAACAATTTTACCCCTGTCAGATTTGCTATAAATGCTTTGGTTTTTAAGTTATAAGCCAAAAACTGCATTTTACCCCTATGTTCTATTTTTAGCCATGGTTGGCCGGGTCACGCCACACATTTTTTAAACTAGATACCCCAATGATGATTGTGGCCAAGTTTGGATTAATTTGGCCCGGTAGTTTCAGAGGAGAAGATTTTTGTAAAAGTTAACGACGACGGACGACGACGGACGACGACGGACGCCGACGGACGACGGACGCCGGACGCCGGACGCAAAGTGATGGGAAAAGCTCACTTGGCCCTTCGGTCCAGGTGAGCTAAAAACGAACTGTTAAGAGAACAATTGAAGGTCTTTCCACCACTTACAATATTTTTTGATATGAAAACATTGAAATTCCGTTTAAATATCAATTCCTATGGCTTTATGATGTATAAATATGAATTTAGAGAAACTTTAAGGGTCAAAATCTAGAACATCGAATCAGCTTATTACCTTGACCTCAATTTCAAGGTCATAAATCAAGGACCTCAAATCAAAAGACCCTATGTATGGATAATGAGTTATATCACTTTACGCATGATTCTAAATATAAAAGGGGAGAAAACAATCATTTACTGTCAACGTACCCTCGGAATCAAAATTTAAGTGTTACAACATATCGCAACTAACAATTTAGTAAAAATAATTTGTCGATATGTTATAGGGTTTTTGAAAATAGTGAAAATAAGCTAAAATCAAAATTTAGAATATGACCTTGACCTAATTTTCATGTTTTTGGACCAAGGACCTCAAATTCATAGACCCTAGGCCTATATCACTTATGGTTTACCAGTTAGAAATTCAAATCACTTATATCAAATGATTAAGGGGGAATAACTCTCATATGGAGTCTCCGGATAGCTTCGGTCAAGATGAAAATCATAATTGTTAAGATGTAACGAGCAATTTGGTAAAATAAATTTGTCGTTATCTTTTTCGGTTGCAAAGGAGTAGTGACCACAAGAAAAACAGTGTTTGGGGAGATAACTCTTACAACGTAAACTATTTTGCTTCGCCTTTGTCAGTTATAAAAGTGTATAAACTATACGATATCATATTCCAAATATCTAAGTGACATCTTATGAAACAACAATACTACGCAAGAAAAAATAAAGGCGGAAGAAAAAAAAATGAAAATTAAAAACCAATTGTTCAAAGAACAATTGAAGGTTTTCCCACCAAAAACAATGTATTTTAATATGAAAGGTGTAAAATTGAGTTTAAAATGTCATTTCAATCGTCAAATAATAGCTTATTGGAAGCTGATTCCAAAAATATATGGTATCTATACAATATTTTTTAAACAAGGAAGATAATTTGTTGATTCCGGTTTGAAAAATGTTACTTCCGATAATATTTGAATATTTATTTGACACTGATTCCAAAAATATCCGGTTCTATATAGTTTTATATTAATATAGTACAAAAAATAGCTACTTCCGGTTTACAAAAGGTCACTTCCGGGTTTTTTTTTTAATGTTTGAATGGTTTGATACCTTTTGCCAAAAGTCTCATTGCTTTATCATGTATACATATGAGGTAAAAGCAAAGGTCACAATTTAGAACGTCAAATCAAGCTATGACCTTGAGATCAATTTCAAGGTCATTAACCAAGGACCTCAAATCAAAAGACCAGAGGTCTTCATTATATTTGGTTAATGAGTTATATAACCATACGCGTATTTTGAAATACAAGAGGGGGAAAAATTCCCTTTTATGTTCAACGTACCCTTGCAATTAAAATTTACATGTTACAACATGTTGCAACTTACAATTAGTAAAAATAATTTGTTGATATCTTATACGGTTATTTGGAATAAGTGAAAATAAGCCAAATTCAAAAATTAGAATATGACCTTGACCTTTGACCTGATCTTATTTTCATTTTTTTGGACCAAGGACCTCAAATCAAAAGATCCTAGGTCTCTATCACTTATGGTTTACAAATCGGAAATGCATATCACTTATATCAAATGCATAAGGGGAAATAACTCTCATATGGAACGTTCATATTGCTTTGGTCAAAATAGGACAAATCATGCGAAGGATATAACGAGCAATTTTATAAAATAAATTTGTCGTAATCGTTTACGGTTGCGAAGGAGTAGTGGACACAAGAAAAACGGTGTTTAGGGAGATAACTCCTACAAAGAAAAGTATTAGGTTACGCAGGGTAAATTTCAATAGCGCATAAACTGTTCGATATCATATACCAAATATATAAGCGGCATATTGCGAAACAAATTTTGATCGCAAAAACAAAATTAGGCGGGAGAAAAAAAAATAATCAGAAGAAGTAGTAATATTAGGTTTAAAATGTCATTTCAAGAGGGGAGAAAACTCCCTTTTGCGTTCAACCATACCCTTGCAATCAAATTTAAGTTTTACGACATGTCGCAACTAACAATTAAATAAAAATAATTTGTCTATATCCTATACAGTTTTTGAATATAAGTGAAAATAAGCCAAAATCAAAATTGAGAATTTGACCTTAACCTTTGACCTTGACCTAATTTTCATTTTTTTAACCAAGGACCTCAAATAAAAAAATCCTAGGTCTCTATCACTTATGGTTTACAAGATAGAAATGCATATCACTTAAATCAACTGCATATGGGGAAATAACTCTCATATGGAGTGTTCATATCGAGTGGTCAAAATACAACAAATCATGCGAAAGATATAACGAGTAACTTTCTAAAATAAATTTGACGTAATTTTTTACGGTTGCGAAGGAGTAGTGGACACAATGAAAACAGTGTTTGAGGAGATAACTCTTACAAAGAAAAGTGTTCGGTTACGCAGGATAAATTTCAAAGGCGCATAAACTGTTCGATATCATATACCAAATATCTGAGCGACATATAGCGAAACAAATATTTATCGCAAGAACATAATAAGGTGGAAGAAAAAAACTAATCAGAAGAAATACAATAGTTCTTTCCACAGAAAACAGACACACTGTCTTTATTCATCTGCATTACTTGATCCCTAAAGACAAATACATGAACGGAGTCTAACACCACATGACACAAACACACATATCCACAAACACAAAAACAGAACACCATAGCCACCACTTTATTTCAGAAACTTCAAATCGATGAACAATTGTAATTGGAACCAAAACAACTATAAATTAAAACAGAAAATATTATCTCCCCATAATGATAGAATGTTGGGGAAATTGACCACAGTTATCTTACATTAATCACAGAGAGGGGCTAGCATACAATTGTTAATTTAAGCTTAATTACCGTGAAAAAAAAATTCTACTAAAAATGAATGTTACTTTATTCAAATATAAGGACTTCGCTAAAATCTACTTAATTAGATGTTATATTTGTGTATGCCTTATTTCTATGGATCATTAATTGGTATGTGTGATTTTTTGGGGGGAAAGTATTTTTCTCGGTAATTATCAGCAAAAGGCGAACCGTATTTTGTATATGAAATAGGTATTATCTGAAACTTGTCCTAATTTGTCACTATATATGTCATTATGTCTTATAGTTCTATTATAAATTAGAAAATACTTTGAACGACAAACTTCAAAATTATTTTAATTATTTACTCGCTTAGTGGTATTAACCATTTATGGATTCTTTTAAATTCTAAAGACCTTCTGGACAATTTTAAAACTCGGTCTATTTCTGAAAGAAATAAACATGCTTTGGATTTTTAATCCTTGTATGCTAACATTCCCCATGTGAAATTATAAAATTGTTTTGTATAAACATTGACTTGACGTATACATTTTCTGACTTCAGACACGCGTAGCAATGAATGTGTTTTTGATTTGATAGATGCTTTTTTGCTCTTCTGTAAAATTGTTTCTTTCAAAATTGTAACAAGGTGATGACTGCCGTACCAATATTTTGACTATTTTATTTATTATGTCTGTTAAGTTCACGCATCGTTGTAAATATAACGGAATCTGATGAGACTGTCGTACAGAGTGAGATGTTTAGCGCTATAAAACCAGGTTCAATCCACCATTTTCTACATTTGAAAATGCCTGTACCAAGTCAGGAATATGACAGTTGTTGTCCATTCGTTTTTTTATGTGTTTTGTCATCTGATTTTGCCGTGTGATTAGAGACTTTTCGATTTAATTTTCATCATTCAATATTCTTTATAAAGCACAAAAATGTCAGTATTCACCTCAGAAGCTAACAAAACCTTTAAATAGACTTATTAAGAAGGGATATATTTACGATGTCAGGTCATTAATAATTGCATATTTTGGCGTTAATATTGATTCACTTATAGGGTCTTTGCATCGGAACTAAACACATTTATTTAAGAACCAGTTGTTGGCATGACACGGGTAATGTTCTTCTCATATATATTATGATGGTACGTATGATACTAAACCCGTAACGGGAAGTATTGTGCCTGATATTCATATGATAAAGACATAATCTTTCAATCAGTTTAATTGAGGTCTGGAGCTGGCATGTCAGTTAACTGGTAGTAGTCTGTTGTTATGTATGTATCATTGTCATTTTTTTTTCTTTGGTTACATCTTCTGACATCAGATTCGGAATTCTCTTGAACTGGATTTTAATGTGCGTATTGTTATGCGTTTACTTTACTAAATTGGCTAGAGGTATAGGGTGAGGGTTGAGATCTCATAAACATGTTTAACCTCGCCGCATTTTTGCGCCTGTCCCAAATTAGGAGCTTCTGGCCTATGTTAGTCTTGTATTCTTTTTAATTTTAAATTCTTGTGTACAATTTGGAGTTTAGCATGGCGTTCATTATCACTGAACTAATATATATATATATTTGTTCAGGGGCCAGCTGAAGGACGACTCTGGGTGTGGGAATTTCTCGCTGCATTGAAGACCTGTTGGTGACCTTCTGCTGTTGTCTGTTCTATGGTCGGGTTGTTGTCTCTCTGACACATTCCCCTTTTCCATTCTCAATTTTATTGTATGTTAAAGGTATTTTCCAAAAAGAGAAAGTTTCCAAATAGTATTGTTTGAAATAAATGCGACATTTCATTGCAAATGTTATATTCCTGAAATACAATTATGAAAACATGACCGTTTAACGAATGTTTGAAGTACATTAACCAAGCAGTAATTGTTTGTTAAATTATATGTAAGTATGATAAGTATAGAATTAAAATATATTTACATACAAATACATTTATGCATCAATTACACTTATTATTTAAAAGGTATCAGCTAGTATGGCCTACAAATATAAAAATACAAAAATGGCTGTCGCTCTTAAGTTGCATGCAGTTTGTTTACTTTCACTTGAAACTGGTAAGACATATTAATGTATGACTCCATTCGCCTGGACGATAACGGTTATTGTTTTTTTTTCTTTCTCAAAAATTGTTTAAATATTATAAGAGTTCAAACAAGTTACAAATTTTAAGGTGCAGGATAAGTTGACAAATTTGAAAAATAAAGGCAACAGTAGTATACCGCTGTTCAAACTCATAAATCCATGGACAAAAAACAAAATCGAGGTAACAAACTAAAACTGACGGAAACGCATAAATATAAGAGGAGAACAACGACACAACACTACAATGTAACTAACACACACAGAAACGGACCAAGCATCAGACAAAATCCCACGAAAATAACAAATATAACATCAAAACCAAATACATGAATTTGGGATAGACAAGTACCGTGACACGTCTTATCGCAATGTCAATTTACACTCAAAAATAAGAGAAAACAAACGACGCAACGTTAAACTGTAACACACAGAGAAACGAACTATAATATAACAATGGCAATATTCCTGACTTGGTACAGGACATTTTTAAAGGAAAAAAATGGTGGGTTGAACCTGGTTTTGTGGCATGCCAAACCTCGCACTTTAATGGCAATGTTAAATATAACATAGAAATGACAACATAATATTACAGGACTACAATACAAATAAATAGGAAAACGTATTAGACAAAGAAACACATGATTAATGAATAACAAAAAGCATCAGGTTTAAAATTTAATACGCCAAAAACGCGCTCGTCCACACAAGACTCACCAATGACGCCCAGATATAAGAGATCGAAAGCGAAAAAAAGTACAAAGTTGTACAGCACTGAAGATCAAAAGTTGAAAAAGGTTGTGTCAAATACGGCTTAGTTTGTATGATTGGGATAAGAACATTCTAATTATTTAGAACAATTAATGCTATTGCAAACAGTAAATTTTATCAAATGAATATAACAGATATACATAATGAAACTGAAGTATAAACTCATTACATAAAACAAACACGAATACATAATGAATGACCAACACAGAATAGACACACCCGACTCAGTCCAGGCCTCAACGCAGTAAATTATGAAAATGACGTCACATACGACGGTGAAAAGGCATTAAAAATTACGTCACATACGATGGTGAAAAGGCATTAAAAATTTGAACATATGAAATTTCTGAAACAGTAAAAAAATTACGTCACATAGGAAAAACAATATCTCAAAAGTAAGATAGAATTAGGATTGATTAAAGATTAAAATAGAACTAAAAACTGATATTGCATTTAAACACAATGCATATTGCAATACTTTTTAATAGCAATTAACTATAATATGTATATATGTCCAGTTTGTTATGAATCCAACTTCAAACTTAAATTATCGTACAGATTATCTTGACCAAAATTGACGGCGGTGATTAATTTTTGTTTCCATAACACATAAATATAATAGAAAAGACGTCAACACATTTGACAAAATCCGATGAGAATTACAAATATAACATTACATATTTAAACTAAATACATGAGTTTGGGATAGACAAGTACCGTAACACGTCTAATAGTAATGCGAATTCACACTCAGCAAAACAGTCACAATCGGGAATAAGTCACGTTTGGTAATTAAAAGATTAGACGACATAATGACAAACCACAATCTACCATGTGGTAAAAATGTCCTTAGCTAGTTTGGTTAAACACACATCGTATGGATCCACCAATTCGTGATGGTGTCCATAAAATTTACGGAGTGTCAATTTTAATCTGTCCTCCTCATAACTTTGTTGGAGAAGTTTCTGCGTAAGTAGCACACTCCTGTATATGAAGTCCGTATAGTGTGAACAAGCACGTGAATAACGTATCAATTGTGATATGTAAACACCATACGAAGGGGCAGATGGTATATTACTGCTGAGAAATGGGAAATTGATAATTGGGAAGTTGAAATCGTCCCGTTTGTCATAGATTTTCGTGTGAAGTCGTCCATCTACGTCAATATTGAGGAAAAGATCAAGGTATGAAGCACTCCTTCTAGTATCAGTAGTATCCTTAATTTCAAGTTCACTGGGATATATGAGATGTAAGTATTGGCTGAAGTATGGGTTATTCAATGATAGAACATCATCAATATATCGGAAAGTAAAATTAAACAATTTCGCAAGGTGCTTTTTCTGTTTGTCTTTTAGAAGGTTTTGAATGAACTCTGCTTCATACGAGTACAAAAACAAATCAGCCAGCAGGGGTGCACAATTAGTACCCATTGGAATACCGATTGTCTGTTGAAATATAAATCCTCCAAACTCAACAAATATATTGTCGATCAAAAAGTCCAGCATTTTGATAATATCCTCTACAGTATATTTTCTGGAAGATTCAGTGTGATTCTTCACAAAATATGAATTATTGTAACCCAAAACAAGAAATTTGTATCTACGATTCCCATTTTTATAGAAAAAGCTCTGTTTTATGAGATGGTGAAGTCGATCTTTCAACTGAGCATGGGGAATAGTAGTATATAGCGTAGAAAAATCAAAAGTTTTTATGTTGCTGCAAAATTGCAAAGATTGTGATTGAAGGTTAAGCAGTAGATCTTTGGAATTTTTGAGAATCCACATCTGGTTAACACCACTGGTAGAATATATCTCCTCACAATATTTTTGAAGCCCATCTTTAACTGTAGAAAGAATAGTAGTCAGTACTTTAGAAAGATGTTTAGTCGAACATTTCGAAGAACCAGCTATGTATCGTTCTTTATATGGAGTTTTGTGTAATTTAGGTATCCAGTATAATGAGGGCAAGTTTTCTTCGTTTTCTTTGATGTTGATACCAAAAGAAAGAAGGACAGATTTATGATTTTGTAAAATTTCGTCCTTGGTAAATGATGTTAAAGAATATGTAGGATTAGCAGTAGTTTTATCAATTCCAAGCTCTGTAGTGAGACATTGCAAATAATGTTTTTTACATATGAAGACAATATTATTGGAGGCTTTATCTGCTGGAACAACGACATATTTGTCATGCAAAGAGGATAAAGCATCCACAACCTCCGGATTCTTGAAAGGGTTAGAAACTCTAGTACTCATATTACATCGTAGTTTATGTATGCGCCTCTGAATGCATGATCGAATAGCTTTGATCCATTCAGACAAAGTGAAAACATTGTTTATATATAGCATGTATAGGTAATGGTAATGCATTACATTTTCCCAAATAATTGCATGTAATGAGTAATGCAGCAATTTTAACATTACATGTAATTGTAACATAATGCATTACTTGAGAAGTTGTGTAATTTAATGCATTACATTGTATTACATTGCAATTTTTTTTCACAAACTGTATATCTTAAACAGATTGTTGGGGATTCATCTACGGAAGAATTTAAGATTTCTTGATTAATAAAGAACATAATCATTTGGATATTAATTTTTTTTTTAATTTGAAAAGCATTACTGTTAAGGTGTTTTAAAGTTGTCAAAACATCATGATTACATTGTCATGATCAAATAATTAGAAAGTTGACCATTGTTAAAACAACACTAATTAGTGTGTTTCTACAATCAATCTTTTTACCATTTTGACACTTTTTTATTATTTAATTAGGAAAGAAATTCTCGGTAAAACGTTTTGATCGAAATTAATAAAACAAATGTATATGTATAAAAGGGCAGTTTTTTTTAAAAATAAATATCAAACTTCATTTTCATGATTTTCAAACAGCTATAACGCTTGAAGTATGAAACCATTTGAGAATGAGGCGATATCCATGATATAAGAACCCTATACAAAACATACTAACAATCGTCTTTTTTTTCGTATTTTACTGTTCATAAATCAATCAATGTCTTATCAATGTACTTGTATACATATATTTCAATAAGGTCGATTTCTATCTGACGCAGCTCATTTGAAGATTCATATGATGAAGTTAACTGAGGTCTGGAGCTGGCATGTCAGTTAACTGCTAGTAGTCTGTTGTTATGTTTGTATCATTGTCATTTTATTTATTTTCTTTTGTTACATCTTCTCACATCAGACTCGGACTTCTCTTGAACTGAATTTCAATGTGCGTATTGTTATGCGTTTACTTTTCTACATTGGCTAGAGGTATATAGGGAGGGTTGGGATCTCATAAACATGTTTAACCCCGCCGCAATTTTGCGCCTGTTCCAAGTCAGGAGCCTCTGGCCTTTGTTAGTCTTGTATGATTTTTAATTTTAGTTTCTTGTGTATAATTCGGAGTTTAGTATGACGTCCATTATCACTGTACTAGTATACATATTTTTGAAGAGTCCAGCTGAAGGACACCTACGGGTTGATAAATCACCCCTCCTAGACGTAGAGTCTTGAGAATCATAACGAATAACAAATACGAAAATGTGTGAAAGAACTTTTTGAAATATATTACTAATTGTTACATCCCTGCAGAAAGATCAATAAATACAGAAAGCACGATTAGAAATGTTTATAATTTTCACAACAACTAAACTATTGTTATAGATGTTATATAACCAATCAAATGCTACAAATTCATCGAAAACGTTTTAAAAACGTCTTAAGTCAAAATTTGCATATTACGCCATTGCATGTTATAGACATACAATACTACATTTAAAGACCGCAAGTAACATATTCCAACCTAGGTACTAAAATGGGAAGCAATCCCTGATAAAAAAAAACAAGAAAAAGTGACTACAATTTACCTTGCTGATATTAAAAAAAACGTAACATGACTGAACACTACCATACAAATTCCAAACAACGTTCATGCCTTTTGTCTGAAAGTGGTCTGATCAAGTCTTTATCATACGCTATAACATTCTGTCTTGTTGTTTTACTGAAGAGAACAGCGTCCGCGAAGTTATTCTATAGTGGTAAATTCAATCGATTTAGACTGATCAGACAAAAATAAACATTTAAGACTGAAATCTTGCTACTAGTGTGTACAACTCTTAAATCTATTCGTAACGTTGTGCGTATTACATCAATCTTTAGCTTAATACTATTTTTAATCCAAACATGCAAAATTAAATGATATCATGAAACATTAAGACGATATGATCTGTCAGTACTCCTAAGAATACAATAAGTGAATAAGACAAACGTTAACACTCTAACGTAGTCTTTTCCTTAAAGTGGCAAGAAAATCGTACTAAAAGTATGATGATAAGTACAGATTAATACAGTATTTCTTTAACACGTTAATGTTACCCCTTTTTTATATCAGGTTGCAGCTGGCATGGCCTTCCAATATAGGAACAAAAAGATTCCGTACGCCTTACAGAAGCATTTATTGTATTTACATGGAAACGGTAAGACATGAATGCATTTGCTATTAAAATAACGGCTATCAGTTTCTTATTTTTCTTTTAAATATAAGTTGCATAATATATTTTGTACATTTTGTACATTACTAAGTTAATATTTCAAATGTTACCACATATCGATGCTTGAACTAAGTCAGGAATATTACAGTTGTTTTTCATTCGTTTGATACGTTTGGGCTTTTTTTTTTGACAATTGTAAAGGGACACTCCGATTTTAATGTTTCTGGGAGTTCTATTTTTATTCTTTTATTGTGTTGTTTTCGTTAATTCATTGGAGGAGTCCGTTGTTATACTGCGGTCTGTATATTATGTATTACTTTAAAACTTCTATTATTTATTCGAATATATTTTTGTGATGAGTGTTCTTGTGTTTGTTTTTTGCTGTATTCCGGTCATATAGTTTTCTCATTTTAGCTTTATTTGTTAAAATTGCTATATAAGCAGGAGGTTTGGCTGGCCATACGACTAGGTTCAACCAAGAATTTATTCTTTAAAGATTGCCTTTAGTTACCTTTTATTACTGTTGCTCTTCATGAAGTTATCGTTATTTTTTCAAATGAAATTAGAAAGTAGCAAGAAGGTCTTATTATTTTCATTCAGAAGAAACTATACATAGCCAATTACAACACTTCATTAAAAAACTATAGAACAAATGTGAACAGGGTTCATATAATCACCGTGGTGCTGTGATGTTTCCATTACATTCAGTAAGGATCTTGGAAATAAATAATGAAGATAAGAAGAAGTTGTATGATTGTTAATCAGACATTTTTTCCCCAAATTTTATAACTTTTATAGGCAACCATATGCATACATCCTTTCATTATGAAAAAAAACTAAACCGTATAGTTGAGGTTTAAATCCCCGTTATTAAGAATATGAAACAATTGAATACAAAATAAACTAATTGCTAAAGGAGGTTTGCTACTAAGTTGTAAATAACAAGCTTTTATAACACTAGTATATATTGATAGGCGATTATTAAAGGGACCAAAAGAGCCAACAAAAATATATAGGTCAATATGCTTGTTTTTGAGATATTAGCCATTGAAATTTTGGCTGGAAAATGTTCTCTCCTGATTTTTCATAGCTTTATCATTGACAAGTTTAAGTGCACAAAAAATATTAAAACATAACAAGGATTTTATAAGACTTTTACAGATGGCTTATAATTATACATGTTAATGTTTTATGGAAAGAAAAATGGGGGTCAATGGGCAATTTTCATAAGGCATTCAAACGGATAAAACTGAAGGTTTCCAAAAATCTGAAAAAAAAATGGAAAACATGACAAGCGAAAATCCTTTACAACGTCAAAACTATTTACGAAAAACCAATATGACAGGTTTGCATAAACGACAACCACTGACAACCCTTGTCTTGTTTTGGGAAAACCTCAATTTGCATTCCGCCGATACAATATGATTACATGTACATAAAGATAAAATCAAGTGTCTTTTCCCAAAAAGAATGAACCAACCACGCAAATAACGAAGAAAATGATATAGCTCCATGGTTCTTCCTTTTTCTGGTAAACAGAAATAAAGGAAAACAGCAGTACACCGCTGATCAATTGTCATAAATCGATTGAGAGAGAGAACACAAACCCGGGTTACAAACTAAAACCGAGGACAACATATCACCTCGAAAAATCATTGGCACCGAAAAGTCTGAAAATTATCTCTGTTGTCTACATTTCAAGGTATACATAGTGATAATTAAAATATACGCCAGATGCACGTTTCGTCTACAAAAAACTCATTAGTGACGCTCAGATCAAAATAGTTATAAAGCCAAACAATTTAAAAGTTGAAGAGCATTGATTCCAAAATTCCAAAAAGTTGAGCCAGATACGGCTAAGGTAATCTATGCCTTGGATAAGAAAAAGTATTTCGAAAAATTGATACTTTTGAAAATAGGAAATCTATAGAAATTAACATATAATTGATACTCATGTCAACACCGAAGTGCTCTGACTACTGGGCTAAGACTCCCTCGGGGATGAAACTTCCACCAACAGTGGCATCGACCCAGTGGTGTAAATAGTTATCAAACGTATCAGGCTTATAATTTAGTACGCCAAACGCGCGTTTCATCTGCACAAGACTCATCAGTGACAATCTATAAAGATTTTATAAATGCTATAAAGACAAACAATTACAAAGTTGAAGAGCTTTGACCATCAAAAATCCACAAAATTGTGTCAAATACGGCTAAGGTAATGTATGCCTTGGATGGGAAAATCCTTAGTATTTCGAAAAAATATATTTAGTCATGATATGATTCTGACTAAGCAGAATCTGTGATGATCTATTTCTACAGTTAAATGCGCTACATCTAAATGCACACACTTTAAACAAATTAGTGAGATGACACCGTATAAATACAGGAATCTAACATTAACGGAAAACATGAATAATGCAAGCTTCCTTTTCTTCTTTAGTTAATCTATTATATTTAATCAGCCTCGTGTGAATGAAGGAACACTCTTCATCTACCTATTTTTCAGCAATGAAAATTGCCTGTTATGATGGATGACAATATAGTATATCTGACAAATACCATTTAAACAATTCTTATTGTCAGGAATTGCTGCTCTGTTCTCGTTCATCTTTTGTCTAGCTAAAGTCCTTGAAAAGTGTAAAGTTACAATGCTGTTTGAATTTACGCTATTCCTTTTTGGAATTGATGTATGCTAGAAATGTTAAATTTATTAAATGTTATCATTATTTTACCTAGCTTGCAACCGGACCATTGAACGTATCTTCTAATTAGATTTAAATACTGTGCTTGAAATGTCAATATATATATTTTTTAGGTAGACGCATACTGCGGCCTTTCATTGTAGATAGGATTGTCCCTGTAATTAAGAAGGATTGGGAGACATTTGGAGCTAACATTGGATATGCCAAAAATGCCTTAAAACTTGCAAAACAAAACCGAGTGCAAAATCCATTTTGGCAAATGTTAAGGTATTGGACAGAAACAGTGGAATATATGGATGTAGATCCTTTGAAGATACTGTACAAAGCTTTAAGTAAAGTCAATAAAAGTCTGAAGAGAGACCTAATGGAATTGATATTACGCGATATGAATGAAATCAACATACACATGATAAAAGGTATTGTAGATCGCTTGCCAAAATATACATACGGATATTAACAATCATAATCATTAACTAATGAAAACGAGATATTTTCTTAACTATGTTTGTGTAAACAAATTCTTTTAAAGCAACCACCATTACTCTTATGTAAAGCTCCAATTTTAGAACTGATAAAATCAGGTTTTGAGGGTGGTCGTATAGTAGTATCATAACAGATTTTTATTAATTTTCAATCATAAATGTGTTGGTAAAGCAACACGAGTGACCTACAATAATAATCGTGTCGACTCTAATTTATAAAATGCATGTTGAAGGTGTTTTTATTTTGAAAATAAGATATAAACTCAATGATGTAGAGGATTGTTATAGGTTAATCAAATTTCATTAAAGTGGGATTTAAAATGTGCCAAAGTATTTTAACCTATTAATACCAATGCTCAATAATGAAATCTGCAATATGTGTTTAAAAGATACATTTTGTAAATAATTTCTGTATATATGTTTCTTCAATTGTACATTTTCCATTAATCTCTTACTTCTTTACAACGTCGCGTAAGCTCGAATTCCTAAAGTGTAGGTACATAAACTCCGTCTTATTTTCAGTATAGTCATTTATATATAATATAATTCTAGATAAACAAAATTCTTACAGCAGCATGCATCGAGTGTGTAGGTAAAGGTAATATCTTTGGTTTCCTTGCTTGCTAGCTGAACCGTGAATTCATCATAAGTTAGGTAAGAGTAGGGCAGTTGGATAGATAACCAATATATCTGTCTGTAGGACAAGACCACTCTGAAAGTAGGGTCCTATATCTAGTATGCTTAACCTAATAATGACTTCACGGTTAAGCTACCAAACAAGCTTACCAAAGTGTATACCCTTACCTACAGGAATAGGCACTGATTTTTAAGCAATCGATTAGTTATCAGTTACTCAGATTTTATCACGTAAATAAACACATCATAGATATATTGATTGCCATCGATTACTTTATGAAAAGTAATTATATTTTACAATTCGATTACTATCAATTACATGCTTCTATATTTAAAAAAAAGTAAGTATAACACAATGTTGTTGCTCAACGTTCGTATAGAAGAAACTGAGACATTTGCCAACAACAGCATTTAAAGCACTGTTTCTAAATTATAAGTTTACAGTTGTTTTTTAGATGGACTCTTTTACTTACCTATGGATCTTTAAATTTTGACTTTCAACAAGAATGATACGCATTGCATCAATCACTTATTTATATTTAAGATTGTTTTTTGTAATTTTGCTTTCGAACCTTCTTGTTTTTTTACTCATCAAAAACAGGTACAAATGTAAATGTTATATAAAAAAGAAGATTTGGTATGATTGCCAATGAGACAACTGTCCACAAGAGACCAAAATAACACAGAAATTAACAACTATAGGTCACCGTACGTTAGCATACTTAATCACAATTTGAACAGTTTTCTCTAAAATGAATTATAAAAAAGGAGAACAATTTAGTTCAGCTTATTTTAAAGATCAAAATTTATAATTATAATGCCATGCATGATTTAATCCTTTTGTTAAGACAATCATCCTCAATACAGGTTATAAAATGACAATGGAGTACAATTGATAACCTAAGGCAAATTAATTAAACAGTAATTGAAATCAGAAGAAAGTTAGAATCTTATTAATTAAATGACTTTGATCATCTGATTAGAAAAGACAAAAAGTAGTATTTGTTTTCTATTCTATAATCAAATTATAAACAATATATATTTATAATGTCAAAGAGAGATATATGTATATATTTCTGAAAAGAATTTTCATACATACCCGTGTTTTCATTGTTAAGAGGATTGCATGTACTTTCTTTATTTATATATACATGTACATACCATAACATTATAAGAAATCAACTGTTTATCTATTCTAATCATTTAATTCCAACTCTTATTGACAATTATATTTTAATATAAATAAGCTTACTACTTTGATGTAGTACAGAACTTAACTTAAGACACCTTTATTATTTTAAATATATTTCCTTAATTTAATCTACTTTTCTATATCAAAATCAAAGGTCTTGAATTATTGACAAACAAATAAATCCATTTGTTTCAAAAGTTAGATATAAGGCAAATTTTGGTAGGTGATCTGGTTGATCATAATGCTGCTTATGACAATAGACAGATATAATTTTATGTGTACAACAAAGTGATGAAGACATACATATTTTCATTTACAATAGGTTCTTGTTCATCAAACTATTTTATCAATGTATTTAAAGTATTCGAAATCTAATCAACAAGTAATCGATGATTGCATTCTTATTTTTGCTGTAGTCGATTACATTACGATTACAGATAACTGTCCATTACTGCAAAACATGTAATTAATTACAGTCGATTATGATTCCGATTACCTCATCCCTGCTTACCTACACACTCAATGTATTATGCCGTAATTAAATTTTCAATGAACATGACAGATCGTTTTTATACTTTTGTAGTTATGAAGAACTATCTAAAGGACAAGGAAATATTCAATCTTGATGGTTTTAAATCACAGCTTAAAAAGTTTCAGTTTTCATACGATGGTAAGACAAGAACATAATAAAACTAGATTTGTAATTGCTAGCAATAACGGATGGCACCCTTCCCCCATTGCCATGTGAGCGGAAGCCATTTTGAAACTTCCAAAGACAAAGACCGCATCTACAGATGTCTGTTAACTTGTTGTAAAGTTTCTTCAATTTTGGAGCACTTTGAAATTTTTGAAATTTTTGCTATTTCAATGGCAACTGGTACAAATGTACCATTCCCAAAATTCCAAAAACAGGTACCACTTTGGGACATACCATGTTACATATCCATTAGGTTATAGAAGGTTTGATCTTATATTCTTGCAAGAAATGCAGCTTTAATGTGTTATCCCATAGGGCCAATGTTAAACTTTCGCCCTGTTTACATTATAATGGAGGCCTTTTTGGAATTTCCTAATATTGTCACAACATCTAGGCATACCAAGGAACATTACCATAAAGTTTCATCAAGCTAGGTCTTATAATGAAAGGTTTAGAATTTGCATTTTTTTTTCACATTTTATCAGTTTACATTGCAACAACAGCTATCTTGATGATGCCATACCCCGATTGTACAATTTCATATAGTGGTCTACGTTATGGTATAGTTCCATCAATATTGTTCAAGCCAATTCTGAGAAATAGCATGGACACAAACATTTGGAAGAATAAATATAATAAGAAAAAAAGAAACGAGCAATAACAATATGTCACCCCAACTCCGTTGAGGGTGCCATAATTATTGAATGAGCTCCGAACAATGTAGAGTCAACAACATTAGTCTGTAGACAATTTGGTATGCACAGCAAAAGTTCAAAAATTTCAATGGGTTATTTTGACAGAGGCTAACATTTTACACATTTTGACACATTATTTATGGCGAAAACACATTGTCATCGATACTTATTGCACAAGGGCATGATTTTGTTGCCGCTAATGACGTTGTCACACTGGACTCATTAAAAATGTACTGATGGATGTTTCATAAATTTTTGAGTAAATTGGTTCTGTACTTATACATCCCGCCATGATTGTGATATTGTTCTTTGCTTATTTTTGTATTCTTTCTTTTGTTTTTGCTAATATGCTTTTTCTGTTTGCCGTTTTGTGTTTCTTTGTTACATACATCCCGCCATTGTGTTATTGTTTTAAATGTTTGTTTATATATCTGTTTGTTTTTATAGTCATAAAGAGATGATTACACAACGTTGACTGATAAACCTCTATTTTCGACGGTTATACATGTTATGTCTTTTTCTTTTCTTCACACATCATTGTCAAAATAATGGAATTTTATACGACTGCCATACAAGTGAGAACTTAAGCTAGCTGTAAAATCAGGTTTAATCCACCATTTTCTACCTGAGAAAATGCCTTTACCAAGTAAGGAATAAGACTATTGTTGTCCATGCATTTGATGAGTTTGAACTTTTGATTTTGCCTTTTGATTAGAGAAAAAAGTAAAACCACAAAAACACAGACTTTCGAGGACAATTTCTTCGAGATTGTTTTTTAAAATAAAACCGTTCATCGTAAGATACAAAGACCTTGTTGATAAATATTCCGTATCAATTTCACAAAAATACCTGATGGTCATGAAGTATAGATTATGGAGTACTGACGTTGTTTATCATCTTAATTACGTGTTTTAATGTTCTTTTGTTTTGTCTTTAAACATTGATAAACTTTACTGTTAATCAATCTTTGGTAACATCCTTTCGGCCTGGCTCGGTACCTATTGATCCCGCCATTTTGTTGTTGTGGTATGGTCATTTTGTCTTTCATTTTAACTAATGTACTTTGTCTGTATGCCCTTTTTTAGTGAAATATTTGTTGCTTTTTTTAATATATTTTCTAATAACCAATCGTTTGATATGTTTGAGCTTTGAATTTTGCCATTTGACTTTTTATTCCAATTTTCCTTAGAGTTTTGTATTTTTGTATATATTCGAAACCAAACATAAATTCTGAAAAGCTGATTAACGAAGAAAGACAGAAGAAGCAACCAAGTACAAGCAAAGTATCGAGCTTTTACAGGAAATCTATTTCTAAGTTCAAAATGATTTCCTAGATCTTATTACATCACAATTCAAGACAACAATGCACGTATCTACATGCCAGTACCTGGACTTATAATAAATCTAGGGACCAACAGAGCAGAAGTAATGACCCTTTTGTATTTATAACCTTTACTTTTTCAATTCTCACTGCTCAAACACATGTTAAAATCATCGTTATTTTCTTAAGTTGCCTGCATGTCTGGATAATGCTTGATCCTATGATATATTGGTTGTTTGTTTGTTATTTGTGTAGTCTGTTTTTCATTTATTGCTGGAATCTTCCTTATACCGTTGATTTTTTTATGTTTTAAATAGAATAGATAGATTTTTCGTCCTTACACAAGTAAGTTTGTTTGAAAGTAACAAAAACGACAACTACAACTTTTACAGTTGTCCTCAAACACAATGTCTAACTGTACACACGCAATGGTTTGATTCGTCAGATTTTTCACATAATTGCATCATTACCCCATCTTATGTATACCTTAAAACACAATGTGTTTCAGTACTTGCAATTGCTGGGGATGAACCGCAGGTCTTATAATAAATTCTGAATGAATATCAAAACAGTTTTATATTTCTAACATAAGATATTCCGTTTTCAACCAGTTGAATGTATAATCCAATATAATTATTATCTAAAAAGTATCACGTTCTCGTCTCAAATGAGAAAGACACTGTACTTCCGCAAACATCAATATTGGCATGACTATGACTTTACTGTAAACTGTATAGGAGTTCAATTTTGTTTATCAATAAGGATAGATATAATAGTGATTATAATCAATATATATAATGCAATACTATAACATGTAAATGTAGATGCTTGATTCGATGAATATATTTCTAAAATATGTTCGTAAAGAAGCTCGTAAATGGTTGTTTACATATTCACAAATGATATGAAGAAAAAAAAAAATTACATTTAGTATTGATTAAGTAAGCAAGGTTAAACTGATCATCTATTGAGCATAATTTATGGTCGATTTTTTGTAAGTATGTCGTTAAATGTAGGAAACAGAAATTTGAACAAAGTGAAGTTCGTAAATCCTTTGAAAATTATTAGCCTTTAGTGCTTAACTAAAAGGATGAATAATCTTGGTCATTCTACGAAAAAATTGGATGAATGTAATAATTTGAGATGTCAAAAATATTTGAATTTTGTTTAAAAATTACATCATACTCACAGACTTATACAATATTTAACAAGTGCTTTTTAAGATGAGAAAAATGTTGCATTACGTTGTCATATATATATATTTATACGATTTAAATAAATCATTTTTGTTTTGAAAACGTAGATATACATATAATTATATAATTGTGAAATATGGATCCTCAGATTGCTCGTAGATATGTGCATTATGCAGATTTTTTGTACTCAACTATCTTCATAGTTATTTTTTATCATATCTTTTTGGTGGTCTACTTTCTACTACTGTATAATTTTTTTAAAAGCATTTTTTTCTAATCAGATAACTGTCTTACTACACTATATGCATCAATTGAAGGCAGATCTGTCGTATAGTATGTTATAGTGCCTAACAAGATTTTGTGAGGTAGACGAAATTGACTTTAAAACGATCGTATTGACTTTTGATGTCCAGAAATAGGCAGATCGAACATATTTTGACTTTATTTACTGACTTGTTAAGTTTGGGATTAATTGTAATTAACACATTCCAATGAGACTGAAAAATGCTTTTTTTTTGTTATGATAAATAATAATTTTACCTGCCGTAGTCGTGCGTAAAATATATTTCGGCATTTCTCTTAAGAAATGACTTGTTTAATGGAACAAAACGTCCTATTTGTAAACTTTCTCTTTTATCTCCACAATAGGCTTTTAAAAAATATTCTTTCGACTGTGTATTCAGAAAATTTTGTGAAAATAGAAGAAGTGGCAATTCTTACCTTTCATACCTTAACTTTCATTGATAAAACATAATATTGACTCGTCCAGTGTCCAGTTTGAAGGTAATTTTAGTTACCGTACACATTCATGCACGTTATAATTAATCAATAGTCATGTATGAAAGGCATACACAAGTTTGAAGGTAAACTAATAGACAAGACAAGACAAGACAAATACTTTATTAGAGTCTCACCTCAAAATTGACATACATTTATACATTTATAAAATTACAGTAATATTTAAAACAACATGAGCCACTCTAAAAAGAGTTATGAGAGACTATAAAATTTCTACAAAACACATTATAATTATCTACAATTATATAAAATACCTTTTCTTTTTAATAATACATCATAGCAGATTTTGGCTAAAAAGTAACACACATTTTCATCAGTGAATAAAAATTTGAATTTATCATCATCAGACAAATTAACAAAATCACAATTAAAAGAGCTAGCATGTCTAAATAAAATAGCTCGTAAATCTGCATATACTGGGCAGTTAATTAAGACATGTTTCTCATCTTCAATAATGTTATTTTTCTTACATTGCTCATTAAAACATAATCTATTGTCAACCATAATGCCTTCATATCGGCCAGTTTCTATTCTCAGAGGTGCAACACCACATCTAAATTTAGCATATGCACTCTTATATTTTCCAGGCATATTAATACATAAATATTTTTCTTTATTAAAACATTGCTTAAACATTCTATACGTTCGCAATTTACTTCTTTCATTGTACATTAAGTCAGAGTACCACTTCTCTTTATATCTACAAAAATTTTCCTTTTCAATTTGTTTAATTGTATTTTTATCAATAGAAAAATCAGTATTACATAAAAACTCCATATCCATTTCTTTAAATTTCACATTGACTCTATAATTCCAATTTCTAAATTTACTATTACAGCATTTATTGCCCCATAAGAAAACCTTTTTATTAACTCTACAATGAGACATTTTAGTAAGTCTCGACCATAATCTAAAAATACATGTCCACTGAGATATAATACTGGGCATCCAACCCATATCTCCATATAAGGCTAAGTTAGGGGTGTATTTACCCACACCCATAAAAAATCTCATTGCTCTATTTTTTACAGCATTAATACAAGAAAAATCCTGGTGACCCCAAATTGAGGCACCGTATTCAATGACAGACATGACAAGTGTATCAAAAAGTTTTGTAAATGTATCAAATTGAAAACCGTCATTAGCTTTACATTTAGCTATTAATAAACCTAAAGACCTACTTGCAGATTTAGCTACTGCCTTAGCCATACAATTGTAGTCTAAAAATTCTGACAACAGTAAACCTAGATAAGTATAACTAGGAACAATTTCCATATCATTATTATTAAGTACAAAAGTAAAATTTGTCTTTGGTGTAGACTTAGTTCTGAAATGTACAATTTTTGATTTCTCTAGATTTACAACTAAATCATTTTTACAACACCATATATTTAAAGTATCCAACATTTTTTGTAGATCTTTCTCATTTTCTGTTATAAATACAAGATCATCTGCATAAAGTAGTACACAAATTTTTTCATCATCAATTTTTACTCCAGTATCTAATTTTTTAACTTCATCTACAAGGTCGTTAATAAAAATGTTAAACAAAATTGGAGACAGAATACACCCTTGTTTCAAACCACATTTAACCTCAAACCAATCAGTAAAGTTACCATTTACTTTTACACATGAATATACATTTCTATAAAGTGAAAAAATAGCATTTAACATTTTACTACTTATACCTAAATTTTCCAATTTACCAAAAAGCAAATCCCTGTTTATCCAGTCGTAAGCTTTTTTAAAGTCTATAAATGCTACAAATGTTGATAATTTACGCAATTTACGTGTTTCTATGACAGTAGTCAAAGTAGAAATATGGTCTATAGTATTTCGTCCCTTTCTGAAACCATTTTGTTCATCATGAAGAAAATTAAGTTCATCAAGTTTAACGGTTAGACGAGAGTTTAATACACCACAGTAAAGTTTATAAGATACAGGAGCCAAAGTTATTCCACGGTATGCCATAGGGTCTCTTGGATCTGCAGTAGAGCTCTTTGGAATCGGAGTAATGATACCTTTCGACCATAAAGCAGGTATCTTACCAGAGTCAAAGCAAATATTAAAAATTCGAGTTAAAGCTAACAATGCAGTTTGATTCTTATAAAGTTCAACCGTAATTTCATCACAGCCAGGCGATTTACCATTTTTTGAAGACAACAGTACATTATACACTTCTTCATATGATATAAAGCTATCAAGATAATCATCATACACATTTTCATTACTATGAATATATTCAACATTATTAAGATTATTTCTATTTAACATATTAGAAAATTCACATTTCCATTTATCTAATACTACATTTTTATCACATGATACTGACTCATCACTTAATTTCACTTCCATTGGGATAAAACTTCGGCGTTCACTACCAACTCCTATTTTACCAATTTTCCTCCAAAATTCCTTTGGGTTATCACAAGACTTTATTAAATCTTCTTGTAAGGAATACCAATATTTTCGTTTAGAACTTTGAACGGCCTTATCGAATATCCTACGTTTATTCACAAATATATGTCGCAACTCCCGTTTATTACGCTTAATTTTACATTTAATCCACACTTTTTCGGCTTTACACACTTCATTCCACAATAAAGTAAGTTCCTCATTCCACCATTCTTTTTTACACCTTCTTCTTTTATTAATATTAAATCCATTTGATAGAACAATATTTTTAGCCGGTAATTTATTACACATTTCGGTTTTAACGATTTTCACAAAATTTTCATACATGTTATCAATATAACTTTGATCGGCAATTGAATTTTCTAAAAAACAAATAGCATTATCAATTTCAGCGATAGTAGATTCTTGACACAACCAATCTTCCGGTAAATTTTTGTATCATATTTTTTCTTTGTCTCAGAAGTTCCTCTTGTCTGTGTATTTATACAGCAATTTGAGTCAAAATTCAAGGTAAAATCCCAAGTTAGTAATGAATGATCGGGCATAGCTTTCTTCAAGTCGTATTTTCCCAATGCATTAATTTGTTCAACTATTGAACTTGTTCTGATTACATTAAAATTGTTAAAATTATCCAAATGTTCATATGGCAAAACACAATAATCCACCACACTCATTCCTCTAGTGGATACAAATGTAAAATCATTATGTAAGGTTTTTCGACCATTCAAAATACAGCAATTTACATCTGTTAAAAAGTCACAAAAAATACTTCCATATCCATTATGCTGAAAGTCTACCACATTTCTTTGTGGCAATTTATCTATTCCTTCAATAGAGTCCGGTAAATCTGAACAACGACTATTCCAATCACCACAAATATAAAATGGTTTTCCTTGTGGGATTGTGTATATGTTTGTCATTAAAATATCAAAAAATTCATGAATATTCACAGCCCTTGTGGAATTTTCCGGCGGTAAATATATAACACATACATAAAAGCAGTTATGTGCAAAGTTTTTATCTTCAAATTTTACCCAGATTATACCATCTGTGTTATCTTCTACGATATTAATATTAAATTCATCTCGCACATCATTACGAATTAAAATCCCAACACCACCAGATCCGGTTTTAGCTCTAATGTGAATTTCCTTTCGATTCAAACCAAACCATGTATATCCGTCTATATTTATACCAGTATTCCCTGTAAGATGGGTTTCTGCTAAACCCAGTATATGCAGATTATAGTACCTTACACATTCAGCTAAAAAGTTATATTTCTCACTATCTACATCCACCTTCCATCCATTGATATTCCAAAATCCGCATGAAACCTAGTAGTGAACACCACGTCTTTGATTATTTCCACCTCTAGTATTCCCACGACCACGATTGTTGTGTCTGTTATAATAGCCATGATTACCGCTCTGTGTATCAATATTGATTTGTGTATCGTCTGGGTCATCACGCCTATTATGTGTGTTCGTGTCACGTGTACTTTTAGCGTATTTAGGTCTAATCACCGAGCCTCTGATCTCAAGCTTGTCGTTTCCAATCGCTTTAACAATACTCCTCAAATTTGAATTCATAAGGCGCTGTGCTTTTGGAATAGCATTATCTATGTAAACATCTTTATAATTACGGGAGTCTTTAAGTTCACGTTTTTTTTCCATAACTTTTTGCTTGTCATCACTGTTTTGAAACTTAACGATTATTACTCCGTGTTTACCTGGAATTTTATTTATTTTTCGTTCTACAGCGGCAACCTGGATATTTTTTAAGCGTAATCCATCTTTGATTAGTCCTCCCACTTTACGAGATGTATTTTCCTTTTCTGTTTCAGGAAGATTTTTTATAACAACTGAGAGTTTGTCTTCAATTAACGCTTGACTCTGATTTTTATTTTGTTTTAAGACATCAGCATATGATTGTTCTAAGGAACTGACTTTTTCCGTCACTGTTTTTAGTTCTGTTTTAAATTGTTCCTTAACCTTTTTCATTTCTTCCGACACTTTCTGATCGATCATTTGAGCCACTTGTTTTGGAATGTTAGTTTCTATATCCCCCATCCGTTTAGTTATAATATCACAAAATTGGTTCATGCTACTAGCTAATCCAACCACTAAACTCTTTAACTCACATATATCATCGTTTTTCTCTTTATTTTGTGTATATTGATGATCATGGGATGAAATTGACAACCCGTCAATCAAGTTTATACTGTCATTGTGTACACTATTTGGTTTAAGTTTTTTGGTATTTTCCGAGCAGGAATCGGACTCAGAATCATAATCAAGAGATCTTTTTAGACGTTTGTTATTACTCACAGTTTTATCATTATGGACATCTGCCGGTGTTATGAACTGATTTACTACAGACGTCGCCATTACTGAATCCACATACGATCCTGCAGATTTTGAATTTAGCGGGTCGAATTCTAGTATGTCAAATCCTTGCATTCCTTGAATTTCACAGCAACAAAGTTCTATTTGACACTTATTTACACTTTAACTATAATTGTTTATGATATTCAACCCCAGAAATACTCATAAAATTCAGAATTCTCAGATTTTTTTTCACTTTGAAAAAAAAGGCGACCATTCAAATTGGCACATGCGCAGATAATAACAACTTAATCCAATCAAATTGCCTACGATTCAATATTAATGACCAGTCCACATCATAAAATGTATAGGGGTAAACTGGGTAGGGAGAAAATGTCAGATATTTTAAGTTCATTATTTTGCAACAACGAATAAAAATTTGTTAACCAATAGATTTGCTATAATTTCATAAACATGTCATTCTGTATCGGTATAGTTTTTGGATCTTTTATTTGCGTATTTAAGGCTGTAAAAAGTTTGGCCTTCAAAAGTCAACATAATCATTGACTTTATACAGAAAATTCGCCTTTTTAAAACATTGTATGTATCACGAATAATACGCGACAACAAAGTAAAATCATTTCTTAAAACACCTAAAAAAAATTCATTCTGATTGATACAGTGGTATTGTCATAAATTGCGCTGGAGTGAACAGTGGTACAGCAAACGTCGAATTCCCTCACACAATGTTATCACACACTATAGTGTATATCTAAAATATAATTGAACAATATGTTTTTGGTATATTTTCGTTAGTAAATAAAACTTTCGAACGTTACTTTATTAATTTAAAATTGTAAAAGAACAAAAACACCTAACTGCAAAAAACTATTTAAAACAGAAAGTCCATTAATAGTTGGACAAATAAAAAAAACTTTAATAAATAAAAGGAATAAAAAAAACCATTCATATCTTTAATTGGTACAGGCATTTACTTATGTAGAAAATTGTGGATAAAACCTGGTTTAATAGTTAGCTAAAGTATTCACTTATATGACAGTCTCATACATGTCATAAAATCCCATTATTACAATCAATGAGTGAACAAAACAACAAACAGACATTGTAGATAAAAATATTAACATTGTGTGTTATAGTGTCAACAAGTAGAAACAAAATGGCATATAGACAAAGCACAAATGCAGACAAAAACATCATTAACAATTAGATACACTTTTGAAATACATTAACTGCTTTAATTGCAAAAACATTTTGTTACGCTATAGATCAAATACCTTTCACTATTTGGAAGATGGGGAAGGAAGCAGAAAGCCAGTACAGAGAGGTTTTACAAACGGGAGTTGAAAAACGACATGTGATACGTTTACCCGTTGTTGGACCATTTGGCGTAGGGAAAACATGCCTAACCAGAAGGTTGCTGAGGAAAGAAATATCAGATGTAACAAGCACAAATGGTATAGAAATCATGACTCAAAAATGTAAAGTGTGCTTAACAGATGATACATGGATATTTTCAAACGGTTAGTTAGCTAATTGATTTTTTTACATACTATTGCTATTGTGTGGTTGTAAGTATATCCCTAACAATGATTTCCATGTGTCTTGGAGTGTCCTTCACAACTAATGTGCTGATGCTACTGCTGCAATATGTAGCATTATTGTTGGTAATGAAGTGGTATTACTTTGTTGCTTTTCTAATTTTTTTTCTATTTGAAACATATATTTATTTAGCAATAATTGTAGAATTTGGACTATTTCTGTTCATTAATGTTATAATTAGTTTTACCTATAAACTGTTTTGATTAAAGGACTCTTATAGTCTTATGTATACAAAAGAATTGTATCTTTTAAGAGTATCTCCATAATTGTTCGAAAATCAACAACTTAATTTGCTTGTATTTCAACATCATTCTTTTACTATTGATTTTCAAAATACTACATTTTATAGATGTTCGCTTTGATGCAAATCAAGGAAGAAAATCAAGATTAATAAAGAATATGTTGACCTCTAATCTGAAAGGAAAGACCCCAAATAAAACTACAACTCTTACATGTATACCTGACATGTATGAATCAGAAAAAGAAGACAAAAAAGCCATCACGCATTCAAATGACAAGAAAGATGAAATTAACAAAACATCACCCGACATAGTTTTAACTGAGGAAGAAAGAAGAGAAACTAATTTTCGTACAAATGTTAAAGAAAATTTTGAAAACACAGCAAAAAGGAAATATCA
The DNA here is from genome assembly GCA_019925275.1 of Mytilus edulis. Taxonomy (NCBI): domain Eukaryota; kingdom Metazoa; phylum Mollusca; class Bivalvia; order Mytilida; family Mytilidae; genus Mytilus; species Mytilus edulis. The sequence continues at coordinate 56,052,933 of CM034351.1, read as the reverse complement.
ACTACAAGATAATGTTTTCGCATCTGCTGAGGTTTCAGAGGCTGATTTATTTACTGACCTCAAAGGATGGTCCGAATCGGAAGCACCATTAGACGACTTTGCTGAAGTGGCACTATTAGACTTTGCTGGTCAATACGAATTCTATGCAACTCACCAAACCTTTTTAAATAAACATGCAATTTATTTGTTGGTTCTTGATGTGAGTAAGAACATAAAAGGATTAATGACCTCTGAAGATATAGAGGAGAACTTCCTAGATCTGTCCGAGATTCCTTTCGAAGACATTGGAGGTAAATAATTTTAAGCATAGTGTGGTGTGAACAATCTATTTATACCCTTACTTTAGATGAGATTGGTATTCCATTTTATGTATAACCGTCCAAGTGTCTGTAACTTTTTTGTCGGGTTCGTCTCAACAACCTTACAAATCATGCTTCTTGTTGGATGTTTAACTTCCTCTGTGTCTTAAATATATATCTTTGAAATGTCACGAACATGATATATAAAATGCTCTTCAACTTTTAACTTGTTTGGCTTTATAAATATTTTGATATGAGCGTCACTGATGAGTCTTATGAAGACGAAACGCGCGTCTGGCGTACTTAATTATAATCCTGGTACCTTTGATAACTATATTCATCACAGTTTTGTGGCAATTTCATGTCTTACTTCTTCCCACATTGCTTGCATATATTTACGTGGTTATGCCATACCGTGTGTTCCCTTCATTCGGTATGATCTTCTACGAGTTTGGCGTCCTCCGTGGCCAAAATAAAAATTGTACTTAACTGAGCGTAACTGATGAAACCGGCGTCTAGCATTCACAATTGAAATAATAAAATCTTTGATAAGTTTTTGTTTATTTGAATATACGTTTTTCTGAAATGTCATGAACATATACAAAATTGTCATAACTTGAGTGTTTTCCCAATATTCTTTGTAAATGATGGGTAATGATTATTGAGCAATTTATTTTCTTACTTTTGAGCAAGTTCCTTTTTTCTGTTTTTCTACGTCAATTCAAAGATCCTCAATGCAGAGGTTGGCTTGAACAGTTGGCAGCAAGTCATTTCGTACATTTTTACATGTCGTACCCCCGTCATTTCGTACGCCAAATAACTATTTCGCACTCAACATTTACCATTCCGTACCAACGATAAAAACTATGTCGTACCCTATGGGCAAAATGTATCTACCATTTCGTACCTGGTGTACTATATATAGTTGGTATACTTATTATTGCGAATGCTTGGCATCTGGTAAAAATGCGAGATATGATTAAAGCAAAATGCAAAATTTTTTCAAAGAAAGGTCATAACTCAAATTATGAATTAACGAATGCGATATTTCATAAGTGCATACCTCATCTTGTAGCATGACAATTTGTTCCTCTTCAACTTCGGACTTTATTTTGCCTTTTTAACTTTATTGAATTCGAGTGTCACTTATGAGTCTTTAGTAGTTGAAACGCGCGTCTGGTGTAAATACAAAATTTAATCCTGGTATCTATGATGAGTTTATTAATAGAAATAAAGCAATAATTTCTGAGTATTATTATTTTTTTCAACGTTTCAAGCTTATATGATTGCTATGATATCTTTAAAAAAAATGACAACCATAACTTAAAAAAGTGCCTTCGTAATCAAAGTATTCATGGTGTATACGAATTATATCCGATATCATGTATCGCTGTCTATGCGTTGAAGTCGTATCTTTCCAAAAAAATCATGCATATCATCGTTCACAACGTTTTTATACAATTTGGACTATCAAGTATTAAAGACTCGAGCATAACCGGATAGACAATAGTTGTTAAAATCTGCATCCAGTGAAGTAAATTTGGTCCAGATAATGTATAAGATATAAGTGATTTGATGTTGATAAATGCTTACTGATAAGTTTGTGTATTTCTTTGCTTATATATACTACGATACCCAGATTTTATCGAACTCCAGTAAGGTTTCCGTTAATGAACGTCAAGTCAGTGCGTCCACAATGCGTGATTCCTGCCCAAACCATCACACCATCACCACCAAAGCGATCACATTCATGCACACACGCTTCTGCATAACGTTCATTTTGACGTCGGTACACTCTCATTCTGCCATCACTTCTACGTAAGCGAAATCTTGACTCATCACTGAAAATGACGTTTTGCCACCTAACACGGTTCCAATACAAACGTGCATTTGCCCAACGTAGGCGTGCAGTTCGATGACGCTGTTTTAGAATGACTGCTACTACTGGACGTCGTGAACGCAAACCAGCCTCTCTCAGCCTATTACGTACAGCTTAGGCGGATATCCTTGGATTATGCCTTTCAGGTGTTTGTCTTGCGGTAATTGTAGCTGGTAAAAACCGATCCCTGAGATGTGTGAATCTTATTCGACGGTCTTTGCGTAACGTCGTGTCTCTTGGACGTCCACTTCGTCGTCTGTCATTTGAGGACCCATTAATCTTGTTATTGTCAATTTAGAAACACCAAAGTTTTTTGCGACGTCAATATGACGCATACCTGCTTGTACCATTCCCACAGCTCTATCACGCTCATGTTGGCGTAGACGAGGCATATGAAATCGGTTTTTTTAATGTCATCTTCAATCACCTTCTGTTTACCTGTGTTGACCGGATATTTAATCACCTTCATTAAATTGAAGTCCCGTGTTCGGACGGCATAAATGTGGTTCCGCTCGAAATTCAAAAATACGCTAAAATGACGTTATTTTCCGGTAAAACAAAAACAAAAGTGCAGTAACAAACAGACTTATGAATCTTTTCGAACATATAACTAGTCGCAATAAATAATATTTTGTTAATAAAAATTATTATGAAAAAATGTTGGGTATCGTTTCTTTTTTTGGCTAGTATATATGCGGCCTATTTCATTTGCAATTTAGTATGTTTTATCTACATAAATTAAGTCTCACAATTGGGAAATTTTCATTCCCTGATTGTTTATTTTCTATTGTTTTTGATTTTTATCGTTCGTGTTGAACGTTATCCAAACCAGCCGTCTTCTTTTATTCGCAATTTGTCATATTACTTTGTTATCAGTTACGTCTTTGTGGATTATTTTCGCTGGTTATAGAGTGGTGCTTTTTTATATTTTTATAACAAGAAAAAACAAACGTTGTAATTTTATTCCATATCAAATCGAGATGTTTATGAACTTTCAGAAATTAATTCAAGTAAGTTATGTGTTACCAACGTGGACCTTATTCTATTAAATGATTTATTTCCAATGACGTGTTTACAGAATATATAAACTTTTGGATGGATGCTATCCATTGCTATGGTGATGAAGAAGAGGGAATCGGCGACACAAAAGATGCGCTTCCCTCTATTATTGTCGTTGGGACATGTTGTGACAAGTTACAGGTATCGTATATGTTAAACATTCACATCAAAGGTGGGTATTTTAGTCCCCTATTTTTGACATTTTACCTATTATGTCTGTTTGTTTTGTTCCCACATCGTTATCAATATAATGGAATTTGAAGCGACTGTCATACAAGTGAAAAGTTTAGTTAGCTAAAAAATTAGGTTTAATGTATCATTTTCTACATAACAAATGCCTGTTGCAAGTCAGGAATCTTACAGTTGTTATCAATTCTATTGTTGTGATTGAGCTGTTGATTTTGCAATTTGATAAGGGACTTAGTTTTGAATTTACCTTGGAGTTCAGTATTTTTGTGATTTTCCTTTTTCAAAAGTTTTGTCCTTTTAATGACAACATAAGCATTTTATTTTCATTATAGCAAAAAGTGAGACACATGTTGTGTCATCATTTTTTTTAAAATTCATATATAGTTGCCATCGCGATTTTCGCTCATTTATTATAATTTATCATGTATTTAGTAGTAAATACAGTAGTTTTGAATATTCGATAAATAGCCTGCTGCTTAATCCTTATTACTCAACTTTTTTGCGGACCCTTTATCACACCCCTTTATTGCATGTCTACCCTTTATCACACCCTACTCGGATTTATCATGTCCTTGTTTTGATTTATGCATCCTTTCTGTATATAATTCAAATAACATCTCGGCGATTAGATAACGAAATACTTTTCTTCAATGTGTCTCAAAGAAAACGGTCATTATGGCGTGACGTCATTAATCAAATGACAGATAAATTACATCATTGTTTGGCATGTAACGTCACAGATGTCAAGCTTTTATAGTTTCTGACATGAAATGCAACCATCAAAAACTACCGGCAGCAACAGGGGTAAATTTTAAACTTTGATATTTCATAAGTACACATTTTATGTTGGTTTATTTTTACTACTTTTTTATTTAAGAAATAATTCATGAAAGCCATAGATTGTTGGAAATTTACACATGGCCTGGGTCGTGATATTCGAATTTTATCCTGAGCGTTAGCGAGGGATAAAATTAACGAATATCACGGCCCAGGCCATGTGTAAATTTCCAACAATCTATGGCTTCCATGAATTATTTCGATTCTAATTGGTCAAATACGGTAACTAAAAAACTGAAGCGATGACAGGAATTCTGTCTGTGTGTGTGGGGCTGATCTTGTTTTACTCCCGGTTCGATAAAGCTCAAACATTCATAAAATCTGTAGCTTGCGTGGATTGTTACGTGAATAACAGCTAGACAAAATATTGTTTAATTCTTTAAATTCTCAAACCCAACATTTGCCATTTTGAATTTACATGTTTTTTCTCGTAAGCTACCGTCAAATCTAAAGTTGACATTTCGTAACCAGGGAGCCGCCATATTGACTTGCAGAAATCAGTAAATATGCAAAAAATGCAATAGAATAGGAAACAAAACCTACCTTACAAATCAATTTTAATACAATATTATACGAATTTCGATGGTACACGTATCAGAAAACGTTCAACTGTAGTGTTTTCATTTGTATGACGTCATGTTTTGAAATGACTTAAATGCGTCAAAAACATTAAAAGTCTTTCGCGGAATTTTATTTTATTTTTATTTTGTTGATTTCTCCGAGCTCTTGGTTATTACTTCTTTTTATTATGCATCCGAATAAGAATAAAAGTTATTTTGTCTTTTTTTAACTGCACTTTTTAAATCGGCAAAGGGTCTGCAAATGAGTTCCAATACATGTAGATTTACGTGGGAAGTATATTGTAACAGTCATTATTATGTATATCTCTGAGTCTGCGCTAAGTATAGATATATCGAGAATTTTATCACAGTGTTGTTTACAAAGCGAAAGAAGCACGTCATATTAGAATAGCAAGTTTTATACAGAACATTACTAAATGTTGATAAAATGAAGTCAATGAAATAGCATACAAAACATAAAAAACAACAAAAAATACAATAATCAAAAGATTTCAAGGGACATAAGACGCAAATTGTAAAGAAACTTATGTGCTTCGGATGAATAATTATGCAGTTCCTATATATGATAAAGCATTTGAAACAAGGAAAAATAAATCTGAATGTAAATCCGGTGCTTTAGATCAGTAAACAGTTCATATATACTCACCTGTTTACATATATATGATAAAGCGTATAAAACATGGCAAAATCAGTATCAAAAACCGTCTCACCTTCGACCAATAACATCCGTCGGGCTTCAGGGTTTCGGGCTGATATTGGTATCTCAGGATGATACGACATGTGATACGGATTTGCCATGTTTTATTATCTATATATACCACATTTCAAATATATTAGAAGAAGAAAATTACGGTATAATTATTAGAATTCTGTCTGTTTTATGCAGTTACATTTATTATCATAGAAAATGTAAAATCTCAGTTTTGACTCTGAATGTCATCATGTAAGTATACGAACATTCATGATCTGGCGAGAAATATAAGCGCTCAAAATAGATCATCTGTCTTTTTCTTTCTTCACTCATTTTGCAGTCATGCATATACAAAGCAAATATCGTGCCTGCTATTCTTGAAGTTTTTTATGTCTTGATTAAATATGTTTGTAGATTGATAAGGAAACAAGGAAGTGGGAAATTCAGAAACAGTTCGATCAAATACTAGGGGATCATCCGAAAAGAAAGCACATAAAAGATTTTATCATGCTTTCAAACACCACTTCCACTGAATCCGATTTTGACGTGCTCCGACGCCGTATTGTGCAACTAGCCTCAAAAGTGGAAACATGGGGACAACAACTTCCTACTCGTTGGATTAAGTATGAACAAGTCTTGGATCAACACAGAGAAAAACAAGATAGAGTCATGGCATATGAGGACATGAAAACATTAGGGAAATCAGTTGGACTTGAAATCAAAGACAGGAATGAAATGAATTTGTTTCTTAAATATCAACATGATATAGGAAATCTTATTTATTTTGAAGACATTCCGGATTTAGTGATCTTGCAACCACAGTGGTTAGTTGATGTGTTGAAATGTCTTGTGTCAGCGAGGAAATTCCAAATCCGAAGAAACATTGTTTACAACTCCGACTGGAAAGAGTTAGAAACAACGGGTAGACTGACAGAAGATTTGATCACACAGGCCTTTACCAGAGAGGGAGATGGGACAGATTTTGTTAAATACCGACGTCACATTCTCCAAATCATGCAAAAGTTTGATATAATTGTCAAACCAGACATAGCTGAGGAAGAAACTGTATCATCACTAGACGAAAATGGCGAAATTGATAAATCAAAAATGCCAACTGTTCATTATTATGTGCCGTGTTTGATTAAATCAAAGGCCATTAGCAATATAGTCGACAGTTTCAAAGTAGATGGAAAGGATTATAACAGGACGTCTTGGATGTGTATGCATTTCGATTTTCTTCCTCCTGCTTTCTTTAACCATGTCCTTGTTAATTACATACGCCGTTATCAGATTAGTCGGGAACCATCAAAACATGGAAGCAAATTAGCACTTTACCGCGGAATGGGAGTCTTCAATCTCGATTCATCGGGTCGAACAAAGCTGGCAGTTTGTGTAAGCAAACACGTGATCCTCTTTCAGATCTGGAAATGGTGCAAGCATTCCCAGGTGTTTTTCAAAGACATCTGGGAACATGCAGAAGCCAGCATTACTGGAATTAAAGGGAGATACAAGATGAATGTATCGTACACAGTGAAAATGAAGTGCTGTAATGGAAGCTACGACAATCCAGATGGAATGGTGGAAATGACAAAGTTGGAGTCTGAAGAAGAATATTTTTGTGATGAGCACGCAGAACTACATAAATCAAAGGACCTGTTAAACTCCTGGTTTAGGGTATTAGTATAATATATTTACATATAAAACATGGTAACACTCATTGCATGTAAACATTTGGGTAGAATTTTTATGGGGTTCTTAAAGGAACAACAATTTAAAAATATTCAGTTGTTCAATTAGTTATTGCAAAGCTTCTATCCTTCCATAAAACTCGTTATACTGTATAATTAATGTATTTGTGCTTCTTATTTACTAATTATGGATTAAACATTGAATGAAAATTTGAAAATATGTTGAAGGAATTAGATGTATAAATTCATGGCACAAATCCTGTATAAGCACTGCCTGTACTGGCACCAAAAGCAAAAAAGTGACGTAGTACCATGTTCGTAAATTTAAATAAGATCTTTAAATATATAGGATGTTCTAACTTTTCACAACTTCGTTTTCATTGGTATTTTATTGTCATTTTTCTTGATATATCATATTCAAATGATACTACAGTCGTATGGAATAGTTTAAGATACAGTCCATCATACTATCCGTGACAGTGAAAGGCAAACTTCTAAAACAAGGTCCATGCTTCAAAAGGTGAACCAATAATGACACAAACTAAACGCATTTTTTCCTCGTGTAGGAATAAACTTATTTAATTTGTCGATACTCAATTAACAATATGCAATGTAAATGAGCTCAACCAATGTCGAAAATATATGTATAGTTGAATTTAACGAGATTAGTGTAAAGGAGGAAGTCTTATATGTTTTCATTTAAGTTAATTTATTGTGCTTTAATTTTCTTCTATTGTATTTTGTAGGAAGAATTGAATGCTGAAATGTTGAATTATGTACGACTAGCTAAAACAGTTGCAGACTTAATGCCGGAAGTTATGGTAGAACAATTAAAATCTGATGGATCTGAACTCACAGGAAATACTAGCATGACATTCCGATCTCTGTTCACCTTTTTTCAACTACAAAACAAACATAAACCAACTAACGGAAAGTGGGCAAGTCGAATGTGCCCAAATGAAGACACAGAGATAGGTGTAGGCGATGATGTTAAACGTTGGCGTTTTGTCCTCAATGAACTCAAGAATCATTCTAAAATAATCGACGAGTCATTCGTAGCTCTTGAAAAGGTTTTGACAAATGTGTTCACCCGATCTGAGAAACTTTTTAAAAGTTGCTCGTTTGTTAGCAAATATCAGAAGATAATGACTGACATGTTTGAGGCAAACGATTATGATGTCTATTTGCAGAAAGTAAAACATGGTAAGAATATATCAAACTTGATCATCTACTAAAACTGAGCGGTTCACTTGTTCTTTCACATTTAGAGTATATGTACTTGTTTTAGATTGTTTGATAGAAAATAATAATTCAGGGGGATTCAGGAATCGGGGTTCGACTTTATTAATTTTTGTACCAAAATATCCAATATTATTTTAACATTTAGGAGATGTATTCCAACTGTGACCCCTTCTGAAAGTGACCCCTATTGATGGTTTACGAATCAATTGAGTTTACTCCTGATCTGCATTGATAGTGTGTTTTCTAATTTTAAGTTAGTATAATTATAATCATCAAGTTAAATTCTCCCTTTTGTGCAATTGGGTTGCATGTTCTTAATTATTTACGCTTATGGGTTTTACAATGTTTTGATATATCATTAAATCACCATATCAAATTTAAGAGACCTTGCATTAACTCGTTTATGGGATTGTAAGTGGGCTACTGAAAGGCAAAATACCTGTTCCTATCCAATTCACTCTCATTTTCCATTGACAGTCTACATTTCCTCTATCTTCATCTCGGGTTACCTCTATCACAGGACCTAGCTACTGAATTAATTGTTAATGTGTTATTTTTCTGAACATGCATAAAATATTTGCCCTTTAATCAACCATTTACCGAATTTCATAGCATGATTGATTTCTAAAATTACAGAAATTATCCCCGATACATTCGAGGTAAACATCAGACGCCATTTCCAGATGATTATGCAGGAAATATCTGTAGGCAAAATATTGGACCAAATGATGACCCACTGCATGTTATCCATTGAAGACAGACGCCATATCGAACAACATGTCAAACAGACGGAACAAAATCAGGCGTTGCTAGATATAATCATTAATAGGAATCGTTCTACTTTTAATGTATTCATTGATGCTTTGCGGGAAAGCGGATATGATGATATGGTCGAACTACTCAGCTGCGATCTTGAAGATACCACAGTAGATACAAGAACATCACAAATGGAAGGTAATGAAATTGTTTATGATTTGTGTTGTTTTCTAATTTAAACTGTCAAAATAGGTACATTCAACTACAATTCTTACTTTAGCATACAAAAAAAATATATGCATGATAAGGCTTGGGCTTGCAGCAAACATGAAGTTTAACAGATTTATTGATAGATTCGACAAATTTAATGTATTTTATTCGAAAATTGTTTATTTTCCATCAACTGATAATGCTACAATGGATAAAGACTTAAAGGTACTAATTTTAACTTGCAATATATGAAACGTTTTTGTCTAGCAATTTGATTTTTAACATTAGACACAAGCATTATTTCTTAATTTTAACAACACTTCGTGCCTTGTTTGTTTAAGGAAGTCGAATGAAAATAGCCGCCAATATAGATCAATTTCTTAAATGATGGATTAACCCAAAATTAATGGATCACAGAATAAATCAATAATACAGTCTGTAACTATTCCCTATCATTGATAAAGCTGTTTATGTTATATCTATAATATTTTCTTAATCGTAACAAAGATCAGTTATATACATGTAGTAACATTCACATATTGCTCTTTTCAACATATTTAATGTTGTTGAAGGGACTTTAAATTACATCTATATGACAAGAAACATATTTGTCACATGGCAACTAGTCTGTTGCACCCCTTCTTCTTCAACACAATTGTATAACTCAATGGAGGAGTAAGAAATTTCAAGAATGTGACAGCTGCAGATAAAAGTAGAGGAAACAACAGGTAGAAAATCATCATCTCAGTCCATGATTTTCTTAGAACGGTCTTAATTAAAACTAAATACATAAATGGTCAACTCTCAGTAACAATTCCATATACAGATATAAGACGATGTGGTATGCGTGCCAATGAGACATCTCTTTATCCAAGTCACAGTTTTGTAAAAAAAAAACACATTATAGGTCAAATACGGCTTTCAACACAGAGACTTAGCTCACCCGAACAGCAAGCTATAAAAGGCCCCCATAATAACTAATGTAAAACCATTCAAACAAGAAAATCAACACTATATAAAAAACGAGAAACGAGAACCAATTTATTAAGCACATCAATGAACGACAGCCCCAAACAACAGGTTTCTGACGTAATGGCTACCAAAATACATGGTGCTTGAATTCAATCAAAAGTTCAATTTAAGCATCAAAACAAATTATGTTTAGGTTTATCACACCAATATGGACAAACGGGGCCACTGCTCAGTTCTCATGTTCATTTCTATACAATTTCCAAATTTTTAAAAAGACTAGAAAATATTTTCTTTTGACTCTTTTCAGGATTGTCAGCATGGACTGTTCCTTTACATAAGGTACGTCTGCAGAAGAATTACGTAGATATCATATCTACCATCAAACACGAGGCCATAGTAGATCATTTGATATCGTGTGAATTGTTAACAATAGACGATCAGCAAACTATAGAGGCTTTGTCCAGCACAGACTGAAAAGAACAGGAAGTTGATGGACCGACTATTGCATTGTGGCGAGAAATGCTTTATGGAATTTCTAAATGCTTTACGTTCTGATGACGTTTATGCAGATCTTGCAAATCAGATAGAACACACAGATGTCACCAGTATTGAAATTGCTTCTCTTCAGAGCTGTTATGCAAAAATGTAGATAATACATAACTTATGAACTTAGTAGTTATATCAATTTAACAATGAAAGATATACTGATATGTTAAGATATATTACGCTTCTAATAATGAAACACGCATACACAGGAGCTAGTACTAAATTGACTTTATTTCGCTTTTTTTCTCATCCGACTCAAAGGGCCAAGTGAAATTTTCTCATCATTTGGTGTCCGTCGTATCGTGTCGAAATTAAACAAAAATCGTCATTGGGGTACTTAGGTTAAAACTGTGTTCTATGATTCCGTTTTCAAAACAACATGGCCGACGTGGTTACAATACGACAGAGGTTAAAAAGCAAGTTTTGTCTATTATCTGGAAAATTGAAATAAAAAGACGTTTAATTTTCTTTCTAAAATGTGTTTCTAGCAGCATCTGGACAATGTTAAAAAAAACTTCTAACAAGATAAATTGAATTTGAATGATGAATTGGATTTTATTTCATTTCATTTAGAACAACATAGGCGGCATGGTTACAATACAACATCAATAAACATGCAAAATTCGTCTATTATTGTTTTTCTTCATCTTTTTAGCATTTTATCCTGATAACTATAGTACAAATAGAAAAACTTTAAAACGCTAAAAAGATCAGCAAGACAAGGTCTAGACTTAAGTCAAACGTGGCCAATACCATCTGACAACTCTTTATTAGTCCTGTACCAAGTCAGGAAAATGGCATTTGTTATCTTATAGTTCATTTCTATGTATGTTGCATTGTCTTTTGTGTTTCGTTGCACCTCGGTGTTTCTGTTGTTTCGTTGTTTTCCTCTTATAGTTGATGTGTTTCCCTCGTTTTAGTTTGTAACCCGTATTTTTTTCTCTCAATCGATTTATGACTTTTAAAGAGCGGTATACTACTGCTGCCTTTATTTAGATGTGTAATATCAAAATTTATTTTCCCCTATTAGTAATTTTTAAATCTGCCCTTTTCAAAAAATTGTGCAGACTTTATCTTTGTTTCAAATTAAAAACTATTTGGCGTGAGTTAAGTTTTATCCTGTCCCGTACTATAGAAAACATTTCAACCGCAAGAAAATTAATGGTGATTTGAAACACCCAAGATGTATGTATATGACACATTTTTTTACTGCAATGAAATGTAAGATAAACTACCTACAACTGTTAAATTCAAGGGAATATTTGTTTCGACCCTTTTTCGTGTGCAACCGGATGTCACGAACTATGATGTGGTGGTATTACACATATAGTTATTGCCTTTAAGAACGAATGTTACCATTTTTATGAAGCGTATTTGACCAACATCTTATGAAACTATTAAAAAAAATTAAGTTTAAACTTTTGAAAGCCAATATGATCATGAAGAAGAGATTTGCAAATGATACTAATGACCAAAGTCGTCCGTCGACTCCAAAAATAATCCCTTTTCAGTTCATATTTTAGTCAAACATGAAACAGCTCAACCGACTACAACCTAAAATAACATAGTTTACAATAAAATCAATTTCGCTTTATATGAAACTCTTGTTATATGTGCTGTGTTTTGCATACCATTATTTGTCTTTTAGTTTTTTTTCGTTTTTGCTATGGCGTTGTCAGTTTATTTTCTTGTGAGTTTGCATATCCCTTGGTATCTCTTGCCTCCCTTTGATAAACACTGATATATCGGTTCTATCAAAATCAGCTATACCCAATCATATATTCTACTTTTTGTTTTAGCATTTAGTCCATTTTTATGTACATGTAGATGACATGATGTTGATGTTTCTTTTAATTGATATTTGCTATTGAATACTTAATGTGGTGTTTTTTCAATGAGTTCAATTGACAACCTGTTCCTTTATATGATACTAATCAATTTTGTAGCAATCTATTAAAATATTTCGCTTTTCACATATATACAAAAAGTCATGTAGTTAATAAGAAAATAACTGAGTGTATAAATATGCAAAAATAAATGTATTGTAAATTATTCAGGTTTTCTGTTTTCAATATGTCCACTGGAAAATTATGTTTAGACATTTTGATAGCTGCAGTTCATTTACCATTTATATAATCTAAACACACTGGATACCTCAATGAACAAACGGTGACACGGATCATAAAAGACCCAAGTATAAGATACGAACTATTACAAAACATTCTTAAAAGCAGCGAAGAAATTCCCAGAATGAATTATATGTCTGAATTGATAAAAGTAAAATCACAAAAATACTATATTCCGAGGAAAATTCCAAAAGAAAAGTCCTTAATCAAATGATAAAACACATCAAATGAATGGACAACATCTGTCATACTCCTGACTCCTGACTTGGTACAGGCATTTTTAAATATAGAAAATGGTGCATGAACCTGGTTTTATAGCTAGTAAAACCTCTTACTTGTATGACAGTCGCATCAAATTCCTTTGTATTTATAACGATGTGTGAACAAAACTGACATAATTGTCAACATAGGGGTACAGCAGTCATCAATGTGTCACAATCTCAATCACAAAAAACAAGCAAATATTTAACAAAGAAAGACAAAAAGCATCTATCAAATTTAAATCTCACATTCATTGCTTACTTATTAATTTATTTTAAATCAACCAATAAAGGATTTAAATATTTGCATATATATGCATGGCAGTTGTAGAGTTGTGTGTTTGACGTTAACCATTCAATAATCCCATAAAAAGAATTATCAAAGAAGAAAAGAGTCCTATGGTCACAAATAGCATTCAACAACGATTTCTGAACCGCCAATTTGTCTATAAAAGAACTGCGTCTACGTCTACGGAATTTATTCTCATTAGTTTAAGATTCAGATTAATATGGAAATTGCCGTAAGCTTAGTCACGTCTCAGTCATCACTACTGAAAGGTCGTGCTGGATCAGCTCCTCTTTATCTACGATATTGGTTTACTGATGGATGGATCAACGACTTACTACTTTCGATGACAAAAACTAATCCAACGCAACGCTGTACAGTTTACATAGTTGTTTATGTAAATACCCGTGGTTCTGTATCCCAGGTGTTAGATAATGGACCGCCATTTAACTGTCTTACGACTGTGGTCCTGGTAATGCTTCCTGTCATCGTTACTACTAGGTTAGAGACCCAGCGACCAGTACTTCATTATCGAGGTTATTTAACATCTTCTCTGGTTCATACACAGCGATCAATACAAGCAGAAAACTTACATAGGCCAAATTACGATTCATTTTGATCAAAATTTGCTATGAATTATGCTTCCAATAGAAACACACGAAGATGTGGTATGATAACCAATGAGACAACTATCAACCAGAGAAAATTCCTAAATGAATTGTATCTAGACTTAAGCCATTCAATAATCCCCTTAAAAGAATGAACAAAGAAAGAAATGACAAACGTCCTATAGTAAATACTAGTAGTCTGAATAAGACATATCCTATAACCAACATTGGTATAGTGTTGATATGTTACGTTGTTCTATTCATACCGTGAAGTTTTAAGCGCTGCATATTGTCATAAATAACAGTCAATGTAGATTAGTTGACAGACATTTTGTCTTTCAAAGAATTGCCAAATTAGGATTTTGTCTAATTAAACTTACTATGAATCATGCTTCAAACATAAAAAAGGAGCCGTGATATGATTGTCAATTAGACATTCACATTAAACGGATGTAAGCAAGGAAAGGCAACAGTCAACTAAGAGAAAGCCATGTAATCGGCTGTAAAAGGCTCTGACGTAAAAAAACAAAAAAAAGGTGAAACCATTCAAACGCGCTAGCTAACAGCCTAGTTTATCACAAAACTATGTTCAAACAAAAATGCACACATTGATGTCACTGAAAATTAATTGCGGATTGTGGATAGTCCTAAATATTAAGTTTTACTGCACGTATCTAATAAACTGGTTGCTTATAGTATTTAAGAAACAAACTTAATCGTGAAACTTCCACATTTACCAATTAAAATGAGTTCAAGATCAAGGTCAAATGATACATGCCAGACAGACATATACACCAACATATTTGACCTAATACACATTATAATTTTTTTAAACCAAGACCAAATCACAAAACTAAACACTGAGCAATGTACCGTGAAAATGAGATCAAAGTCAAATACAACCTACAAGACTGACATGTTCATCGTAAAATATTTCCATACAAACAAAATACAGTTGGCCTATAATGTATAGTATTAGAAAAAAATGCAAAAATACAAAAACTAAACTTAAAGCACAGGAACATGAAAATGAGGTCAAGGTCAGATGACAACTGTCAGTTGGACATATACACCTTACAATCATTGCATACAACCGTTATAATAGATCAATTACTTATCATGAGTATCTTTAAAAGTGACTTAATTTAGTTATCATAATGAGCGATAATTCAACACTACAAAAAAATCTTAACTTTTTTTCTTAGTAGTAACTGAACCATGAAAATTAGGTCAATAACAATGGACATATGACAGACGGAAAATTTATAAAATAAGGCACCGATATACAAAGTATGAAGCAACCAGGTCTTCCACCTTCAAAAACGTATAAAATAAAGGCTTTTGAGTAATTAGCTAGCATGCACTGTCGCCGCCACCGCTGTCACAGTATCACTATCCCTATGTAGAGATTTCTGAAACATCGACAAAAGCAAATCTGACAGACATGAAACAAACGAAAGTCGTGAACTTATGGCTTCTGACTTAGGACAGGGACATACAGGATATAACAGGGAAAAACATATCTGTGAGCAACCAGCCCTTCCGCTAACATGGGACAGTGGTGTAACAGGACAAGCTCAGAACAAAGTGTTAAAATCAGTAATAATAGTCCATATTCATATACTAGTAACTGTCTTTGTTCTCCAGAACTTATATTTTTTCTACTAGTTACCTTCCCTGTGGTAGGACATCCTTGTAATATGTCAAGCAAGAGCAAAGTAAAGTACGTAAATTCAAAATTGTAGTCGGTACAATTTTGAGGGAAAGTCTGTTTGAATGCTTTGTATACATGAATTAATCATCGGAAATCAGTAAATTTCCCCACAAATTACACCGATCATATATTTGTTTGTACTTCTTGTGGATGCTCGTAATTGACCGAGTACCAGGATTTCAATATCACAGAGAAGGTAACCTGTCGAATAGTTGTAGAAACCCGGAGTCAAAAGTCTGTAATATGAAATAGGTCCATTGACATTACTCAAATGATCAGTACAAGACACAAAAACAACTAACATTAACATAACATACCGAAAGTACCAAAATAAAGAGTACTCGCAGTTGATGAAAGCTAGTTTAAAGTCTATTGCAATTATAAATAAATCATGGTCTCCTAGACTTAAACATTAGTTAAAAGCACATTCAACGAATTTAAAGAGACCATCGTCGTTGAAAAGGGGAAAATTAACAATCAGGAACGAAAAATCTACTATGATTGTATATAGTTTGCTGTGTGAAACTGAAAAATACAAATCTAAAAAAGGACAAGTATTGCGGTCTGTATAAGATTTATTCAAAGTAAGGTCCTGTTGGTAAGTTTCTGCAGTAAACATAATATATATTTAACTACTAGTATAAAAATTAAAAGCAAAATATCATCAAGGTAACGGCGCTTTTAAATTTTAATCAATTTAATGTAATTCAGACAGATATTTGCTTTGGCCATAAACTATGATTCATAACAATATGAAAAAGTCTGATAATAAATGGTCGCAATTGGCACCTATATGAATACCTGCAACCTGTCAGTAAACTTTATTGCCAAAACTAACATAGATGTTGCCAAGATGTAGATTTACAGCTAAAAAACGTCTCATTACAGTTTCAATAAGACTGAGTATATCTAGCACGTTTCCTTTTTTCATCACAGAAGTAGTCCTAAAAGGATCATTCAATTAAATAAGACCATTTTTGTTTGATAAGATTGTGTGGTTGTGTAATGTATCGTCGTCAAAATCATAGTTGGCAATTGAATTGAAAGGCCAGACCATCAAAAGCATGTAATGTATCCAAAACATCCAAAGATAAATATAACCTGAAAAATAACTAATTCCATCATTTCATAGGTACTATTACAAAACAAATCACTAGTTCTTTCATCAAAGTAAGTAACAAGTTCACTCTATGGAAAGATAAGGCATTCTTACTTTTACATGAGATAAAAGGAATTTTGAACAAGTTTCTTTTGTAGTTCAGGCAACTTATACATAGCAGGTACTTCTAATTTTTCAAAAGAGTCCTTGAGGTCAGCTTCGGTATTGACATGATTATTCACTATTTGACTCTCTGTGAAGCGTAGTCTTGAATGAAGATTAATGTTTAACGTCATCCATGCAGTATAAGTAATGACTCCTGTCACAAAATAGAATTAAAACGCTCTAAACAGTAAAAGAAGTCAGATAATCACAACACAGAGTCCCCAAAGATAATCAAAACATATTGAACTGTCACCAAAGACATAAAAGTACAGTCAAAAGGAAAAGTTGACCTACAATTGTTTAAGTTTTTAAACTTTGTGACATGGACAGAGAGTTGTCTCATTGGCACTCATACCACATCTTATTTATATTAAAGCAACATCTCTGCCAAAACATTTTTTTTTATTTTAAAACGTAATGTTGTATATATACATATATCACTAATGAAATATAAACTCTGAATCAATATTTCTATGAAAAAAAGTTGTGTATGTTAAAAGATTTTTATTAATTTTTGTTTCCACTTTTGGAGGGACAGAACCATTTCAAGCCAAATCACTCTTTATAAAAAATAATCAGTGTGTGACAACACAGACATTCATGTGATAACGATTTGAATGAACGTATTGTTTGGAAGATTAAGAATATTTTCAATGAAATGTTGAAATGAAACGTGTAGTTATGTCCCTTTGTTTTAGATTATCGTCCAATAACAGTTATCAATTAATTATTAGTATTGACTAACAAATAGGAACAATTAGAATGCCCAAAATAAGTACATTTATCCTATCTTTATTGAAAGACCCAAGATTCAAAAGTTGTATTTTTGACAAATTATTATAAATCTTTACTTTTTAACCAAAACTAACAAAATAATTGAATTCTTAAATAGTTTTCAATATTTTAACAGATTATGGTTTAACTGTAAACAGTAAATATATTATAAGCCAAATATCTTTAAGAACAATCTTTAAAAAAACTCTTCCGCAGGATGTTTTTGATTTATTTTTTAGTGGAAGTTCCAAAGTTAATAAAATAATTATGGTCAAAAGATGAAAGAAATGACAGAAACTATCACTACTTGCAGATTCTCAAATGTTGAATCACACTCTTATTCCAAGCATGTTCACACTAATTATATAAGGCAACAACAGAAATCGGATTCCAGTTAACATTTGAAATGTTATGTAACTTATTAAGTCAAATAATAGATTATCTATATATAGAATAACAATATTGTACTTTACAAGCACGTACCACAGACAATTTTCTTGTCAATCATAACATAAATACTGTATATTAAATATACATCGGGTAAAGTACATTAGCTTAAGAAATGCATATGCATCATTGAAAAAGCTATTCTTACGGTATTGAAGAGAAGCAAGATAAAAAAAAATAAACATGAAAACATGTGTACATAATATATATATAAATACACAAATAATAAGTATACCAGGATTATGATATTTTAAATATTCTACGAACATTGCACAAAAATTTGTTATTACATTTGTATAAGGCCAATTAAAATTAATTGATAGATTTTCATCCCCGCCCGCCCCTCTGAAATCGTCCCGCCCCGAATTTTTTTATTTTATAAAATTTACGATTTCCGGATTTCGTTCATTCCCGTTACCGGTAACCGTTAAAATTTCGTTTCATCCTCAAAGCTTCCTGTTTCAAAAATTTCGGTTTTGTACCTCAAGTAAATCTAACAAAAAGGATTAAGTCGACCTTTCCGCTGCTCTAGACTATGATGACAACATCATCTTCCGAGAGTAAAGATTGATAACGAGAATGACGTGAAATATTGGTGTTAAGAGAAACACGCTGTTTCCAAGACTGCAAATCACGGTATGTCACAAATTTATGTGATTAGAAAACTGCGGACTTTTTTATTTATGCAATGACTTTGTCTCAGGAAATTTAAACTGTAAATGATACCCAAAGCGCAAGATTCGTGGAAACCATTGATACAGAAAACATGACTGGATTATAGATATTGAAATACAAGCACGAACTTGTCAGATTTATGACCGTTTATTGAAATTAAAAAGTCGACTAACATATGCATTTTATTTATGCAAGCCCTTTGATTTTACCCATGGCTGTCTTTTTATGTTGACAAACAGCAAATGTCCCAATACACCCAAAAAGAGTCATTAAACAACAACTTTTTATTATTATTAAGTTCATGTTTTACATGATAATTATATTTTCATCTTGCATATAAAGTACCAACCCTATTATTTTCAACACTCTCTGAGTTTTCATTTTATTCTGTACTCATAATAATTGTGTTGCATACCAATGCATTTGCTTCATTTTATGGGAATACAAGCCATTGTTTAGAAACCCAAATACATTTGGTGTAGGTAGTCAAACTGAAGAGAGTATTTCTCACACGTTTTTGTTGTTAAGTTTTTAAAGCCGCAATTAGATATATTTATTTAAGGATTTGAAAAATTATGTAAGATTCCTCATACTTGTGTATATAAAAAAGAAGATGTGGTATGATTGCCAATGAGACAACTATCCACAAAAGACCAAAATGACACAGACATTAACAACTATAGGTCACTGTACGGCCTTAACAATACATGATATAAGCTTATTATTACACTTACATATATGAAGAATTCGTCACAAAACATGCAAAAGGGTTTCATATGAAATAAAATTTAAAAAATAAAATCCTCCCACCCGCCCCATTTTTTTCAAAAATTTGGATGAAAATCTACTAATTAATTTTAGTTGGCCTAACAAGATATATATAAAAAAATATTATCATTTTATAAATAAAGGAAGACATTCAATAGACATAGAAGAATTAAATAGTTTACAACATTCTTTTTGTTATTCTTCAAAACCTTTGTTTTCCATTGTTTTCCATAAGTACATGTACATCATCAATTCACACTTGGTAAAAATCAATATCAACTTTAGGTTGGTTCTGACTGATCTCTATCTCTGGTTGAATAATAAGGTTCAGCAACATTCCTCAATAAAGGTGAACGTTCATCTCTCTCTATGTGATCTTGATCTGAGGTATTTGGTGCCTGCTGACGACGTAATCTGCGTAACTTTCTAGGACAGGATGGGAATTCTGGTTTGCCCCGTTCTCTGTAAAATTGTAATCCTGATCCAGTGACAAACAGTACTGTCCACACACAAGAAAGGATAATATCTAAAGGATAAATAAAAAATTCTACATGAATATGTTTTTTAATCATATCTATATAGCAAAATTAAAATCAAAATCAAAGTTTTTTTAAAGGAGTAGGCCCAGTACGACCCCTTTTTGGACCCAAAATATAGCAATTTTACAAAATTGTTAGAATGTCAACTTTCAGCTATCTATTTGAAAGTAAAATTGAGAAAGGAAATGGGGAATGTGTCAAAGCGACAACAACCCCACCATAGAGCAGACAACAGCATCTGTTATATAAATATAGGCTGTTTTTGACAATACAATGCAAATGTATCTGGTACTGGCACTATCAAGTCAAGCCAAATATCTGAAATCTTCACAATTTTATCATTTGAATATAAACTAATGGAATCGTTTAAAGTAGACACTTATCTTTTAAAAAAGTGTCCAAAATCTTGCATTAGATTTAACATCCCCATTCTGACTTGGTGTGGTGGTGTATTTATATATTTTGCATTTTCATTGATGAAAACATAGATGGTTTAACAATTAGACTGTTTGAACAGGTATTTTTTCATTGCCTCTATATTATAAATGATTCATCACCATGATCACTAAGCTATATCTCCTCCGTATACTTGGTTAGTTATATATCTTCTCCGTGTAGTAATTAAAACAATCAAGAAGATTGCAGTATTTAGCTAATCACATCAATATATTAACCTTTAATTTCAAAAGGCCCTGTAACTATGACATCCAAGTAACCATCTATGTAGGCATGTCTAAATGTGTTGACAATAATAAATTTCAGGCCAGCTTCTATCCAAACATCTATTGTTAGAGTAATCAGAAAACTTCCAATGAAGGCACAGCACAAAATATTCAACTGAAAATAGAATACAAAATATGAACATGATTGAAACACCATAGCAACACGTCAACTGTGCTTTATAGACGAGGAATTAAAAAGTGTGTCACAATGTGTCATTGTGATACATGCAATGGTCAAAATATGGTTAAAGTCCCATAACTCTCATTAAATGGTCAAACCAAAGGATGCAGATGGTATAATTTAGGTTCAATAAAAATGATGGATAACAACAGTACAGTATAAGAGCTTTTTGTCAAATGGTCGAAAAGAAGTTGGACTAACAACATGAACAAGGTGTTATTGTCACAATGAAAGTCTTATAACTGTGATAAGAATCTTCAGACCAACATGGAGGTATAATATGGTCAACAAAACCATAGTCACAAAAGTGGAAAACCTGTATTTAATATTTTATTTGTTATGACAGTGATTGACAATTCTATCCTATACAGGGCAAAAATGAAATCTTTACATTTTAAACAAGAATGTCTCCATAGTACACGGATGCCCCACTCCAACTATCATTTTACATGTTCAGTGGACCTTGAAATTTGGGTCAATACTTTGATTAGGCATTAAAATTGGAAAGATCATATCATTGGAGACATGTGTACTAAGTTTCAAGTTGATTGGACTTCAACTTCATCAAAAACTACCTTGACCAAAAACTTTAACCAAAACTTTAACACTAGCTTCGCACTATCTTTTTCTTTCTTCTCACTATCTTTTTCTTTGTTCAGTGGACCTTGAAATTGGGGTCAAAACTTTAATTTGGCAATAAAATTAGAAAGATCATATCATTGGGAACAAGTGTACTAAGTTTCAAGTTGATTGGACTTCAACTTCATCAAAAATTTAACCAAAACTTTAACCTGAGCTTCGCACTATCTTTTTCTTTGTTCTGTGGACCCTGAAATTGGGGTCAAAACTTTAATTTGGCAAAAAAAAAAATAGAAAGATCATATCATGGGAAACATGTGTACTAAGTTTCAAGTTGATTGGACTTCCAACTTCATCAAAAACTACCTTGACCAAAAAAATTAACCTGAAGCGGGACAAACGGACGCACAGACAAACGAAGGGACAGACAAATGAATGGACGAACGGAAGCACAGACCTGAAATATAATGCCCCTCTACTTTCGTAGGTGGGGCATAAAAACTTTGTTCCTGTCAGATTTTTCGTTTCTACACGGGGTTGCAAGATATGGACTCCTATTGATAACCACTATTTTCTATTTGAATCATCGGTGGCCATTTTGGTTGGCAGGATGAGTAATCAGTAACATCATTAAACTAGATACCCAAAGGATAACTAGTTAGTTCTTATTGATCCACTAGATTCAAAGAAGACAATTTTTGTTGGCACCACCCCTTTTTTGATGGTTGGCGCCAACAAACTAGAACTAGTTTATCCTTGCCACATTCTGTATTTGCCTGTCCCAAGTCAGGAGCCTGTAAATCAATAGTTGTTGTTTGTTGCTATAAGTGAATAACATATATGTTTTTCGTTCATTATGTTGAACACAAATCAGGCTATCATTAGTTTTTCTCTTTTTGATTATTTTACCATTGTCATTTAGGGGCCTTTCAACGCCAACTTTTCAGTATGGGTTTTGCTCATTTTTGAAGGCTGTATGGTGACCCAAAATAGTAAACTTTTATGTCATTTGAACTCTTGTGGAGATTTTTTTTTCATAATTATTCATGATATTCTACTATATTCTCCAGAATGAATTTGAAAATTACACGTCTTATAAATTAAAAAACATACTTTGTATTTTGCATTCAAAATGAGTTTTTTTCAATGTTTTACCTGCATGATCACTTGTATCAGTCTCAGTTTAATATAATAAATAATTCATGACAGTTTAGCATTTTTATGGACATTTGGTCATCTTCTAAACACCATATTGGACTCAATTCAATTCATTGATTTTGGGAGAGGACGAAATCCCCCATCAATTGTTATAAAGACCTAAAAGCCATGATTTTTTTGTTAAATATTTGATCATGCTCTATGACATGTACGATAACATACCACTCTGGTCCAATATAAAATTAGAACTGGTAATATCAGCACTCCAACTGTGAATGACATACCATAATTATATCTTGTTGTCCAATACAGCAAATTACCTAAAATAAATCAATAATTGAATATGGTCATTTTATTTTTATTTCTTACATAATTATAAATTACCATTGGTCATCTCTACAAAGTTGATGTTCTGGCTTGAACAAGTATGGTGAAAGTGAGAAAAAGCAATGAGTTGAAATGACCAATGATAATCTGTTTATTGCTATTTTACCTATGACCCCTTTGTTAATTTAATTGACGTGTGCCCTTAGTTTCTAGCGATAATTTTTCAACTGTCCTGAGAAAGGAAATCATCAGTCAGTAAGTTATAAAAAAAATTGAAAAAAAAACAATAATCTTTTATATAAAATAAAAGACATTTTATTTGCTTAAAAATATGGTACTTGAAAGTGATTCAAAAGACATTATTGTTATAAAGCACATTAAATGAGATTGTAGACAAGAAACAGCCTCTAATTTTCAAACCATGTATTTACTGCAGGGTTTGTAACTCGTGCAGTGTGGATGCACGAGAATGTGACCCCATGCTTGTAGTGTTTGCCCTTATATTTTTACAGTTAGGGCTTTTTTGCTTGTCAGAGAACTGTCTGCATCTACTCATATATACCTTAGCCTAACATGGATGTATGAGGAATACCATTTGTGGAAGAAATTCACACCAACAAAAAAATGGTTTTTTTTTAAATACTACTGTTAGCTTATGTATATTTTTTTCTAGGAATTGTATTTATTCATAAAAATTGACCCTAAACCTTTTTTCATCAAAAACACTATTGCAGGAAATGGTCATGCTGGTACATTTCAATTTGACAGCTTTTAGATCAGATGTTTTAGGTCATTCAACTGTTGTTTTTTAGGGTTCCTTTTTATTATTATTAAACAACGTCATAAATGTGACTGTTCAAATGGATGCAATATGATTGACTCATTAACTTCTTCATAATATCTGCCAACTGACAAGATTTTTGCTAGTCAAATATTGAAATTTCCAGCTTACAAAATTAAAAATATCCGGGAATTTCAATCCCATAAATTTAAGTATTCTCATTTCCAAAAAAATATCCCTATGAAATGATGCTGAGTATGATCATATGATGATATCCACATGGAAATAAATGTCAATAATTTCCATCAAAACTCAATGGAAAAATTATCAGCAATAAAAGTGTTAATTGGAAACACATCAATCAATACAGTTCATTTAAGCATGCTCCTGAAAATGGTTCATAAATTTTTGTAATCACTAAATACTTTTCCTGTTCAATCTTAAATAAATTTCTAGATTTGTTCATTTTTTACCAAAATCAGTGTAGAACAGTACACATGCAAACAGGTAACCAGCTGTAAAACCAGGAACCAGAACAGACAGGACTGGTACTCCAATGCACCACCATAGCATTAACCACAGGACACCAGCTACTGTTGCCAATATACACGACAGAACAAGTATAACTGAAAAGAATTTTATGTATATATATTATATAAATCTTTTATAATCAGTTATTTTATACAAAAAAAAAGTTGCCAATAGTTTGAAAATACATCTGAACTTGTATTATTTCAATTGTGTAATCAAGCATCTTGTAAATTTCAGAAAGGTTTAATCTTACCTCTCACATTGCAAACATGCAATGGTAACACTTTGTTAATCCTTAATTCACAAAATTATTGAAAAAAATATCAAAATGATACACTTTGTTAACATTAGTGCAGACATGTGATTTGTGATGTCAATTAGGCATTATCAATATGACATATAGTCAACAAATTTGAACAATAAACGATAATTCATATATATTTATATATGGATTTTAATGTTTAGTAGTATATAATAAATATTAATAAACCTTATCGTTATTTAAAAAGGTGCAAGACTTTGCCAAAAAATTTCAGACACAATTCATGTTATCTATAGATGTATTTACACTTGTATGCAAATTTGTCCGCCATTACATAACATCACACAGGTTCCCGTAAACTTTGACTTCATAATTCAAAATATTTGACGTCACAACTAAAAAGGGATTGTTGCTTGACGTCAAAAGGTTATTCGGAGGTGATATCAGGTCATTCGGAGGCAAAATACAGCTAAATACCAAAAGTGTAAATACGTTTATTCAACAATCAGTTCATTTTTGTGACCTCAGAAATGACCCTTGTGACGTAAAAATATTACGGGAAACATCTGTGATGTCAAGTAATGGCGGGCAAATAACAATAAAGGGTATGCATCTATACATATACAAGTACTGTTGTTGAGTGCTATTCCATAAAACATCCTTGGGACCCAGGGAAGGCACCTTAAAATCTTAACTATGGGTGGATGTCATCTATGTTGCATAGTGAAAATATAAGTGAAATTTTAATTTGCCTCTATTGGTGGTGGCTGCATCTTTAAAGTGCCTTTCCTGGGTACAATGTATGATTTTAATGGAACAACCGTAAATTATAAAATTTTACCAGTTAATGACTGTAATGTGGAGATGTTCAGCACTAAATAGAAGATGACACAAAATCCACAGAAGGCCATTAGAAAATTTCCTAAAATAGAAAAATAATGACTGATGAGAAACATTAAAGATTATGGATTAATAATATATCAGAGGGGTTTTAGAGGGGTAGCAAAGGGGCTCAGTTTTCCCTTATGGGACTTCATATATGATAAAACTTTTACAAGAAAATTATAAAATCTGATAAATTTGTCATAGTACGTTACCAATTGTTTTTAGTAATAAGTCATTGAAAAATATAATCAATCTCAGCAAAGGCGCTATAAACTAAAGATGCAACTTCAGACAAGATTCTGTCTATTTACTCTTTTAAAACCCAAACTGTATGTTTTAACCGTTTAATTCTAATGAAAATTATATTAGATCATGGAAAGTCAAACTTTAGGTGATGATTAGCAATTCAATATGAAGTGACCATTGTATATCCTCATAATTATCATACAAACCAAAATAATTTCATTTAGGGCTAGCTATTTCATATTTCTTTATAACTGATTGTACACTTCTAAACTTGTACATTAATTGTGTAGCTGTTTTTTATGTAACCTTTTTCTTTAAGTGACATGTTTATGGTCCAATTAACACCTTTATGACCGTTCAGCTGTTTAACACACAATCTCTGGTTAAAAAGGGTTATCACTTCGAATTACACATGTGCAACAATTAAAATGTTTACTTCGCAATTTCCTTCAATCTACAGTCAGGGGTGGTACTTAAACAAGTGATTTCAAAATCACTTCCTCGAGTGATTTTGCATGTGAAATATTTAAAATTTTCGCCCAGACTTTCCAAATCACTGAAACAAGTAATTTGAGAAGTTAAAATTTAATCACTTCAATAAGTGTTTATAACATTTTTTTGGATATTTTTCCCACAAGCTTGATTTTTTTATTGGTAAAAAGACCAGAATTCCATTGAAAAAACAACTATGTACATGCAGAAATTGTCATTTGCTTGATAAGCCTGCCAGTTTTTAGTTTATTTTAATATGCAAAAACTGGAATAATTTGTAGATCAGGACATAACCTTAAAATAAATCATTCTAATTCTAAAGAAAACCAACCAGGTCACCTGATATTGTTGACCTTTGTCTGATAGTAAGAGTAGTTAATGAATATTTGATTACAGAGCAATCCCCAAGGGTACTTTTAAAAGCTTTAGCGCACTAACTTACTGCCCAAGCGCACTTGCAAAGATAAAAGGATGATTGATTTATGTAGGAAAATTATAGAAAAGTGTGTGAAAATATGGAAAATCATTGAAATTAGCATTTGAAGATCAAAGAAAACACCAAAATCACTTAAATAGGTGATAACTAAATATAAAAAATCACTGAAATAGGTGATAATGAAATCACTTGTTTAAGTAGCACCCCTGACTGATCTAGAACTTTTTTTTTTTTTTCAAATAAAATCCATGAATTTTAATTATAGATGAATTTCAATTTGAGGGTCAGAAAGTGGTTTAAATTTAGAGTTATGATTGAGTATATCTAAAATTACCTGTTTGGAAATATCTGTGTCCCAAAACACATAGAAACAACCCAAGTACCCCAGCTACACTAATCAATACTTTACTGGTTGTGGCTGAAAAAGAAAAAGAAATCTTAATAAAAATAAATGTGGATTGTGTCCATAGCCTATTAGCTGTCATTATGTGAAAATATAAAGTATTTGATTTTTTTCAGTGAGAACGCGCTAAAGTGCCCTTTTTTAAAAACATGCCCCTCTATTTTCAAATCCTAGCTGGAACACTGATAGGGACACAGTACAGATGATGCCCCGGCTAACATATAAAGTTATTAAGGGACATAACTCAACAACTGTAAAAGTAACACTACGAAATTTGAACTTAAGAGTTTTGTGTTTATAAGCATTATACATACATTTCATAATATTTAGTTGAAACAAACTAAATAAGTTATAAAACGAAAACAAAAAAATCATCATTTTTCCATTTGTAAAGGGAAATAACTATAGAATGGTAAAAGTGACAACACCAAAATTCAAACTTGAACTGCATGAACTGTGTTTTGTGATTATAGGCATTGTGTATAAATCTCATAACATTTGGTTAAGGCAAACTAAAGTTAGAGATTGAAAACTAATTTTGGGACATACGTGCGGACAGACTGATGTACCTATGTACAGACGCCCATGGGTAAAACATAATGCCCCATCGGCTACGGCTTAGGTATGAAAATCATCATATGCTGTCTTATTGAAACCTTTTATGCTTGTTTATTTCCTAATCATTTTGCTAATGTGACAGGAATGAGAAAGAAACCACTGGGGGTAACTTCCTATTATTGGGTATACGGGGATGTGCCAAAAATATGGGTCATAATTTTGCAAGATTTCATATAAAAATAACCCTCCTTTTTAATGACATCCTATATTAAAATGCATTTATGTTTGATAACTGTTTATTGATTTGGGGTATGATCTATATATCATATATAAATATGCACCAAACGATGTCAATTCATTTATCAAAACTTGAGGGTAGCTGGTATATTTATGAATTATGAGTGTTGATGAGTTAGTGCTTATATAAGCCTGGGTCACATTTTAAGTATTGTATATAAGTATAGGTTATTCTTTCTGAAATATTTATATAATTATAGGTCCTGAATTTCAGTGAATGTTATATTAAAATGGGTACGTTTTTTGAGGCAAAAATGGCACATCCCTACCAAAAAAATATCGAAGTTACTTGTCTTGTTTCTCGTTTTTTATCTCTATATATATAGATAATACTATTTCCTGTTTGAAATTACACATTGTGACTTGGATGGAGAGTTGTCTCATTGGCATGTGCAATAATACCACATTTTCTTATTATTTTTTTTCTGTCATTCAAGAATTTGACATTACTTACTTGCATAGTGACACTGTTCATCTTGTTTATTAAGATCACATGAATATGTTGTCATGGGAACATAAGAAGCTATCTGGTTTTCATGTGTTACAATTACATTGTAAATGGTTCCCTGACCTGTGTAAGATGGCAATTTAAAGAGCGGCTTTTTGGATGATGAATATTTTATTTCTTTCAGCTGTTAACAAAAAATTAAATAAGTCTGTTAATTTATATGAAGAAGAGAATTTATAAAATAAAAGTAAAAAAAAATAACTACCATTTGATTTTTACGAGGGGCTTAAGAATTGTTAAGCATGTTTAAGGATGAATAAAAAAACAGGACAGACATGACAGAGATTAAAATAAAATAAAAATGCAGGACACAAGTTTTCAAATTTCAATATGCAAGTTTAAATTATTGCAATTTATAGAACCCTGTCACAATCTTCGCAATATTAAAAACATTGTATTTATTTTCAAAAAAAGGAAGATAACTCACTTAAAACTGTCTTCTATTGTTTGATTTCTTTGCCAGATTTATTTTGATTGATATTAATCTTTTTTCTTCAATTCACAGTGGTGGTAGAGTGATTTTAAGTTTGCAAATAATTCCTGTCATACCCATGCCAGGGGACTTCTAAAACTTGCAGTGAGATGAGAGTTTTTTTCTCTGTGTTGAAAGCCTCACTGTGACTTTGAGATGAAGTACAGCAATTAAAGTGCTCTATGTCTAAAACAAACCTTTGTTCCATGTTTCATAACATAGTTATGAGTTAACATCTTTTTCATGCCATTAAAAAAAGCTTCTTCTGTCCAATCACTGTCACCAATGTAATAAACGTACAGCTGATAAGATAACTGTTTTAAAACTGGTGATTGTTCACAACTTGAATCTTTCGTTGAATTTTTAGCCCATTGAAACATGACATTACTTATTTCATTTCTAAAAGCAATATGAATGTTTGGGTCATTTTGCATGTTGAACTCTAAATTACATCCTCCTGGCACAGGAGTTGAAGCTAAAAATAGAAAAAATTGAAAACACACTATTAATGAATTATACAAATTTGATGTAAAATTTTCATACTTTATATACAAAGTCAACTTTTGACCATCGTGAGTGTTCAGAAATGTTTATTATGAATGGAAGGAGAATAATAATAGCGATAATATAAGTTAAAGATGATATTGGATAAAACCATCAATGAGGCAGCAACAAATGCAAAAACAGCACTACAAATTACACACTCAGCATGCTCAGGAAAAGTTAACATTTAATAGAATAGCTAGGCTAAGCTTTTTTAGTTGTTTGTAGTCATATTTCTAAATTAAATTTATTCATCTCTGCCTTTCTAACATTTAAGTATAAGCATACCTGATGAGGTTTTATGCAGAATAGATCATGTAGATCAGAGTAGTGCTTCAGACACATACAATTAACAGTGAAATTTCAATTTAGTATTTGTTTATAATACAGCTCTAAACATGCTGGCTAACATGTATGCTGTAAATCCTAAATATAGATTTTTTTGGAAATGGTTATAATAAACATGATGAACATGATGAAAAAAAAACTTTCCTTAAAAAACATGGCAACATTTTTTTTTTCAAAAACACTTCGATAAATCATGATCATGATCATGATCTGACATTGCCATGATTGCTTATCAAGCATGCTTATGCTTGAAAGATTTTTATGCAATCTACCAAATTTACTTGATTTTCATCTCATCGACTTATAAACATGTAATTCATGTAATTGTCTTTGTGATCTAAAAGGGGAGTTGTATAAAAGATGTTCAAGTACATGTTTAAAAATGTTTAAATCAATTAGAGCTTGATTTCAATTTTGGAATAAGAATGTGAAATAATGGTGATGATGATATATTCCTTTGCTTAAAATGTATGTATAATTACATGTATATAAGAAAAATACTTGCCATCAGCTGCAATACTGATAAAAACCAGGACATTTACTGTAACATTAAGGTGTGATGTCAAATAAAAATTTAGAGATGTTTGTCCGTTTATATCCACCAATATTCCAATACTACTTCCTGTTTCTGAGGTTTCCATGGTGATATTTGGATGTAATGATATAGTGACCTCTTTATACTGAGTGTGAGCTTGGAAAACAGCATAATGAGCATTTTCACTAACTTTTGACACTGATAAAACTGTCTGATTATAAGGTTCCAAGGTAACAATCTCTGGCATCCATGGTTGCAGTGCTGAAAAAAATAAATATGTTATTTAAGAAATAATTCATGGGGCTTGAATATATCGTGATTTTACCACGGGTTGGCCATTTATGACAAATATTTTACCCTGAGCGATAGCGAGGGGTAAAATATCGGCATAAAGGGACAACCCGTGGTAAAATCTAGATTATTCAAGCCCCCATGAATTATTTCGATTCTAATAAGACAAATGCGGCAATTATTTTGGATCGAAGCCCTTTAGGTGGAGGCAAATATTTGCCGTCCCCATAAATTAACGCACTTTTAGATTGGCGGTAAAGAACGGAGCAAACAGAATTAGTGACATGCTCAAACTATTTACAATAACATATTTAGAAAGATTTGGATGAATTTTAATGATAATTTTTTTTATACATATCTTCTATGTTTATAAAACATGTAAAAAGGGCTTATACCACATTTTACCATCATTTGTTTACGTTTCCTTGTTGTGATGATTTTCTGTATCAGAAGCGTGTATTTTCCCGTAAAATGCTTCAATTATTACGTCATCATTCTATGACGTCGTGTACTTCATTCATAAACAATCATATATGACGTGGGAGTACAATCGGAACAGCACAACCAATATATTCATATTTTACCACGGGTGTGTACTCAAAGCGTGTGAAGGACGTCATGTTAGAATTATATATATATGTACACAACAGATGGTTCTATAAAAAAAAAATCACCATAATCATGATCATGATGAAAATGATTATTGTTGATTTTTTACACGATCTGATTTTTATACAGATCTTGTATCCAAACTATGCCAAAAAATATCTGAGAAAGATCTAGTCACTCCTTCTTCCATTTTCTTTTAGAGGAGACCCCAAAAATCACTTACTGTCCAGGAGGATTTTGAAAATAAATAACTCAGCCTTGATAATCACAAAAAAAAGTGGTTTGTTCTGTGGTAGTTTGAAAATAGATAACCTGACTTACAATGTATTGAAAATAAATAACTTGGCAGGTCTATTTGAAAGCATGACCATTAATGCATGAGATCGCACCAAATTCTTCATAAAATTCAACTTTAAAAAAAAATAATCGGGGAAACACTTTCCAAATCTTGGAATTAAATAAACATGATAAATGTATAAATATTATTTAAAATACTTGAAATGTCTGAAACCGAGTTTCATTAAACTTCAGGTATATTGTCTCAGGAACACTTATCTCACATTAAGCACAGGGCAGTAACACTAACTACATTTATTTGTCTTTTGTTCATTGATTGCCCTTCTGTATTCTATAAGTGTTGCATTCCTTATGTAATTTAGTAATTGTGTTATTAACTTGATTATGAGTTTAAAAATAAACAGCAGCCTCATCATGCTCATGCTTAACCATGTTAACTATGTGAATTAAATGTTTGCTTTGGGTCTCACTAATTAGCAACAACAAGCGTCAAGAAGCGACAACAAGCGTCAACAAGCGACAAGAAGCGACAACAAGAATTATTTTAGCGACAACAAGCGACAAGAAGACTATTTAGCGACAAGAAAACTTTTTTTTTTATAAGATATAAAGAAATTTGTATGGAAATTTTTTTTTAAGTTTACGAGCAGATATATCTAATCAAAATGTTTTATTATATAGATAGACGAAGAAATGAAACATTTGTGAGGAAGAAAGAGATTGTGAAGTTTATATTAGCAGAGACATATAATATATGTATTATATGTCTTTGATATTAGTATATTGGTAGATGAAGAAATTAAACATTTGTGAAGAAGAAAGAGATTGAGCTTCTTTTTTCATTTTTAAATATGAAGAATATGCACGAAAAGAGTTTTAAAAAACAAATTAAAAGATAAATAATATGTTCTAAAACCCAAGGAAAAGTAATATCATAATATAATTAAAGGTAATACTGACTGTTATAATTAATAGATGATAAAATAAATATATAAATAATGTTTCATTTTTTTCTACCAATTTTAACTTTCTTGTCCCTAAATTAATTTCTTTTGCATATTCTTTTAATACTTATTGCAATAATTAATTCTAATAAAAAAAAAATGTTTTCTTGTCGCTAAATAGTTTCTTGTCGCTTGTTGTCGCTAAAATAATTCTTGTTGTCGCTTCTTGTCGCTTAATGACGCTTGTTGTCGCTAAAATTCTTGTTGTCGCTAATTAGTGAGACCGGTTTGCTTTACATGCTTTATCCTACATATATTTGGCTTTTGATGTTTTCATATAAATATATATAGTTGTGAAAATAAATAATCAATCAGTCAGGGGTAGTTATATACTTGTACAAGTTATTTTTATTTATAAGAAGGAGTAAAATAAAATATACTTATATAAATACAAGTGAATTATAATGTTTAAATAATCTCCCTTTAATTTTCTGAAAAATGTACCTTGTACATGTATAAGTAGATTTTTATTACAATCCCACAAAAGTTCTAAAGTTTTGGGTCACACTTCTTAAACAAATTTTGGTTTGCCCAAATCCTACCCAAAGGTTGAGAAAGTGTGTAGGTAGGTAGGCATTTTATTTTTATTTTTCAAAAAAAGAAATTGAAGTATCAGATGTTTATTAGTCTTCATGCCTATTTGATTAAAAAAAAACTTCTTCAAATCAGGACAATAAAAGAATTTGAGTAGGCAGCTTTTTTCTGGGTAGGTAGCGTTTGGGCAAACAACCCTATTATTTATTATGGCCTTGAGATGTAAAAACATGCCTATAATGATTTTTCCCAGCTCACATGGCTTAGCTCAATTTTTATTTTATAGTGTTCAATGTTTCATCTCTTTAATTCAACATGTTCAATGTCTAAAGGACATAAGAAAGCAATATTAAAAGTAAACACATAACAATAAAATTAACAGTACCAATTTAATATGCACATTAAAATTCAATTCAAGAGAAGTCCAAGTCTGATGTCAAAAGATGTAACAAAAGAAATAAACAAATGACAACAAATATAAGAATACACTTGCTTAAACTTGATTACAAAGCTATAGTTTTTACACACAAAACCAATTAAAATTGGGTGTGAACATGTACATGATGTAGGGTCGAACAGATTTTGGGTGCGAAAGTGAAAGGGGGCGAACATAAGTGGGTGCAAATGTGAATGGGTGCCAACGGACCCAGATTCTGCCACCCTTAGGTCCTTATGATTATTTAGTGATAATCAATCAATCAAATGTATCCTCTGCAAGTTTAAGAGCCGCTCTTACACTTGTACAAGATATATTTGATTGCTTGATTAATTGTTAGTTGCTTAAGGTTCATCATAACCTTTTGGCTAAAATGGCAGTATTTACACTACAAATTTTACTCTGAGTACAGACTAACCTATACACCTGCAACAGTTTTAAGGGATGGCAGGAACTAGATACATAAATTTTAAAAGCATTTTATGTTTCAGAAAATTATAAACTTTTCTAGATTTTGCTATCCATTTTTTTTCGTTCCTGCAGAAGGGGCAAAAATTAACTAAGTAGTGAAAACGATTGAGAAGCTCCCCTCATATAATCAATGTTGTGAGTAGTATTGATTTAAATTGACAATAGATGGACAATAGACACCTGTAAAAAATAGGTGATTTAACAGGTTTAAACTGTGTAGCTGAGTGGACCGTATCAAATGAAACTCGGGTGTTTGTTTATTTTGCTATCTTTTGCAGACTGGAAAAAAATGCACATCAAAATGCAGGTAAGTTTTTAATTTTCTGAAACGTAGACTTCATATAACTTTTATATATCTAGTTCCTGCCATGCCTTAAAACTTTCCTGGATGTACCAGTTTGTCTGTACTCATAGTAATTTTTGAGGTGTTAACACGGCCATATTTTTCAATTCCTTATGATGAACCTTAACGTCCAGTGGCAAATATTTCATGCATGTTCAGGACGAGGATGCAATTGACTCAGTGTTTTCCCTAGGCTATTCATGCATTGCGGTACCGCTACGCATAAAATTTCGGCCGCCATGCATGTATCATACCCGCTATGCATCCCGCTATGTGTGAAATTTTTATTATCTTATAATATGAAGTGACAATTGACAAAACTCTACAGGTGTTTCAAACTCACTGGACTGATAATTGATCATAATTAGATGCAACGCTCTGATTTTACAACCACGTTGATTAGATAGAACAACATTCAAGACTTCGATTGCATAATAGAAATCGGGAGTTCAAGTTGTTTTAATGATAAATATTATAGCCTGATACAGCTTCCAAATATCCTTCCGTGAAAAATAAAAAGTAAACCTTTTGCAGTATAAATTTTACGTTTTGAAATCATAAGTCTGACATCAAAATATATATATCAAACGCAGTTGATTAGTTGTAACAGAGAATACACATCATTGGGTTGAAACATGATGTAACTTTGACCTCCGTAGCAGAGTTCAAAATAATTATGGGTTACTGAATATTTACAATTCAGATCGTTTTTGTTTTGATGTCAAAAATTGTTTTATTTTCCAAACTGATCTTTCAAACTAGTTATAATCCAGAAGAAAGTAAAAACATTGCTTGACTGTACCTTAAATTTAATATCTATATCCAAATTAAATTATTTAAAGCTGTAATCCATGATCACAAATTGAATGCTTTGTTTACAATTGTTGAAAGCCATGTGCTTTTTGGAGGGAAAATTCGGGAAACCCCTTATTAACAGGAAACAGTTACATTTCATTGTTATTTATAGACAGTAGAAATTTCATTTTGGAAATCATTTTGATTAACTGCTAAGATTTATTCATGAACAATTAATAACTTTTTGGGGTGAAACTGATAATACTTTTTTTTATTAAAATAATTTACATCTAGGGGTATAAAAAGGGGGGCTGTTTTTTTTTGTGTTTTTTTTTCATTAATATTACAAATATATAAAGTTCACCAGTCTGAAAATACATGGTTAAATGGATTTTAATTCTGAAAAACTCATGTTAATTTAATTCCTTTATTATTTCAATCATAATCAGAAACAAGCTACATGTATAAGGTATTTCAAACATATATTTTAGGCTTTTATATAAGATCGAACATTCCAGATTATTTTATATGTATGTACCTGTAGTAAAAACAAACCTGGTAGAGCCTAAAAAAATTCTACAGGGCCCTTGAAAAAACTTTTGGATCCAGGCTGGCCTTGAGAGAAAATGTTAAGTATTGTTCCTGACTGTATTGCAGATTTATGTGAAGTTTTTAAACTTGCAAGCACAATTCATTTTACAAGTGTAATAAAAAATTCTACAAAACAACACCGCGCTCCGCGCTGCAAATTCATCTTAGACCCACCATGCATCAAGAATTTTCTAGGGAAGACACTGTGACTCTGAGCCTTCTAGTTTCACTTACCTTTTCCGAAAGACGTGATAATAACTGTCAGAAATATAAGGACCATAAGAAAGGATGAATATTTTAGCATCGTAATCAAGTGTCACATCCTAAAATATTAAAATTACTTGGAACAAGAGAAGTTGGTTTACAAATAAGGGAGGTAACTATAACACTAAATCTAAACAACTGCCTAAACCATGAATTCAGTAGCCCGTACATTTTATTTTTGAAAAAAATCACAAAAACTTTTCATATTTCGTTTACATGATCAAAATTATGATGAAAAGGGAAAAAAATAACCAAAGCGTTAAACATAATCAAAATTAAGAGATATATTTGTTGTGAGTCTGAATTAGGTAGATTGTATTTAGCACATCCATTATTTTTCGGATCTACTCCATTCGATATCTATCTGGGATTTACTTTACTCCATGCACAGTTGCAAGAAAGCGTGGGTCTTTTGTTTTTTATGTGTACATTTTATAGGTGTTAGTTAATTCAACGAATAAGCACATCAATTAGTTACCTTCAGACATAACGCTTTACAGTTCTTTATGTTTCGTTTGTGCGAAAATTTTTAAACCACTCAATTTTCATGTGCAGACTTCGGTTTTAAACAAGACATTTCGGCACCCAGACAAATCGGCACCAAAGTCCGAAGACATTTCGGCATCATTTTTGGACAGTGGTATAACAGCACCATACAAGAATCCAAACAAACAATAAAAAAAACGAATAGGGGAATAACTGGATTCATCAGATCAGCACTTAGCACAAACAAGAATATTCAAAACTTACAAGCAAAGGACATATTTGCAGTTGCTGAATGTATTTTGAAGCCAATTTAAACAAAATATTATATATACCATGTTTTCCCATCTTCTAAACATGCTAAAATATCAACCAGTACACATAACATTGAAGGGATTTGGGTACAAACAATATAGACTGACAAAAGCAGTATCTTGTGCAATGTCAGAATAAAAGCATCAACAACATGTGGGATCAAAAGTGCTCATAATTTGATAGTCATAGTAATTATGTACATTGTACAATTGTACATTTTGTTAGAAGTGGTGAAAGTAACATTACCATTTATCATATTTAATTTGCACACAGCATTGACAGCACAATCATGACAAATTTTTTTTCTTTCTTTTTTAGGATTCTACTTTTTACAAGTACCTGGCTACCAGTATCAAAACATATGACTTCCAGTCCTCCAGCTAAAAAAGCTTGTATAGAAATGAAGATTGGTACTCACAATGGCTCATTCCATTGTGATGAAGTTTTAGCTTGTTTCTTACTGAAACAATTGCCAACTTATAAAGATGCTGAAATAATCAGGTATTGTAAATGCTACATCAACATTAATTACATGCATGTACATTATGTACATGATGTTTAAATGTTGACTAAGCCAGCACTTCTCATAATTAAAGTTCGACAAATATATATTGGATAAGTAAGCTTTCTCTTGTCAATGAATTTCTCTTGCTGACACTGCTGTAACTGGGTCAATATGCACAATTTATTTCAGGTAGGTGTGTTTACGTAGTAAAGGTATCATTTTCCTTCATTCCACTTCCCACATTGTTAATATGGATATGTTTTTATGATAGCTGGTTTTTGGAAGCTAATACATTTTTACAAAATGTGATTGAATTTTTGGGATGCAAAGTGAAATTAATGTTTCCATAATTAACTATACCTGAAGAACCCTTTGTGGTGATGCAACCTCTTGAGGTCAAAATCTCTTATCTCACAATGTCTCACTTTAAAAGTTCTTTAAAATTTAGTTCTTTGCATACATTTAATAACTATATATACTTTTTACACCTTTATTCTATAGTCCTTTGTCCATGTTTTTTCAAACAGCATGAATGGTTAAGCTGGTTCACTTGTTAAAAATTGAAACATGTGCAATCTCTCTGCACAGAGACTTTTAACATAAATACATATTTGAGGTCTTTGTTATCATGATTATTGCCTTTACTCATTGTTACTAGACATGCTAGAGATACATGTACAAATGTACAGTCAGGGGACTTACTTTAATGAGTGATTTTCAAAAATCACTGATTCAACTCATTCAAGTAACATTATGTGCACAAAGGTTGGAAGTTGGAGTTGTCTTTCATTAAAAATGACCTATTTGAATAGTACAAATTGATCACTAGAACAAGTTATTAGATTTTATTGTAGCTAAGCTTTATATGGACCATAATTTGGTATTCGGCCTTTGGTTTCTTTTTGTATCCTTTTTTATAAGTTCTAAAATTTTAACTTTTATTTTGTGGGTTGTGTTGGTGTTAGAATAGTATGTATGGAACAATTGAGTTTTTCCAGAAAAAATTAATACATTTTGATTCACCGTTTACGTGACAGGAAACCAAACAGGAAACCAATCTTTATTTTCTTTATTTTGCACAATATAATTCAAAAGGCATAAATAAACACCATTACTAGTGTTTCTTGCTTCATGTTAATATTTAAAATCTATTTTCAATATTATATTAAAGATTTTTTTAAACGTGACAGGAAACCATAAGAAACCGAAAGCATTTTTTTAGTTTTATTTTATTGCAAAATCTGCTTAAAATAATCTGAACAGTATACTTTTTCTTAAAATCCATCTTAAATGTAACAGTATTATAAAACTCCTAAATATGTGCTTGTTTTGAAAACAATTAGTACAATTTATTCAGAGTTTTCCATATTTTCTTCATTGATACAGGATACCATAATCGTTGTATCTTGATGTTTTGGCCAAAAAAATATATTTATATTTGGTTTTGAAATTCCAGTTATATAAAATTTATTCCAAATCATTGGCAATGTAAAATTCTTTAAATCCAGTAAAGAATTTTTTTTTAACTTGGAATTAAAATCTTTAAAATAGGCACCATGTGATATTTGTGACCTGTACACCATCTACATGGTTTCCACATTTTAACCTACTTTAGTGGGCTAAAATCAATAAAATACTTCCTTTCAAGTATGCCTGGTAAAAGTTTACTTTTCCTTTGACAAGTTTATTGCGTTTCTGAAAAGTGTTTGCAGAACATGAAAAAAAAAAAATAATTAAAAATTGTGACATAGTTACCAACTTTGTACATTCCAAGTGTAACGGTATGTTAACATGCATTTTTCATTTAATTATCTTTATTCACCTAAAATATCCAGTAATATTTACTGCTGAAGCAAAATCAATCCAACGAACATCGGCACCATGATAAGAGACGTAATTTCGATTGAATTTTCCAAGGACCCTTTACATCGTTATTGGGAAACGTAATGTGTTTAAACGTCGGTCAAATCTGAAATCAATTTTGTCAAATCATTGGGCATTTATTTTCAACCAAGATCGTATGTAACATTATGCACATAGGAAAAATAATAGACCCCCGGCGCAATCTCTTTGAAAATTGTATTTTCCTTTTTTAAACAAGTCGAAACAAGTCTACAGATTATGTTTGCTAACATCCCGTTGGAAACAAAAAGAATGTTTAGAACTAGAATATCGTATGTCCGGCTGTAAGGACGTGATCACATTTTAGTCACATGTTTCATGTATGACCGGAAATGATTAGAACTTAAGGACAAAAACAATTTTAATAGATAACTGGACTTCTGTTTCGTGTGAAATGTAACGCATAACAACAACGTCATTTTCTTACTTAATTATTACAAAGATCAAAACAAGAATGTAAATCATCTCTGATTTACCTGTTTGAACATCTCGCGAGAGTTCATATTTGCATATTGTTTTTAAGAATTCTATAACAACAAAGCAGATTACATCATCTCAAATTTGCGTTATGAAATCGGACACAAAAGTCACGCCACTGTTCTTACATCTGCTACATAAATACTTATAGTTCTCGGCATTTTCTTCTCACTATTCTTATTGGTCGATGTTCTTTGTTATAAAACAATGTATTTGAAAGCAAAAGTTACGAATTTGCCGGTGACGATTATCTATAAATCAGTCAGCGTTGTGCTCTTCGGAAGCAAAAAGTAACGCGAGAAACGACACAAAAATACGGTTGTGGAAACTTTTCTTACAGTAATTCACATTTTATCACTTTTCTATAGTTATAGGAAACGGAGCCCAATAGCAAATTATGGTCCATATATAGAAAACTAACAATTCAGGGACTATTATGTTGCTAAAATTATCATAACCAACATCTGTGTTGATAGGATAACCTGGTCAGGTCAGGTGATGACCTTAATTGTACTGAATCTAGGATAATTACATAAAAATCACTTGTTTAAGTATCATACCTTAATTTCTTTCCCAAAAAAATCACTTCTTTAAGTATCATCAATTTAATAACCCCCACTTATTTCAACACCCCTGAACACATTCCCCATTTCCTTTCTCAATTTTATTCTGATATCAAATCAATTTTCAAATACAAGACAAATGCATAGTTTTTTCCAACACAAAATACATGTATGTTAACCATGATAACAGATGTACTGGTATTTGTTTGCATGAGGTTGATATCTATCAGACAAGGTTCATATTTTGACATTTAATCTGTATTTCAGGACAAGGGACCAGAAGGTACTGGATACCTGTGATATAGTCGTAGATGTGGGTGGCATATTCGATCCAAGTAAAAACAGATATGATCATCACCAGAAGTAAGCTACTGTCTGTACACCAAGTTGTTAATTTCTTTGCCTGTTTGATATAGAACTGCAGGCTATTATTTCAACTTGGAATTATTTTAATTATGGAATTTGCATAATTTCTTGTGCTTGAAATTTTTTATTAAATTCCATGTTTATTCCATATTTTGATGTTATTTGCGGTGCACAACACTTTCTATTACAAAGAAGAATGCACATATCAATAGAATGTAGCAATGCGTACAACACTATCTATACAAAATACATTGTATGGGAAGTGTTATGCAATGCTAAAAAACATTATAATGCCATTGACCCTGAATTTAAACTTTTAAGTGTTTGCTTCCATTCAAAATTAAACTGTCCTATCTTTTTTACAGGACTTTCACAGAAACTATGAAATCATTACTACCAACAAAGAAATGGACAACTAAGTTAAGCAGTGCTGGACTTGTGTATTGTCACTTTGGGAAAGACATTGTAGCCAGTATCTTAGACAAAGGATTGACTGATCCAATAACAGAGACTATCTTTGACAAAGTTTATGAACATTTTGTTGAGGAGATTGATGCAATTGACAATGGAGTAAATCAGTTTGATGGTGAACCTAGGTAAGGAGGAATAAAGACCATTTCATTCTTTCTTTTCCTGAGCACCTGATTTCACCAAAGAGCTGTGAGGTGTTTTGGATTGCAAGCATGTTTTAGAACATATCACAAAAGCAAAAAAATGAATATAAATTCAAATCACATAACCAATTAAATTTCTTTGACTTTCACTACAGTTATTCTGTGTCAGAAACCTATTTGGTGTCAAATATTTAATTACAATCCAAATTCTGACCTGTATCAAGAGCTTATATTGTGTTAATTTTTGTCCCAAACTGTACAGATTTGGACCTCTGTGGTTGTATCCAGCTGCGCTCAGCAAAGCAATTTCTTTTCATTTTATTTTGAATACAATTGCATACATTAGTGAAAAGACACAACTGGTCATATAAATGATATAACAAAATGAGGTCATGTATAGATGATAAACTTACTGTAAAGCAACTTATTTTTGCTCTCAAGTCAGTCATTTTTTGGCTAGTAGAAAAATAACGATATACTTAAATCCTAGTCAATATGTTAAACTTGGATCTTTTCTTATTAAACGATATATTCTGTAAATTCATGAAATTAGAAAGTCGCAAAATTAAATAGCCGCGAGCTGGACTAAAAAAGGGGAAATTGCTGAATAAAGTATCTGCAAAAATAAATTGGTTGACAGTTTATCTTTCTGTATTGAATTGATTGAATACTTTGTATCTAAATACAAGAGTTGTTATTCAAAACAGTCAGAACATTTAGTCCCCCTTTATTGGAGCTGGAAAAGAGGAAAAGTTCTTTATTAAAGTTCTTTATTTTAACATTAACATGTTGACTTGTATTTCTTGTTATACTTTTAGATATCAGATCACAACGACACTCAGCAACAGAGTAAGGAATTGCAATCCTAATTGGAATGAAGAGAATGCAGATGAAATGGTAAACATAACAATAAATGCATTAGTTTAAACATATTTATTTATAGTGGATGGGGAAACAAGTTTTGCAACTTATATTAATCCCTTTCCACTTTGCGGGTGCAAGTGCTGCCTTGTAGCGGCATTAGCCTACTCTTTTTTCGAAATCTACAAGGGTGTCTTAAACGTGCAAGAGATATGGCTCTCTCTTTACAAGGGTCAGCCATTTATTGTCCCCTTCCGACGGACTATCCTCGTTTCCTTAAGACCATACTTGCAAATGGTGTCAAAGGAGAGCCGAAAATTGAGTTGCTGAAATTTTCATCCCGAACAGGAATCAAACCAGGAACCTTTGTGTTAGTAGTCCGATGCACATTATGAATAAATGCATTATATAGTTGTGTAGTTTGAAAAGTCTAAGATTTAACATGAAAAGTTTTTTTTCCAGAGTTTCAATATCATCATGCAACTATAAGTAACAGAATATTTTGGATTTTAGGTTGTGTTTAAGGGTTTCCCCAAGTTTTTAGGTTTTAAAAAAGGCACAAAATCATTTTATTTTTACAAGATATTTAAATGTGCTGATTTTGAAGTGAAAAATGTACTCATATGAACAGATTCATCTTAACAAAGAAGTAAGGCTTTTGTAATTGATCCATACTTGAACCCAATTATCATGATTATGGCCATTTTAAAATTTTATATACAGAATAAGGTGTGGTTTAACATTTTGTTAGGTGCCAACCCTCCTGTTATCTGCTAATCCTCCCCGTACCCATGTTACCAGAGACAGTAGTGTAATAACACAACCACAATACAAATTCAATAACATTAAACAAATATGATTAAAACAGTAATCATGGTATATAATGTCAACTGGCTTGTTATCATGACCTTGACAGGCACATATAGAACATGTAGAATGGGGTTGGGTTTAACATGTTTGGAGGTGCCAACCCAAACTGTAACTGATTACCATTTTGTTCAATAGTGATTTATATATTGATATAAGGAGATATGACATGAGTGCCAATGAGACAAGTCTCCATCCATGTGACAATTTGTTAAAGTAAACCATTATAGGTCAAAGAACTGTCTTCAACACTGCACCTTGGCTCACACCAAATAGCAAGCTATAAATGGTCCCAAAAATTACTAATGTTAGACCATTCGAACAGGAAAAACAACGATCCAATTTATATGTTATTTTTTGTATGGTTCAAATATTATCTATGGGATAAGTCTCTATGCTAATTAGGACGGTTTCCAAATGTGATGAAAAAAACAAGTAATTGTTTAAATAATCTGAATATTTTATTTCTTGAAAAATGCATTCCTCAAATAAAACTATCAAGCATGTTTAGATATACATAAGTATGCCTAAAAAAACTAAATCTAGTACTGGTTTATGAAATAATGTAAATTTGACTCCCAAACTGCATGATCCAAAAGTTCTATTGATCTTCTCAACTCCAAAGGCTCAAATACTGTGATTAAATACAATATGTTTTAATGTTTATACAATTCCTTTCTTAAGGTGTGTTTTCTGAAGGCAATGAGAGTGGTAGGAGATGAATTCATGGACAGAGTTTTG
Organism: Mytilus edulis; assembly: GCA_019925275.1. Lineage (NCBI taxonomy): Eukaryota > Metazoa > Mollusca > Bivalvia > Mytilida > Mytilidae > Mytilus > Mytilus edulis. The sequence goes on along the minus strand of CM034351.1, from coordinate 56,008,930 downwards.
TACTACAAGAAAGCCTGGTTACCAGCTAGACAGTTGGTTGTTGATGCTATAGAGAAAAGAAAAGAGGTACTTGGTTTTTTTTTCAGAGGCTAGGTCACTGAACAGATAATTGATGGTTTTATTTGAGTACCTATAAATATGTCCCTCTAGGGGCATATTTCAATCAACATATACTTAGTCATTGTTAGTACACATGTTCCCTATGATATGATCTTTCTAATTTTAATGCCAAATAAGAGTTTTATCCTATGTGACATGTGCAATACCCCCCCCCCCCCCCCCCCCCTCCTGTTTGCTAATGTTGTACAATGGGAACATAATTTGTAGTCCCAATTCCATTTTGATTAATCTACATACAAATTCTGTGTCCAGGCTTTGCTAACAAGTATCTGACAACACTCAGGTTGGCTTTATTTCTGGTAATTATTACATTAACATTTCAGACTTCATGTAATTGAATGTTTGTATTCAGAAAAAACAGAAAAAAGGCCCCTTCATGGTTAGTTGGCTATTTTGAATAGGGGGTAGGTTTTCATGATTTAGTTTTGAATTGTCTTGAAAAATACGTAAAAACATAATTAAAACAGAGCAGTTACTTTGAAACATTCATAGGATTTCCCGTACTATTATATACCATTTCCACCTCTTTGTAATTTGATCAGATTGTTTGTAGGCAGAACTATTTTCAATTTAGTTAAAATTTTTGATCATCATGTCCTTTTTTAAATGACTTTGTTAACTTCAGATAACTGACTTTCTTCCGTTTTTATGCTCCGTCTACGTTAGTAGAGGGGCATTGTGTTTTCTGGTCTGTGCGTCTGTTTGTTTGTCCGTCCGTTCGTCTGTCCCATTTCAAGTCTTTGGTCAAGATAGTTTTTGATAAAGCTGAAGTCCAATCCACTTTAAACTTAGTACATATGTTACTTATTATATGATCTTTCTAATTTTAAAGCCAAATTAGACTTTTGACCCCAATTTCACGGTCCACTGAACATAGAAAATGAAAGTGCGAGTTTCAGGTTAAAGTTTTTGGTCAAGGTAGGGTTTGATGAAGTTGAAGTCCAATCGACTTTAAACTTAGTACACAGGTTCCTTATGGTATGATCTTTCTAATTATTAATGCCAAATTAGATATTTTTCCCAATTTCACGGACCATTGAACATGAAAAATGATAGTGTGAGTGGGGCATCCATGTACTTTTGACACATTCTTGTTGATAATGTTTTATGCTTTTCAGACAGATCCCAGTGGTGAGATCATGGTGTTGTCATCTGGCGGCTGTCCTTGGAGAGATCACTTATTTGATATAGAACAAGAACAAAATATATCACCGTCAATCAAATATGTAATTTACTCAGATAATAATGGAAATTGGAGAGTTCAATGTGTTCCTGTTAGGATTGGCTCATTTGAAAATAGGTTTGTAAAATGTCTTAATTTTCTCTGCACCAAACATTTTTATTCAGTCACTTTAATAAAGGATGTTTTGTGCTATTGTTTTTGACTTTTTTTTTCAGATATGTTTTAACCATGTTTATGGGATTAAAATTTTGTCCGCTTAATACCCATACTTTTCTTTTCATAATTTTATTTTAAATTGTTTAGAAAGTCTTTTTTTTTTTAAATCTGATATAATCTTCATAGTTTTTGAACATGTTGAAAGAAAAGAAGGTGCTAATATTAATAATGTTATGTTTTCTGCTGTTTTAGCTCCTTTATTAATATATAAATGTACTATGAATTTGTAACAACTTAATAAAAAGCTTGTTACTTTAAAACAGAGTATCAAACATCTTTAAAGCTAAATAAGATCAGATTATTTAAGAGAGAAATGTAATGTAATGTTCAGTAACTACAAGTAATGCTTGTGTTATTTGGTAGTTCTTGTTTGTAGCTGTCTGCGTTATATTATCATGTATTATTATTTTGTTTTTTCGTCTATTGTTTTGAATAACAATGACTCTTGTATTAACAAGTTTGATGTTGCCTTTTTTATAAGTATATAGAAGATTGTTATATCAATATGGTTTGTTAACACCCACTAAATCCGTGAATAGAAGTACTACACCAATAAACTTGACTCGGAGAATTTGAATATGGACAAATGATGGATAAGGCATAAAAAAAATCATGTCTGTTTATAGTAAACCAACAGATCTTTATTTGAGAGTCTAGCCTAAGCCATTGACCTTTTGCTGTAAAAATGTGAAATATTCAGTGAGCTGGTATCAAAAGTGAAGATTGAGTTCCCATAAGAATAAATCAATTGTATGATACATCTCAATGTTCACAATCATGAATATGACAGCTGTTTTAAGGAGAACCTCAACACATGAAATGAAATAAAGAAAAATGCCGCCATTTTCCAACCAATAACCAAGGGAAATAATAAAATCATTAAAAAAAGGGGTGAACTTGGCACAGGGACAAGACAACAAAAAATCATGTTGCAAAAAAATAAAATAGGAGAAAAAAATGAAACACTAATCTACCATATTGTGTTTTTTTTAAGTACCATTAATAACACATGTATATATATATTTTTGGCCTATTGAAGGTTGTTACAATAAGAATTGAATTATTTAATTTGAATATCTTGTATTAATGTTTTGTTATGTATTTCAGGTTATCACTCTTATCAGAATGGCAAGGTGTACGAGATGACGCCTTGTCAAAACTGAGTGGAATTCCAGGATGTATATTTGTTCATGCTTCAGGATTCATTGGAGGGAACAAAACTTATGAAGGTGCAATGGAAATGGCAAGGAAAACAATGAAAGATAGAGACTCAAAAGCGAGCTGATGGAGTTGATTGTCTAATCTGAGTTAAGAATGATTGGATTTAATGGCAGCATAATGTATGGTTTAGATTATTGGAGAAATTTTGAATGTCAGTAAACAACTTCATATGGGACCAGTCTCATTTCCAGTTTTGTAAACAAATGATACATTATGATTGAAAAGTCAGAAAGAGGCTAACAAAGTATATACAGTTTAAATGTTTTTCATTATTGTTTGTGCTGTAATTGATCTAAAAGTTTTTTGATAAATAAGTTCTTTTGAGGTGAACTCCTGATGATCAGAATTGTGAATAAAACAGTTTATGGTAATTTTTATAAAAATATGAAAGTTCCATATATTCCCTCTAGAGTCAAGTGAAGAATCGCTAAAGATTCTATTTTTACAAAAATAATAGTTATTTACAGTACTTGAGGAATATGAATTTATTTAGTACACATGTTTAATTTGTATCAATGTATTTCTATTCAATCTATCATCTATGATGTAATCATTTTTATATAACTTAATAAGATCATTTGATAAATTTTCATAGTTTGTGTTGATACATTTTATTAAGAAATGGAGTTCCAGCCTGATCCGATATAAAAGTTAAAATGTTAATTTTGTATGCTAAACAATATTTTCCTTTGAATATCTGTTGTATGAACATGATGAATATTATGTATAAAAAAAATATGTAATAAGACCTTTACTTGATTTATTATTTCTGTACGTATCATGCCTGTTGTCCGAAGTAGTTACGATTTGAAAATTCCTTTGGAAACAGCAGTTCCAGGATACAGTAGTTAGTTGAATCTGTCATGTGACTTCAATCACCATGTGACCAAAATGTAGGCATCATCATTTCCAACACATGTTGAGCAAACAGGTGAAAAAGTTTAAACTTATACTGCACACAATATTTGGGGTATTAAAATCTAATAAGATGATCACTCTTTCTCAGTCATTCAGGAATCAAGATTATTTACCTACGGAACATAAATTATTTCTATTCTTGCCTACAGAATGATGACTCTGAAACTGCTGGAAACTTTAAATAAAAAAAGGGATATAGAGGCACCACCTTCTATCTGGTAAATGACTTCATAAAGGGGAGTGAAATTGACTATCTTTTCTGGTGAAAGACATTTTTACAGAAATGTTTCAAGCACTTATGTTTGCAAAAATATGAAAAACTGTCATTTAGGCTGAACTCTTTTGTTAATTTTCCCCAATCATAGTTTCAATTTTCCAACATTATGCTTTACGCACCAGTTACAACTCTTTATAGTTGAACTTAATAATTTGAAGTACTGATACTAAAAATATAGGTGTATTTGATGACTAGTTCAAATATTTGTAGTTTTTCACTCGCTTTCCATCACAATATGAATAACGAGAAGTTTTTTAAAACACAACCAAATCACCCACCATGACAGCATTTGGTCCAATCACAAGGGATTTTCGAGCATGCATATTCTGTTGCCATAGTTTTAAAGCGTCCTTAAGTTCAAAGGGCACAAACAGAAACTATACCGACTACGTCGGAAAAACACATGGATGCCTATTAAAGAACAGTAAGTCTTACAGAAATAGGAGAACAATCCTATGACATCACCATGGATGAATATGACAACTTAAAACATTTAACAATTATTAGCTCACTTGGCCAAAACATTTTCGCTAGCCAAGGGTTTCGATCCACTCCAGCTCTCTCCACCCTTGGCGGATTAAGCCAACATCCGTAATTACAATGTTGTGCCATCTATCAGAAGATTAAAGTCACGCTCATTCCTAATACATTATTCTTGTAAAATGGTAGCAATTAAACTCTTCAATTTGAAGGTAAAAACACGGATGGGTCTAGATTCTACACACTTGGTTAAGCCAATCATTATTAGGATATATTATATATATATTAGATATGAACTTGCCAACCAGCATGGTCAACATGGCTAAAATTATATACTTTGACCTATAAAATTGTAAACTTTTTATACAATGTGACTGGGATGGAGAGTTGTCTCATTGGAACTCATGGCAGATTTTCTCATTTTTATATAGGCACTGGCTACTGTTACATAGAAATGTAACAATGATAAAATAATTATTGTTACTTTGGAGACTAATTACGGGAATGCAGGGTTGGGTAAGGAACTGATTAATTACGAATGTAACAATAATATTTGTGTCTACGGTTACATTGTGATATTGTAACATTAATGCACCACAATATATGATGGGACTAGTAGTATGTACTAAAATAAAACTTGAAAACTTTTAACATAAGTTGATTATTATAATATTGCATGCATACATTTTTTTAAATATTTATTTGCAATGACAGCACTTTAATTTTAGTCTGACGCATTTTTGGTGAAACCACACACCAGTCATGCGGCAATTTGCAAATACAATTCCATTCTGCAATATCCCTTTTAATACAACAGCCAAAAAATTTGTGTATCGTATAATGGTATCATGTCGTTGTCTGCGTTGTCGTCCTCCAAAAACACATTGAGTTTCCGGACAATAACTTTTGTTTTAGTGAATGGATCTCTATGCATTTTTACCAGAAGGTTCAATACACTAAAGGAAGCTTTGGATTGCTTAATTGGGTTATGGTCCAAATAGTTTAGGAATTAGGGGCCCAAAATAAGCATGTATGAATCTATAAAATTATACAAGTTTCCATACCATGAAGGAATGGCTAGTAATGAATTTGGGGGGTTATTGCTCAAAATGTTTTGAAACTAGGGGCAAAGTGGACAATTAAGATAATTTAAAAGCAGTGTAAGGGAGGTAAAGCAAAAACATTTAACATACAATGTTGGGTATGTTCAGATTTACCTCCCTTACACTACTTGAAAATCATGCATAAAGAAGTGCAGGTTTTGGACTTGTTGCAACAAAGGAAGGGGGGGGGTAGAAGTTGTCAATTTTATTTCCAAATATAAAATTTTTGAATAGGTTTGTTTCAAGAAATCTTTAATTGCATAATATTGCACAGTAGATTTGTAAGATCTTAACGTTTGTTTTGTGTCAGAAACTCATATTATGTCTAAAATTCGATTACAACCCAAATTCAGAGCTGTATCAAGCTTGAAAGTTGTGTTCTATACTTGCCCCAATTGTTCAGGGTTCGACCTCTGCGGACCTATGGAGCACCTGGTTGAAGTTTTGATGTCTACCATGTTTTTTGTACTCTTGCAATGTTTATATTTTCGTCGAATATTTTTGTTGGAAGCTTGTGAGGTTGTTTCACGTCGTCTTTCAATATGATTTCATTACTCTATTCAGTACTGACTTTATGTTCACCTCCGATTAAGGATAGGTGTGCAGATTAATACATGAGAAGTGAACGCTAAAATTCTCAGCCCAAGTTCCATTGCACTATATTATTCGCCTTTTGCACTACTAAACTGTAGTTGTATCTTTAAAAACATTAAAACTCATACTTTAAACTTTTTAAACACCATTTAGTGAATATATCAATATCATAAATATTAATATTGTATAACAGCTGTTAATATTATCTAGTGTATTATAGCGAAGAACAAATTAACAAAACTGTTATCGTATTACCGTGTCTAAACCTGAAAATACCAAAAACTTTACGACAATTTGCTAAAAGTACTCATGGAAACTAAAACTTGAATTAAATACAGTGTGCAATAGTTTTCTCCGATGATAAAATAAATATTTTAAGTATACCAAACAGAGTCTGAAATAAAATCTCGAAAAAAAACCAATAAAAATGTCAGTTCTTTGTTGGTATTTGTACCAGAGTCATTTAGGAAAACATTGATAAAGTTTCACCATCAGTCAGAATTATAAGATCAAGAATAATTTCGTAAAAGAGCGCTAATGGAATTTATATCATAATGGTATTGAAAACATAATTAAATACATTTCTAAAAACTATAATATCATTTCTGTTTTCACTAGTGCGTGTCCAATGTTACTGGATCATCGATCTCGCTTTTCTGTTTCACATTTCGCCACTCCGTATCCTTTACATCGATCTGGCTTTCATGTTCACATTTCGCCACTCTATCCTTTACATCGATCTCGCTTTTCTGTTCAAGTTCACATTTCGCCACTGTATCCTTTACATCGATCTCGCTTTTCTGTTTCACATTTCGCCACTGTATCCTTTACATCGATCTCGCTTTTCTGTTTCACATTTCGCCACTCCGTATCATTAACATCGATCTCGCTTTTTTGTTTCACATTTCGCCAATTCGTATCCTTTACTTCGATCTCGATCGCTTTTCTGTTTCACATTTCGCCACCCAGTATCCCTTACATCGAATTATTTATACATTCTGTATTACTTTTTGTTGTGACATTTCGTCAATCATCTGTATGCGTTGTTGACGAACTATCTCGCCAATCTGTATTAAATTTCTCAAATTTCGTATTTTAATATCACTCATCCGTGTGACACTTTGAGCCATATTATTAGTCAGTATCCTGTTATGTCGCGCTACATGTATACCATTTGCTTCTGGTTGCCGATTCGCCGCGAGTTCTGTATCTGCGTTATTATTTGTCTTAGAACAACACAATAGTTTTAATGCTTCTTTTCTGATAAGTTTCCCGCTAAGAATATACAGAGCGAAATTAAAGGTATTATTTGAATACATTAGAATATTTGTGATAGGCCACATCAAACCAAGTACAGCAAGGTCACGTGTATCTCCTTCCTCGTACCATTGGTTATATCTGATTACATACACACTGATAGGTATTGATGACACTAGGAATACAGTGTTAAGCCCTACAAGCATTGTTGTCATGGACGATATTTTGGACTTTTGTCCTTGGTTTCGTTGCCGATAGTCGTTTGTCGATTGTTGTGCTGCTCCAACCCTTTGCCTTGACTTGATGACTTTATATATGATAATTGTATTGCCAACAATGAGTAAAACGGAAGGTATGACGCAAAATGAGACCAAATCCAACCAAGATCCAATATTGTTGAAAAATAATTTATTTTTCTTTGACAAATACACACAATGCTGAATTGTCATTGTGCCATTGTCGTATTCAAGTATATCCCCTACACCGAATAATATGGGAAGTTTTGAACAAGACAACACGACTGCTATGATAACAATAGTCACCAGTGCTTTTTGTTTGGTGCATAAAAACTTCATTTTGTTAGGAAAACAAACCAATCCAGCACGTACTATAGTAACCGCTACTAACATCCAAGCAGAAAAGGAGAGAGCAAAATATAATAGCCACGTATGGAAACGGCAAAGTATATCTGATGATAACCGTATATCTTTATCAAATGTATATAATATCCAGTTTCTGAGAAGACCAGTGTTCAGTGCCACGGTGTCTGAAATAGCCATCGACGTTAGAAATACCGAAATAGTATACTGTCGAATAGATTTTCTATTTAAAACAATTACACACAAGATACTTCCAAAGTTTCCGAAAATTATCATGATCGGTGCTACGATTTGCCACAAATAAATTCCAGCAATATGTTCATCGTAAGATGTGTAGTCTTCATACAACGAATCACTGTTACAGCCAACAGATCCATTCGCCTCGTTTTCATTTTCAGAGCATGTTGTATTTACCATAGATATAATATCCATCTATCCTACAGCCTGTGTCAATTTGCCTTTTGGTCTTTTTTGTAGATATAACTTGACATTCGTCTAAATAGGAGTAAACATGTTCCATCCAATATCCACAGAGATGAAATTTCCAACTGGAAAGCCGCCGTCTATTTAAAATGCACAAACAAATAGATACACGATTTAGTTGTCAAATCATATTTATGTATCTTTTGGTTATTTTTTTCCACTATACCGACAACTTTAAATAACACTTTTAATGATTGATTCTTTTATTATTTACCACTGCTTATAACAGCTTTGTGAAAACAAACAACAAGCTGTGTTAATTAACTATGTAATATATGGTTTTCGTCTGTTCAATTGTTTACAATTTAGAAATGACAATGTGTATATATACGTATATATATACCGGTCTCTATGGTATCATGCCTTAGTATACAATTTACAAGTTGATAACAAGGCAGTGTCAGATATATCCGTCACATGGTTAACAGTTTGTCAGGTTCTGAATACATATACTAATATTTGAATATGTAAGAATATTTGTAAAAGGTCACATTGAACTGACATGTGAGAATATGTTTTGTGTTTATTAACCGGATAAAGCCAGCCTCCTGACGTGGACTTTTATTGTTTTGTTGAAGACCCATTCGACGACTTAGGTGTTTTAGCTTTTTGGTTGGTTGTTATTTCTTTGACACATTCTCCTTTTCCATTCTCAATTTTATTATAAAATTAATGTGTCTTCAATATTGTTTCTTACTACACTAAATAAAAACGCAGAAAACGAGTGCTTTTCAAAATTACAAAGTACTTTCGTGTTTTCAAAAGAAAGTAATTCAGTACTAACTAACATGTTGAAGCTTAAAACCAATCATATTTGTTGATAAAGTTATCAGTATATTTTTGACGTTGTAAAATAAAATGAAATGCATCCTCTACTTCATTTAGATCACTCATAATACGCATTCTACTTTTTGTACTAATTCCATATAAAGAAACCAACCTGTTTAAATACAGAGACGTTTGAGGACTGGCTTTAGCTACCAATGTACGAGAAAGTAAAGAAATACATTTTCGTAAATACAATTAGTATTCTAAATTTGACATAACTTGATAGATTCTAAACTTTTGGTGATTCTTCATGCGTAAAATGTAACCCTGACTTGCGTGGCTTAGTCATTTATAGCAACCATTGTTTGGATAATTGTAAAAATGAATAACTAATTAATGTATACTTTCGAAGTAAAATAAACGAAAGCAAACACACAATTCCATCGAAAGGGAATGACACTACTATCGAAAGAAAATATGCAATACTATTGAAGGAAGGATCATAAACAATACATGTAATAGAAGTGGGAGAAATGCTGTAGAAGGAAAATCAACAATACAAGTGTGGCAGGATTTGCTTACATTCCGTAAAACATGGGATCTCCCAAGTTTTTGGTTGGGTTCGTACTGCCCAGTCTTTGGTTTTCTCAAACTCCGGACAGTGATCGTTTCCGTTCCGGAACTTTTTTCCCTTACTCCATCAAGTAGTATTCGGGCCCGTATGCGGATCGGAACTGGAACTGCCGGGGAGTTTGTGGTTTTCTATCATGTAGTGTTTTGTATTCTGTGTTTTGTCTGTTTGTCTCATTGTTGTTTCAGCCGTTGTCGGTTTATTCTCGACGTATGAATTTGAATGTCCCTTTGGAATTGTTCTTATGCTGCGACAGAGAATAACTAATAAATCGACCATTTCTGAAAACAGTTGATTTATCAATATTACCATATCAATGCTTATAAATGTCAACACAAAAGTTTTGAACACTAGGCTAGTTATAACATAAGGGGAGGAAACCTTCATCGTGACTTTCCTAAGTTCAACGGACACTATTTTGTATTGAGATCAAATCAATCAATTGGTGTGGTGGTACTACGTGAATGAGACAGTATCCCAAACCCTGTACTAAAAACAAAAATATACAGGTGATCGGATTACTCCGGCGCTTAAACAGGTCAGGACCACTACCTTATATGGAAATGCATAAATTAGCATACTTATGTTCTCGCACATGTAATTGTTTATTTACATGTGACGCAATTTGTTTTTACCTAGGTTTTTGACCAATCCACTAAATGAGTCACAATGCATGATGGACTGCTACGTGTTTACAATCAACCAAGAACACGTGTTATTTACTGAAATACAACACATTTTTTCGTGCAATGCGGGATTCACAATGTCGCTTAGTTTTTCATTTTATGTATCGTCATTCACAGTTCGTGATATAAAGTATTACTTCCATGCTCAGATTAAAGAAGAGTTGTATCTATGCGAAGAAAAAAGGGGTTGAATTACCCGATATATAGCCATTAACATGTTTGATGATGGCACAGAGATTTCATGTATTTGTCTACCAGAGTGAGACAACAACGAAACAACAGCGAAAAAACACAATTACCCACGAGACAAACTCAATAGTGTAAAGTAAGCCGTCAATAACAGCCGGTGCTGATATTCACGAGTACAGAAATGTTCGTATAAATAATTAAAGCGGCAAATGTGAGATCCTTGAATTTTGTGTTCGTAAAAAAGGCGAAGAAATATTTACATACATGGCAGTGTTAACAAAATCTATAAGTATTATTTTGTCACATTTCAGTATATGGGACTTCCAAACTGTTCCCTTTGTTTTGAAGGTAGTGAAGTCAGCAACTGTAGTTTCAGTATGTTAGTTTTTTTAACGGGGTCGGACATTTGCCAAACTGAATAAAAATATTACAGCTGATTTCTCATACCTGTGAAGTAAAACTTTGGTTGGCTTGCTTGCTTTGTTTGCATAGTTGTTTATATAAGCTTTGAAAATAAGATTGACATCTTTGAAAAATATATGTATATAGACATAATTTAACTTGTATATTTTATATTTTGTACACTATACAAACAAAGCAAGCAAGCTTACCAAAGTGTTTCTCTACATGCATTGCATAAGAAAAATAAGCTGCAATGAATTTATCCATATGTATGTTCGACAAGGTGGAAATTTTGATATGTTTTTGTGAAAATTACGGCGTTGGATCTATAATAAAAAAGATGTGGTATGATTGCCAATGAGACAGCTGTCCACAAGAGACCAAAAAGACACATAAATTAACATTTATAGACCACCGTACAGCCATCAACAATGAGCAAAGCTTATACCGCATACAGTCAGCTATGAAAGGCCCCGGTATGACAATGTAAAAAAATTCAAACGAGAAAACTAACGGCCTTAATTATATGAAAAAAAAAATGAACGAAAAGCAAATATGTAACATATAAACAAACAACAACCACTGAAATACAGGCTCCTATACAATTTTTTTTTTATGGAATAGATTTCTAGTCCTTTTATACATTTAATTGGGTCGTTTTTTTTTTTGTTTTTTTTTGGATTATTTTACACAAGTAATTTTTGGGTCATTAATAGCTTACTTTTTAGCATTGAACCTATGACTGCTTACTTTACTAAATTATATCTTTTTTGGAAAGATGTCTCATTTGGCACTCATATCTCATCTTCTTATTTCTATATACAAAGCACGTTTTAGAAAGAAAAACATAATAGGTAATATGGCACCCACTATGATCCAGAGACTTTTAATATTGGAGATATTTTACATATGTCAACAGGACAGCAGCCGAACGACAAAAAAAACCTCTGAGGTATATTTTGTGATAAAATTAGCAACAAACGGATATTATCGATGGATGGAACTATAAAATATGTATTGAGCTATATACTGTACCCGCTCAGTGGCGGATCCAAAAGGGCGGGGGTTCCGGGGGATGGACCCCCTTTTTAAGACGATCAGTGCATTTGGATGGGGACATGTAGTTTGAACCCCCCTTTTGTCCACGGTTAGGCCCCCCTTTTTTTTTAAACGGCTGGATCCGCCCATACCGCAATCATAACACATATTTTTTTTAGCATACTGAATATCGTGATGTTCTTACTATTAGTTCAGGTCCTGAAAAAAAAATACACATTCAGTACAGAAAAAAGTGTTTCAATGAAAGTTTCCGTGTTTTTCTAGACAGAAATGATTTTGGAATGACATTATACAGGTTTAAAAGGGCTCAAATGATTTTCTTACTGGACAGTGGTCACTTCATTTGATATTTTACTGTGTCACGTCGTGAAATTAATGCAGGTTCAATTCATAACAATGCACAAAACCGGTTCAACTACTTTTGCAAGGCGAAAAAGAAAGTCGAATCATGAAGCCAATAAACAATATTTTTTTAATCTGAGCATGCAAATTGAAGATTACGTTATATATTTTACATTAAATATATTTGCAAAATAAAAACTTTGGTAATGAGAGTCCCAGACAATATATTGGTTGACTGTTTTCCCACTAATTCCACGTGTTTTAAGTAGTAGTTTACTCGTAGTAGCCCACAATGCATTGTAGTTCATTGAGTCAATTGGTCAGTTTTTCAAGGCCATATTGGCCTTGTGTTTTGGAAATTACTATGCAAATATATTCTGACGTCAGAAAATCTAGAGTTCTCGACCTGTTAAATGGACTCCATTAAACTTTAAAGGGGGAATGGGTATTTTTTTTTTGTCCGAGTTAGAATTTTTATTTCAACGCTACCAACCAAATTATTTTTCAAAAAATTAATACTATAACGTATGGGGAAAATCTGGATCCAGAATAAAAAAAAATTGTCAAATACTTGACCAAAATATATTTTTAAGAATCAAATTTGGGATCAGAATATATTTTTGGTAAAATACATACGGCTTACCCCTGTGAAGTTAAATAAATGGTAGAGGAGATTAAGTAAGTAACGATGATTTATTCTCCGATGTCACAGAAAACGAAACTTAGAAATACATTGGAAAATTTGACATATTTTCTAAATGCCTACTATCTACTTGTTTATCGTAGGAATGGTGAATTACAACACAACATATTTTAGAAACTAAGAACTTTATAAAACAAACTCAGACGCAGTAACTGCGCTACAGAAGCACTATTTATACATAATATATCGTAATCACAGATCAAAGTCCCTTGTCTCATTGTAGCTTAATTTTTTTTGTGGCGAGAAGTAAAGTGCCTGTGTTAAAAATGACAAAATGCGTAAAAATTATCTCACAAATATAAAACTATAAAAATTTCAAGTTTTTGAAAGTTTAAACATATATGATAGATATAAATTATCTGTAAATAATGGAAAACTGTGAATTACGATGTATGTTTTCAAATTAAAGGTAATACAAAAGTTCATACTAAGTCTTTAACTATTTATGTTTTGGGTGCACTCGATTCGGTTCTTGTACGTCACCACCACGTGTTATTAATAGAGTGTTATGCTATAGTTTTCAAGCCTGTTGGAGAAATCATGGGTAAGTAACACTTTAGTCCTACATGTATAACATATGACTCCGCATTCTTATTAAATGTTTAACGTTTTTATACTGATATTTTCATTTTTTTTTAATGCGGGTGGCACATTGATAGTAAAACTTATGTATTATCTATATTCAACAATTTATTAATTTTAAACTCGCTAACCTAAAAGAACATAATTCACAAAGTAACCCTCCTTTTATTTAGTTCGAATTTCTTTCAATACATCACAGCAGAAAATATATTATTTCAGTCCCGACTATTTGTCAGGGGCAGATCCAGCCATTTAAAAAAAAAGGGGGTACCACAACCACATGTCCCCTATTAAAATGCATCGATCATCCAAAAAAGGGGGGCCCAACCCGCGGATCCCCCCCCCCCCCTTTGGATCCGCCAATGTTTGTATACGAATGCCTTCATCCCTTTAAGTTATTATATCAGCCCAATATCCCGTTTGATCCATAAGGCTTCATCCCTTAGTATATCAGCCTAACATCCCGTCTGATCCCTTCATCCCTTAGTATATCAGCCCAACATCCCATATCATCCCCTCGACCCTCAGTATATCAGTCCAAATCCCGTCTGATCCCTTCGTCCCTTAGTCTGTTAGTATTTCAGCCCAATATCCCGTCTGATCCCTTCGTCCCTTAGTATATCAGCCCAACATCCCGTCTCTATTGGAAAATAAAAATTTAATGTAAGATTGCTTTTTCTCAATTTTGCAGACACATGTATAGCTTATACTTACCTTATATAAAAGTGAACTCTTCCAGTCTGTTGTCTTGAATTTGTATCATCTGAACACCACTTTTGTATCATTTGATTGTGCAACCTCTTGTCTTAGGGAGCTACCATTTATTTTTTTATTCTTTTGGAGGGGGGTAAGTTTGAAATTTGTAAAAACGAATACAGGTCCGGAGATTTGAGTGAAATAAAGACTGGATGAGACACTTTCCCCCCTAAATTAAGGGCCGTTTAGGAGATTTGATATAAAAAAAAAAGGCAGAATATGACACTTTCCCCCCTAAAATAAGGACATGATGACAATTTAGATTAAAAAAGAAATAAGGATTAAATTTTAAAAAAGGCAGGTCAGAATAAAGTGAATAATGAAAAGACAGGACAGAGTTTACTACTTAAATCAAACTGCAAGACATATATATGGATTTGATATATTTGAACAAAAGCATGTTTCTAATTGCCATTTTCACATTATTTGAATAGTAAATTGTACATTTTACAAGACAACATCTCTGCATTTCCGAGTAGGTTTTTTTCTCTCTCACGAAACACAGTATTCTAAGATTTTATATGTATTTCTAAAGGGTATCACCTAAGTTCGCCATATGCATACACCATAAAAGTATTTGCGTCCTGTTCTAATTACTGAAATTTTATTTCAAAACTACATGTTTTTTCTCCTATGATCATGTTTTTATTTTCAAAATTTCAGAAAAATATGTCAATATAGGAGGCACTTATACCATAACAAGGTTTAGTTGCAAATCTATTATAGATATACTAATACATTGCGAATTTCAGTATACAACGAATATATAGATTTCGCCACTGCATCAAGTTTAAAATGATATTTAAAATTTAGGTGTTGAGGGACTGATTACGTATCTTCATTCTAATGGAAAAGTATTGACCTTGTTCACTTCAGGACTATTTGACGTTTTTTTTCTGAGGAAAAAGTAACTGTATTTCCCTTCACAAATAAGGGAATGAGTATTTCACTCTTTATTCTCGGGAGAAAACATGTTCTTGTAAATCCTTCGGAATTTGTCATAACCGCAAAACTAAGTGACATATTATAAGTTACCTCTATTTTATCAGTGAAACGGACTGATTATTACAGGTAACTTCTATATTCTATGGGGAAAATTTTTACCTGCATCTGGGGAAAATATGTTCCTACTTATCTTAGAGACTTATTTTTTCCCTCTAAATTCGCCGGGCCGGGCAAGTATAGTTGTATGGCGTATCTTAGGGACTGATTATTTGCTTTTTATTCGCTGGGGCAATTAAAGTTGTATGGCATATCTTAGGGACTGATTATTTGCTTTTTATTCGCTGGGGCAAGTATTATTGTAATGCATATATTAGGTACTGATTATTTGCCTTTTATTCGCTGGGAAAAGTATAATTGTACGGCATATCTCAATCTAATTAAAATTAAATCTCTCGCTCGCTCATTTTATAATGCTTGGTCGCGCACGCAGCGACCAAGCATTAAAAATGAGCGAGTGAGAGATTTAATTTTAATTAGATTGGGCATATCTTAGGGATTGGTTATTTGCCTTTTATTTCCTGGGAAAAGTATAATTGTATGGCATATCTTAGGGACTGATTATTTGCCTTTTATATTCGCTGGGAAACGTATAATTGTACGGCATGTCGTGAGGACTGATTATTTGCATTTTATTCGCTGGGAAAGGCATAATTATATGGCACATCTTAGGGATTTATTATTTGCCTTTTATTCGCTGGGAAAAGTGTAAGTGTACGGCATATTTTAGGGACTGATTATTTTTCTTTTTATTCGCTGAGAAAAATATAAGTGTATGGCATATCTTGGGGACTGATTATTTGCCTTTTATATTCGCTGGGAAAAGTATAATTGTACGGCATGTTTTAAGAACTGATTATTTGCATGTTATTCGCTGGGAAAAGTATATTTGTATGGCATATCTTAGGGATTTATTATTTGCCTTTTCTTCGCTGGAAAAATTATAATAGCAAGGCATATTTTAGAACGCATTATTATCTCTATATGCGCTGGAAAATATATTTACCTTAATATATCATGACCTTAATATTTCCCTCTTTCGTCATAAAAAAAAAAAAGTGTAAAAAACAGAGAACCTCTAAGATCCTGATGTTTAATCAAATTAGCGAAATCTGTTACAATAATGCAGAAAACTAATATGAATGTTCATTTAAGATAACAAAGTTATAAAATTATAACTTTAAAATATTAATATTTTTACAAGTGTAGATTATTTTTGCTTGAATTTTAATGTTTTGAAATAGGCATTTTCAGGGGAGGTAATTCTGAAATAGTACATTTTTCGAAGGAACGTTTACTACATGGAATTTTGCTCTTTTGTTTTTTAGCCGAAGAAAACGTACTGTGACTAAATCTTTTAAATTCTAATTCGTAAACTCAAACGAATATAAAATATTTATCAAATAACCACAAACTCTTACATGGGAGACGTCACTCGCAGAGACAAGTGCACATTTTATTATTCGTATATGTATTATGAAAATCAATGTTTTTGTGTCAATACACCGAACATTCTCAGCTGGTACTGGTTACCGCATACTACATTGTACTAAAGCTGAACAAATCTGAAAATAAATGATATAAAATTATTATATTATTTATTTGGAAAAGTGCTACTGGTCACTTTAACTGCAATGGCTCGAATGACTTTAAACTACCTGAATTCACTCGTGCATGAAACTTTAAACCCCATTCAAACCGACCTTACTATAAATCTCTATGAAGAAATAACATAAAAAATTTGGTGCACACTGAATAACGCGCGTAGCGGGTTATTTAACAGTAGTGTGCATCACATTTTTTTTATATATGTTATTTTGAATGGGAGAGATCCGTTTGCGCCAAAAATTCGTCCTTTTGCGCCACAACTTTTTCTCTCCAATGCTACGATTGCGCCACCTGTTTTGAAATAACATGGTTTTATTTGCGCCAAAAATAAAATATACGATTGCGCCAATTTTTAGGAAAAACGACTTCCATCCTCCTTTATCCGTGCTTGCGACCGACAGTATGATTAACTTTGAAATATAAAACTATGTACAGGCTGTCTTATGCACGTGAAGTCATTTTTCTGTTAGATGTTCCTCTTCATGATGGAATAGCTGCGAACATATAATCTTAGCTGGTCTTTCGGATATATTTTCTGTAGTTTTTCTTTTGCATGCTGTTCGTAGTATTTGACGCTCTGATTTTTGTGGGTCTGTCTCATGTATATGTGCAAGATTTCCACTCAGACCAGCTAGTCATTGCTCTAACACAACAGCTGGCTTCCCTCGATTCGATTCTCATTTCTTTATAGTTAACGCAAAGACTTTTTCTTTTTATTCTTGAACTGCAGATTCTTTTATATTTGCCACTGAACACATTTGTGTTTAGTGATTATATGCATATCTTTAGTTTATTGGTAATCCTATTATTTATACTCACCTTTCACCAACAAGAGTAATAATTATTTATCGAATAAAAATTTATAAGACAAAAATGATTCTAAATATATATTAATCTTTAATATGTACAATCAATGTGTGTTCAGGTAAATTGGCGCAAATGAGTTCCGAAAACTGTCGCAAATGATACATTTGAAGAAAACAAAATTGGCGCAAATGATACCCCTGAAAAACAGTTATTGGCGCAAAAGGAGTGCTGCCTTTTGAATAGACAGAAAAAATATTACATTAATTTCTTATAATCTAATTCTAAATTCCATGTTGAACCGATGAAAACCATGAAAAAACTTTGATGACGTCACGGTCACATAACGTCAGCCAATCAGAAGACGTCACGCGTTACATCCAAAATTAAATGATTGCGAATTAAGTAAATTAAAGTTTATATTTTCACCAGATTTTTCTCAACCAGTAGCCCATTTTCATATTACCGACTTTTGATTCTGGTATTTATATTTTTTCTACACGTTACTTTCTCTGTGGTAGCACATCCTAGTACTCGGCCAAGCAAGAAATTTTTTTTAAGATGTTTTATATAATTTATATTATATCTTATTTAGTTTATGAAATACCTCATATAAATTTATAAGATATCTATAATAATATAGTTTGAGATATCTTATATTTTAAACCGTATGAAATCATCTGAATTTCATAAACTATGTGAGGTATTTAATAAAAGTATATATGACTAGAACACACCCGTGATATCGCGGGTCCGTGATTGAATTAAAGTATATAACTATCTGCAAGCCTTATTTTAGTATTAGTTTTGACACCTGATAAAGTCATGCCGATTATAAGATACACAGTTTTCTCTGCTTTCAAATGTGTCTGTTTGAACCCGTCGAACTGGAACTTATCAATTATTGGTAATATTAATTATTTGAAAAACAAAAGGTCCTGGAATGGAGTATTTTTTAATCAACAGCATTGTCCTATATTAGTTATACATAAAGTTAAATTCTTTAATTAGCTGTTTTACGTCATGCCCGCTAACAAATTGAAAACTGTACCTATACGCCTTATTTTTAGTCCAGATTTTTAGTATTCGCATTCTTATCTTAGAAAGTCTTATTGATTAAAATACTACAATGGGTAACAATTTGACAATTAAGTAGTGTGAACCCTGTGATTATGACCCGTGTATATAGCATATTAATCATGAATACACCGTTTGGTGGTGTGCCTGTCAGATGCAGAACATACAGATAAGGTAATAAGTAACTGGTGAATATACTATTGGTATCGGTATCGGACTCAACCCGGAACTTACTAATTATTCGCAATATGAATTACGTGGAAAACACCTTTGTACTATATTAGTTATACATAATGTTGAATTCTTTGATTCGTCGTTTTTACGTGATGACGGCTGACAAATTGGACCTCGTAATTTTAGTATTATAGATATCTTGTAAAGTATTATATATAAGACATTTTATAATGTATATGTTATATCTTATAAACTAAATAAGATATCTTATAAATTATATGAGATATCTTGAAGTTTGAATAAATATTACAAAATATTACAACGACTGGCCATAATCATGCATCAGAAAAGATAAATATTTTGTTGATTAAGAGTTGAACGGAATAGTCTCGATTATACATGGAATCATGGATCGAATACCATTTATTTATAATATTTACATATGCACTTCAGAGGCGGATTTAGGGGGGAGGGGCAGGGGCCCTATTGAGGAATTTTTGTTGTTGATTATATAGGGAATCACTGAAACGTGACGGGAGCGAGGCCCCCTCTGAGGCAGCCAGTGGGCCCCACTTATGAAAATTTCTAGATCCGCCACTGCACTCGTCTCAGAATTGCAGAATTGTTTATCTTATATACCATAATATTAAGGTATTTTAGGGGGGAATCTAATACAAGTGCCTGTGCGCATATAGTTCAACATTTTCGTTTCACATGAAAATGCAGCATTCATTTAATAACATGTATATTCAGACTGAATATAATTATTATTTTGAATAATTTATTTTGAATAATTTATTTTGAATAATTTATTTTGAATAATTTATTTTGCTTAACTTGATTGTGCTGTTTCTGATTACATTATATATTTTCTTTCAGATTGCAATTGTGCAAGTCTTTTTCAAAAAAGATATATTTTCTGTATCTTTGCAACATTTTTGATTTTACGTGCCGTAGTAGACGATGCCATTCTAGTAGTACTTAAGACACCAATATTTCAACAAGTGATACCAAGGAGTGAAAATAAAAGCAATTATTTATTACTGTGGTATGCACCACCATTTTGGGCTCGAAACGATATGATTAAACCTCAGAAAGGATTGAAAAATTGTGTATTCAAAAATTGTGATATATCATTTGACAAGAGTTTGATAAATATAAGCGATGTTTTGTTATTTCATCAGGCTGATCTGAAAACATATCCGCCAATTAGAACTGACAATCAAATATGGATATACATGACGTTAGAGTCTCCAGTACACATGCGCAAGATCAATAGAAACCAAAAGTGGAATAATGCATTCAACTGGACAATGAGCTATCGACGAGATTCGGACATATTTACACCCTATGCAAAATTGTCTAAAAGATTTACGCTTCTAAAAAAGAATTACACCGATATATTTAAAACGAAATCAAAGGATGTGGCTTGGATAGTTAGTAATTGTCTTGCACATTCAAAAAGGATGAGGTACGTGCGAATGATGAAGAAATATATCAATGTAGACATATTTGGAAACTGTGGAAACTCGTGCTCAAGAACGGGCGATAACTGTATGAAAGAATTAAGTAGACACTATAAATTCTATCTTTCATTCGAAAATTCTTTGTGTGAAGATTATGTAACAGAAAAGGCATTCAAATTGTACAAGAACGATTTCAATATAGTTCCTGTAATAAGGGGAGCTCCTAATATTAAGGATATTTTACCAAATGATACCTTTATTTCTACCTCGGATTTTAATTCTACAAAAGTATTAGCTCTTTATCTCAGGGATGTAGCACTGAATAAAACCAAGTATTTATCATATCTTCAAGCTAAAGACAGGTATACGTCGATCCTCGACTCGCATATAATAAAAGAGGGATCATGCGCATTGTGTAAAGTATTGAACAGTGATAAGAAAAGAAAAGGTACTGTAGATGTAACCCAATGGGCGTTGAAGAAAAAATGCGTCAGTCCTTTTGATTTAAATTAATGATAATACACGCTATCGGAAATAAATATTTATAAACAAAATATGATTGAAGAATCTAAGATATAAAAAATAGTTTCTGATTCATATTGTAGTAGACACAGGTCGACAACGGTAGTAAAACAGTATTTGAATAGAAGAAAATCATTTCATTACCGGGAAGTCGGCCTTTTATTCAAACTAATATGTCACGATTAGTCCGATTATTAGGTCGTGCCTCTTTTCTGTGAAAGGGCCTATTGATTTTGCTCTGATTATGTGTTTTTTTTCTTCCTCCGCCACATTTATTTCTTGTGTGTACTTTTTCTTTCGCAATTTAAAGATGTATTTAATCATTTCGAGGACAATCAATCCTAAAGATAAAATTGACAGTAATGGGTTGATTCAGAAGACTAAATATTTCATATTTTTTATCCAGATCAGGCAAACTTGTTCTTTTATTTATATCTTTAAAAGTTACAGAGGAGATCATAGAACAAGAAAAAGTCAAAATTTTAAATATGACTTTGACCTTTGACCTCAATTTCATTTTAGTGAACACATGATCTCAAATAAATGTACCTTATAGATCTCTATCACTTACCATTCATGCTGTACATTAATATATCACTTTATACACGAGCATCACTGAAGAGACAGGTATTGTCGAAATGCGCATCTGGTGCAAGAAAAATTGGTACCGTTAATTTTATTATACATCAATCTAGCACTTTAATATGTCAAATACAGGAGGGAAAATAACTCTCATACACAGTCTTTGTAGTTTGTACCGCTGATCATGTCATAAGTGGACAAAATATCCTGAAGATATATCGAGCAAATAGGTTAAATACATTTGTCGCTTTCTTCAGTGTTCGGGTAGATAACTACTATATATTACAAACTGTTTTTGGTTAAGCACTGTGATTTTGAAAGACACTTATACACTGTGCGATATCATATACCAAATTTATTATTACTCCAACTTGGTACATGAGATGGCCATATGGTCTTTTGCAAAATACTAATCTTGAACGTCATAATTTTTTTTT
>CM034351.1:55948791-55986589 GCA_019925275.1 Mytilus edulis | reverse complement strand
ATTTTTAGAACAAGCCATTTTAATGTACTTTCCACCAAATATAACGATAAACTTGTATTCTCCGTACAAATCTGTCCATTCATACTGAACTTACCTACGCAATACAAAAAGTGGTTGATCTGCAGCTATAATTGATGTTTGGCCGGGATTTTAAAAGTTTAACCACTTTTTTCACCTATCCATCGTATGATTGATCAATTCAACTGGGTATGCGTGTTTTCAAACACTGGCATTATAGAAATTACAGTTACTTGAAGAGTGTAATTTGTTAGAGGAATGAAATGACGACCAAGATATGTTTACGAAATTCAAATCCTCCTCTGTTACATGAACTATGATTTACATCAGTGTGCCCTGGTAGTTGGTGCAAATCGCTCTGTATGTCTATAAATAGTTTGCGCATGCGCAAGATTGATAAACGCATTTGTTTCATAACCTTAAATATTTTTTTCAAACCAATTCATAATATCATTAAAAATCGAAAAGCACCAAGTAAATAGTAAATAGTTCAAATGTTTATGTGTGAGTTTTGTTACATTTTCGCGCATGAGAAACCATGAAGAGTCAAATATTTATTTCTTTTATTAAGATAAAGTCCATTCGAACAAAACAAAAACAAGTGTAAAATTCAAAACACTGGCAACATGTCCATAAGGGATTATACAGACCCAGAAAAAAATTAAACAAGTGCAATACAAAGTTTTCTTTTAAATATGTTGTCAGGAAATTATAAATATCAATTAGAAAATAAGAAGTGTGATGAGTGCCAATGAAACAACTCTCCGTTCAAGTTACAATGTTTAAAAGTTAGTTAGTTTATGTCGATGCGTCATTTTTACACAGACATATGGCTCAAACTGAACAGCAAACACTGAAGGGCCGTTTCCAGTTTTTAGAATAGATTGGACGATTTTCCTATTTGATTTGTTCTACACTAGTTATTTTGGGATGTTAACACACTACAAACAAGTAAAAGTCTGAAATGGCCTATATCTGTACTCGACTGTATTGGTTTAACTCGACCAGTCTGAATTGGTCTGACTATTACTTGACATTACTTGACCCCAGTCTGAACCATACGCGACTGTACTGAATAGTACTTGACCCTTATCTTTGCCAACCAGACTGAAACAGTCTTAACCAATTCTCGACCTGTACTCGACCTATTTCTCCAGTCTAAACTTAACAAAAGTTCTGAACAATGCTTAATCAATCTGAACCATACTGGACCAAATAACCTCTACTTTTTTGTTAATGTTAATTCTTTTTTAACTGAAAAAAATAAATGATTTTTTTAACCTTATATTAGAAATATATCTATTATTATACTTTTGGATTTTTTTTTTTTATATATATGATTTATATCAAAAAAGGGATAAAATTTAAGAAATTATAAAAGAATTCTTCTGATTAGTGGTGAAGAATAAAGAATGTAGGACAGAAAGTCACAGGACAAAAAGTAACAGACAAAAAGTCACGGACAAAAAGTCACAGGACAAAAAGTCACAATTCATTTTTTCTGATTATTTTTCTTCTTTTACAAAAACAGTTTTGGGTTTTTCTTGAACTATTCTATATAAACCAACTTTGTAAACAAAATTTATCAAAAAAGTATCAATGATGAAAAAAAAAAGTAAAATCACAAAAATACAAAACGTAAAGTCCCTAATCAAATGGCAAAATCAAATGATCAATCACATCAAACGAACGGACAACAACTGTCATATTCCTGACTTGGTACAGGCATTTTCAAATGTAGAAATTGGTGGATTGAACCTGGTTTGATAGCGCTTAACCTTTCACTTGTATGACAGTTGCAGTCCATTTTATAATCTTGACAATGATGGGCGAACAACAAAAACCAGGCACAATAATTGTTAAAAAAATAAGTATGTCAAAATGGCTTGGCACTTAAAATTTTAACGGCTTCATGGTGCAAAAAAGTATATCCTTTGCATGATTAAAATCAAATAAATCTTTATTTGTTTTAATTATAAGACACATTTCCTAAACTTTGTATTTAAATATGAATAAAAATGTAAATATTTCAAGATATTTCTCTTATACATGTTATATATTCAAACAATTGACAACAAATTAGTTGTGACTTTTTATCCTGTGACTGTTTGTCCTATCAAATTTGTGACTTTATCATGTTTATGTCCTGTGACTTTTGTCCTTTTGTCCGTTTACCAGTATAAAGTATTACCTATAATAAGAATACTGTGTTGGTGTTATATTATGATATTGGTTAAATTCAGTTGAAAGATACAAAGAATATGTGTAGGTTGGTTAATACTTGGTCAAGTTTGATTAAAACTAGGTCGAGTATTGTTCAGACTAGGTCGAGAATGGTTCAGACTAGGTCCAGCATGGTTCAGACTAGGTTCGGCATGGTTCAGACTAATATAAAATGGTTAAACATTGGTCGAGTACAAGTTCAGACTGTTAAGTATGGTTCAGACTACCAGTCAAGCATTATCAAGTAAATCTCAGACTGGTCGAGTACAAATCAGTACAGTCGGGTACTGTTATAGGCCATTTAAGACTTTTACTGGTTTGTAGTGACAGCATCACGAGTGTGTGGATCATACAAACACATTTACCCGAGCATCTCTTTATGTTAAACTACTGTACCGTTGAATGTGTATTAACTTAAAGTAAAACTTCTGTCCTACTCCCACAGATGTGAGTTATACATGTTATATTATACTCCTGATATATAAAACTTCCTTTTTCTAAAAATTAATGCCATTCTTCTTAACTTTGAAATATCGTTAGTCAATTGTTCTTATGAACATTGAACCAATTAATCAAGGACACCTTGCGTACATGTATGTTTGCTAGGGAGACCAAGTGCTATCATCAAAGTGAGCATTGATGAGCACTGTTGATTGATTTAAAAAAAAACATGAACAAATTATCTATTTTTGGTCAAAGTAATACGGAAACTTAAATATTTTAAGATGAAAAAAAGATGAAAAATCAGGATAAAGAATTTTTTAATGATATCATATATATAGCAGTGAACTCCTTCTTTGGCAATCCAAAATTTTGTCGTATGATAAGGATCTAGAAAAATATAATAAAGTCGATACTTTAAAAAAGATGTTACTTTCATCGATGAAAGATAAACACAAACACAAGTCAAATCTAAGTAGGTGCCTTCTATTCTGATATCATAAATATCTTGAATGTATCAACCAATAATAGTGTATCATTTTCGTTTTCTAACTATTAATAGTAACGCAGATTACCATGTGGAGTGTCATGATATTTTATCGTGTATAATAGTTCTATTCAAAAGGTAAACAAACATGATGTGCTAGCTAAAAAATCATTATTGTCAATTTATAATAAGTTTGTCTTAACATTATTTTTCTATACACATACAAAATATAAAAAAGAAGATGTGGTATGATTGCCAATGAGACAACTATCCACAAAAAACCAAAATGACACAGACATTAACAACTATAGGTCAACGTACGGCCTTCAACAATGAGAAAAACCAATACCACATAGTCAGCTATAATAGTCCCCGATAAGACAATGTAAAACATTTCAAACGAGAAAACTAACGGCCTTATATATGTAAAAAAATGAACGAAAAACAAATATTTAACACATAAACAAACGACAACCACTGAATTACAGGCTCCTGACTTGGGACAGCTCATATATGACGGGATAGTTGAGACATAAATCATATCGTGGAAATGAATGGCGCCAATTTCACTCCCGGTTTTTAGTGTTGTTTCTTATTTTTTTTTGTAACTGTTGATGTAAATTTATTGTGTTTTGAGTCTTTGTTTACTCCTTGGTTTTGATTGCTATTGTCTTCAAATTAATTATCAAACTGAATATGAATAGCCAAGTCACTATGTTGAAGACCGTACTTTGACCAATAATGATTGTCTTTTAAAAATTGTGATTTTGGATGGAGAGTTGTCTTATCGGCACTCATACCACACCTTACTATATCTATAAATTAATGATTTTTTTAAAAGTAATTGTTACTTTTTTCAGTAAAGTTTTTTATCATCGGGAGTTTGTTCGATATGTTATATCTTATAAAAGTTGGTTTAGTTCACAGAATGGGTTTTAAAAGAGGACGGCATAATTGGCCACATTAAGGTCCAAAGAATGATGAAAAATATAATGTATTAACGTTTCAGAAAATATCCTATATGTATTGGACGTCAGCTAATGAATAGTAAATAGAATAAAAATATATAACCGTGTGCTCCCTTTTTAAATACTCTTTGTTGTATTTGTATAAACCAGGAAAGAAATATAAATTATAAGAGTTATCTCTGATACGATATTTTATCGATTGAGGATTAGTCAAATTAATGTGAATACCACCATTTCAGATATTTCTAATGACCAGAAAAAAGAGACAGCATATTTGCGCACCAAAATGTTCTTTGATCTCTGAACTTGTAGTCATTAAACTTTCGAGCATGATTTTCGTACTCAGACTCGAAAATCAACCATTTTGTATAAATGTTTCGAGCAATAATTTTGTACTCCAAGTTCTGAGTAAAGTTTTATGACCGAGGATCCTGGTGTTTTCTAGAAGTTGTCTAATTGGCAATCGTACCACATCTCTGTATTTGATACCTAATTTGATAGATTAGACCGTTGGTTTTGAGACGACATATTTGCTCACCAAAATTTTCTTTGAGCTCTGGCCTTGAAGTTAAAAGTCTTTCGAGTCAGTTTTTTGTACTCATACTCTAAAATCAAGCAAGTGCTGGATTTCATGTTTTGAGCATGGTTTTTGTGCTCCGAGCACTGATCAAAGTTTTATGACTTCAAGGTCAGGTATATACTAGAAGTTGTCTAATTGGCAAAAATACCACATCTCTGTATTTGATATCAATACATAGTAGGGAAGCTTCTTCCATCAAACACGGTCTAATGACCTTCTTGATCAAATCCACTTTTAAAACAGTTTAACAGTTGGTCTGTTATTGACGTTGTAACTTGATACATTTGTACCTACTTTTTTCATTCATAAATATTAAAGGGTAAAACGATATAATATCTAATCAACATATTAGAGGACAATGTTGTTTATAAATTGTGTTTTGTTATCACTTGAACCGTTATCTCAGAGTATATATTTTGATCATGTACACATTCTCTTCTGTATTCCCCTTCACGACAGTGTTGTTATATGACTGTTCAATTTGTATTTTTTAAAAGGGAACAGAACAAGCATGACGGTTTCCATTGTTTTGAGACTTGATAATGGTTAAAAGTAATTATGCAATTTCTTATTTTGTTTCACAAATTAATTGGCTCACCAAGACCCCACAGATTGCTATCCCACAAATAAAGGACTAACTTCGAAACAAGTTTTATTCAACACATGTTCAATGAAAACACTCATTTGTACACTTATTGAAGACTAATTGTCTTTATTTAAGAAAGATTTACCTTATTGCCTGTAAGTGAATCCAGTTATATCTATTGAATGAGAGGGAGAATATATTATCTTACCTCCTATACATTTCCAGGAATATGATTGGTTAAAAGCGTCCGCGTGCAAACCGTGTATATTTGATATTAGGTTAGTAGGGAGGCGGGGCTTATCTCATACACGGTTAGTAGTGGAGTTACGTCCCTTTATATTCCTTATTAGGTAAGAAGGGGGCGGGGCTTATTTCATACACGGTTAGTAATGGTGTTATGTCCCTTTGTAAAAACAAAACGGTACTGAGAAAAATTCTTAAAAGTTCCAACAGACGAAGAAATTGATGATTAAGATTGAAACAAATTCATAAAACACATTTAAACCTTACAATTCGTTATTGTTGGCATCTGTTTTTGTAGGATCAATGGAAGTATTTTTTTAGCGCTAACAGTATTGAAGACTTGCTCATTTTGAGAATCACTAGTCTTAATTTCACACGTTAAGATAGTCGGTA
This sequence comes from Mytilus edulis, assembly GCA_019925275.1. Taxonomy (NCBI): domain Eukaryota; kingdom Metazoa; phylum Mollusca; class Bivalvia; order Mytilida; family Mytilidae; genus Mytilus; species Mytilus edulis. Next base: position 55,980,650 of record CM034351.1, on the reverse strand, counting down.
AGATAAATTCGTTACATAGTGTGCTAGTGACGTAATACGGTATATATGGGGTCAGTAAATTCCATATGGGGATTCGAGCTTCGCTCTCACCCCATATGGAATTTACTGACCCCATATATACCGTATTAGGTCACTAGCACACTATGTAACTAATAATATTAATGCAACACCAAAAAAAAAAAAACAACGCAAAAACAAGTGATTCTCACCCAATATCAATTAAATCGCAGTTTATTTTGTATAAATTCACTATAGTATTAAAGATGTCACAAACTAAAAGTGATACTTAACAAATCGATAATATTAAATCAATAGTTGTTCCTATTAATATATCCGTCGTTATAGCAAAATTGTATAGCATTACGATTAATATAAATCCGATATTCTACACGTTTCATCATTCATAATCATATAAAGTTCAATATGCCCGTAAATAGTAACTATCAAACAAGAAAGTAAAGTTACCCAACCAAATAACTTAATGGGCCTAAAATATCGCATCAGCTTTCTGTACCCCCACATCTTAAAACGGTCCATAGTCTTGTCAGACTGCTCTTTAAAACCGGTCGTGATATGGTTAGTACAGTTTTGTTGTTCTTCGAATGCAATTTTGTGTTCATTTTTGCATACACCGCCCTGTAATTTGGGATGAACAGAATTCAGTCGACATGTGCATTTATCAATGTCTGATTTTCTCTCAAAATAGCTCAGAACAACAGAGCTAAATATTACTATAAGACTGCTACACGTTATCTGTAAAAAGTATTTCCCTGAAACAAAATAGAAAAATAACAGTAACTCAATTCTATCGTCCAATAAATATAAGACATATATAGTACTATTTTCGTAGAATAAGTAATTGCTAGCGATAAATTTCGGACGATATCATAATTGCATTATGCCGCAAAATGTTGCATGTGTGAGTTTGCTTGGCGATCTAACACTGAATGTCGTTCAAATGCATTGTTTTCATATTAAGTGATATGAGAATTTTATCACAAAATACTTAAAACACATTCATTCCTATATAGGTAAACACAGTAAACGAAAACTAATAAAAATACATTCATCTGAAGGAAAGATATCATACTGGTAGCTAAACCACGTACCTAAACTAATTTTAAAAGATTAAGGAGAACGAATTATATCACAGGTAGTGTAAAAATTTCAGAAGGAAAGGCGTCGTCTGTTCTTCTGTGGCAATCGACTTGTAAATATAAAAAGTGGAAATCGAAAAAAAGAATCTTTTAAAAGGTAATCCATTAAAACACGGAATGATGTATTTGTATTCATATTGTGATGAATATGTGTCATCTTTAATCTGTTGATGTCTTTAACATCGGTGGAATAAGCTTAACTTGACGGTAAGGATGTCTTGGTTCCAATCTTTTCTTGTACGCTGACATCATGTATTCAGGAAATTATGATAATAATTATGAAATAGTTATCAAAGGTTCAAGGATTATAATTTGATACATCGAACGCTTGTTATGTCTCAGCAGTGACGCTCAGATCAAAATAGTTATAAATCCAAACAATTAAAAATGTGTGCTTTATCGGATAGGTTAGGAGCTATAAATCTATATCGTTTGCTTCTTAGATATAGATTTATAAATGGAATGTTCGATAGGTATCATTTATATCATCAATATTGTCGTATTTTGTTAGCTTTTTAGCGATAAGCATTGTCAATTACTATATATATAACTCGTCTAAACATCAACCCAACAAGGTTAGATCTGTAAATTTGTTTTCGCAAATTTTTTGTTCTTCCCTCGCCAGGATTCGAACCCATACTACTAATTAGATATCGTGACACCAAATCCGACTGCAATGGAGCCGTCCCGCCAGACCACACGACCATCTAGGCTCTTACATTATATATATACAGCAGATATTGTGGTATATTTTTCAAGTGTAATGGGATAGATGTGAAAGAAATAGTTGCATTCTTTTAAACATAAACAGTACAATTGAATTGCATTTTTTCTTTTTGTTTATTTCTCATCACAATCGTTTGTTTTTAAAATCTTGATGCTAATGTTTGTATATAATCTCTCTTTTTATTTGTTTATAAAATTTCAATATGACTTCGAATGTCAACTTAAAATAATAATCTTAGAAAGCTAGCAATTTAAAATTGTACATACCAACAGCGGTAATACTTTTGGAGTTTTCTGGTAAAACACTACTAACTTGAAGCATCAATACCATAAAAGAAAGAAATATCGTTATTCCAAAACTAAGACGTTCGCCTTCGTCTATTGGGATAAAGAAGGATAGAACTGCTAGTATAGATAAGGCAGAGGCCGGAAACACTATGTTGTAGATATAATGTGCAGGCAATCGTTTCAAATATATTTCTAATTTGAGAAATGACGGAAATGATGTGTTCTCAACATTCGTGATCTTCCAAAATGCATGGTCGTCTTTGTTTTTATCATATCCGATGGTTGCTACATTCTCGTCCCACACAAATATTTGCTGTTGACTGACTCCAGTCGAACCAAGAGCTATAGAACATTTTTGACAATCCGCTGGAAATAATTCGGTATTAGCGCTACATATAGTACCAAGCTCTCCGAACGGCAGTGCACGAACTGTCCCATCAAACTTAACAAGAACTTGTTCTTTTTGCAGTCCATCAGACAAAAAACTTGATTCAAGTCTGAAATGGGAGTAAGATTTTGTATATGCAACGTTTAATTCAAAAGCATTTAACGTTGATCAAATGTTAGATAACAAAATATTAATAAACCATTATGATTGTGTAATTTAACAACATATATACAAATGTACGAACAACCAAGTTAAAGAATGAAATGTACACATTTACAATTGTATTTGATAACAAATAATTCTAACCTGTTGTAAATTAAGAAGTCTGGTGTCCACACCTCTCTTCCTGTTGCAGTAAAATATGATATTCCATCATATAAAGAAGGGTCCCAAACTAAGAATTCATCTTTCCATTTCTAAGAATAAAAAAGTAGTTGAAAAAAATATATTGTTTTGTTAAAAAGTTTCACAATCCGATTGCTTTTATTTTAAAACAGATCTGGTTTGGTAAAAATGACAATGTTAACGTACTAGTACTCAATTGATTATATTTAATATCAACGTACTAGTTTTCAATAGATTAGATTCAATGTTAACGTACTAGTATTCAATTTGTTAGTTTTAATGTTAACGTACTAGTATTCAATTGATTAGATTTAATGAAATTACAAAACAGCTTACCAATTCAACTGTTATAGTCTGTGTAAGTTTCGCTTCTTTTTCTGACTAAAAATATAAGAAAACAAACACACCTGATATTAAATGGTATTGTGTATAATAATACAAAAGAAGCAATGCAACACGTATAAGTAAGTTACAACAAGTTTGCCAAGAGGCTTACCACATTCAATCTAATTCAACATACTTGTTCCTTGATGACATTTGTCACCAATATACAATGAGTGGTGAGATATTCGATAAGTATAATTTAATGAGAAAACAGCATTGTATTTGACAGCGATTTCAAGCTTGATAACAAACGATGCTTTGGCGCTCTCATCTTGCAATAAGTATAACATGTTTTATTTCTTCAATTAATTAACTAAATTTAAGTATATGTCATACCAGACCTTCTAGCCTTAAGAAATTCCACTTCAAGATTATCTGAACTGTTTCGGTAACATTCCTGCGTGGGATAACCTGTGAACTATATGTGGATTTGTTCAAAAGTACACTCCTTAGTACTATTTCCTGATTAATGTTCTCTAAACCTTCAACAGAACGATATAACTATAAAGTAAAATCATAATTTGTTTTAGAAGCGAATTGTTGGTCATATTTACATGCTGCGTCCTATTCTTGGAAGTGTCATTTTGACTGGGTCAGGTTTTGTATTCACAACGCATGATACGCGAATGTCTGTCGACGCTGTCAGTGTAGGTATTTGTCAGGCGACAGTGTGATTACATTGTTTACCTTAGTATTTGTTTTCTACCTTGATTGGTATTCCCGCAATAGATTGTTGAGGGTTGGATATTGGTAAACTGCTGTTGCATAAATTCTAAACAAAGAACACCAGTAGCTAATTTATTTCGAATAACTGGTAGTCTAAACAGTTATATCAAGAAAATCAAATTACGGAAGATAATAAACTCAACAATTGTTTAGATATAATTGATGTATAGATATAAACATATCCATTTGCATTACCAACGTTCATTAAAGCACAATGGTAATATTAAATACAACCGAATTGTTTTAAGGGAAATTCAAACCCATATATCATAAGCAAACTGTCAACGCCATGGTCTTCTGATGTCACTTCGTTGGTTAATAAGAGGGCGTCTAGACTGAAGTACTCACTAAATGCCGGTACATATCATCGAGTCAATTCATCGTAAATTGCCTATTTTAGACTTTTGTTTTATAATTTTGATACACGAGTGAGAAGGAAAATCTGTGATAACAGAAAAAATAGACAAACATAAAAAAAGATACTTTTAAAAGATTCAGAAAAAAACAAACTAATATATCGATGCACGCACTATTGTTAAAATGCTTAAATACAAATAAGTCTGCAGTAAACAATAAATTCATAACTGTTTGGAAAAAAGAAATGTAAAACAACTTACAGAAATATAATACGATATAAGATCATTTAATCATTTAAAAGTACACTTTACTTAAATGATGTATTCGAAGCGTTTTGTTCTTCTAAAAATGTGTTTGAAATTCAATACATGTTTATGTAACTCTAAAAACATTTTGCAAACTAACATTGGGTCCCGATAAACAAAACATGAAGCGCAACTACAATAAATACGTAATACTTACAAGATAAACCTTGACAAATAAACGATAAATACACAACAGCAAATACAGTCACACTAGAAGCCATGTCCTCTTCTATCATGGATACATGGAACAGTGTTGTTATACCTTTTCCATTCTAATAATATTGTAACTACTGTGTCTACAAATCAATCACGTGGATTACCATGTGGTTTTTACTGTTATGTTTGCAATGTTTTATAATTCAGTTTGATCGACTGTTCAATACGTACTACATAAGTATCCAATTACGTTAAAGTAACAGTAAATATGTATTTCCATTAGTTATATCGACATGATAATGCTTAACAGACAAATAAGCCGAACACAGTCATCGATGAAGTTAAATTGATATGATATCATTATAAGTCTACGTTATGTAAATACAGACTTAAAATTTTCGACATTGAGTTTTGTTGAAACGTTGCAAATTAAGTAAATTCTAATAGTAAGAAAAATCCTACATATCTGCAAACAGACTCGATCTATAAACATGATAAAGTTATTTTTCACACCTTCTTGTAATAAATGGCTTAGTCACAGAGGTAAAATGATGACGATGACATACGATTGGCACACCAAAGTGCGATGGTCCTTTTGCCTAAGGGCGATGATACTCACGACGCGTGATAGCTAGTTTAAAACTACAAATGTTCAATTATTATGAGAATGCGTTACCTTTAATGAGGAATAATATAAATACAAGTTAACAAAATTTTCCCCAGTTGCAGTAATAACCTACCGCATTTGTTGTATCGTTTACAGAAGCCGAATAAATTTGTCGCAAGCGCTTTTTTTCCAAACATTTCACACTAAAGACAACATAACCAACTTCATATGCATATGGGAAATACATTTCCCAACTCATTAGGTATTCATGAGCTTGAAGTTTTAATCAGACTTTGTAATACGTCACCAGTGTTTAAGCAGAACCAGGATTACTTCAAATAACATGTTGTCCTTTTTTATGAAAAAAAAATAGTTAATAGGAACATACCAAGATCTTGTTGAAAGATACATTCCCAATCATCTTTACAAATATTACTCGATGGTCTTTAAGTATAGACACAAGGTACTGACATTGTTTTTCATCGTCAATGCGAGTAAATTTATTCTTTCGTTCATGTTCACACTAAATAGAATTCATCGCTAGTTTCTTTTCCTTGCATACAAACATTTTATCAGAGTCATGAATAATGCAATAAAAGGACACTTCATGATGTGACAATGGCTGATTCGAGCGCCACTGAAAAATCATATGGCGTAACATATTATCAACCTGGTATTTTTGATGCGGTTTTAAAATCTCACTCACGAATCGGTTGGTCGATACATTACAATAAAGGTCTGTGTCGCAACGATATGTTTTTGCAGTCTTAGATCTTCTTCACCAAAACTGTCGTCTAATTTGTAATATATTAATTGTGTTTTTGTTTTGTCTTCGTCAAAATTATGTATAGTGTGTTATTGATATTAAACGCTTTAATTTCAATTAGGAACAGAGATGATAAGGATCAAACAATATAACTTTGTGGATAGTTGTCTCATTGACAATCATACCACATCTTCTTTTTTATAACTAGATAAAAAAAAAGACAGATGGTCAATACATACGTTTAATTTGATTTATATTTTAAAAGTAGTATTCTAATTTCCATATTTAAAATATTTTTCGACTCTCATTCCAGAGTGTAGAAATTCCAGGTATTTATAATTATAGTATCCTAGTATATATCTATGTAATACATTTGTTAGTTGTTATTGCTTTGTATCGATGTTATAAGTCAAACCCTTTTCAACTAAATGTAGTGTGCGCTGTGCAACCACTGTCCACTATACGAATGTGTCCCTTGTCAATGTACCTTTTATCCATTTGATGTCGTTGTTGTTGTGCTATTCACATGTATCGTGTTCGTTTTTCGTTTCTTGTTTTGTACGAAATAAAGTTATTATCTTTCTGTTTTTCTGTTTTCTATTTGTTATTTCGGGATTGTTATAGTTAGGAAACAAGCATAAGTTTTGATCATTGTTGAAGTGCATATACTAGTTACTAATGTTTACGTATTTTTTGTTGTTTTTTATGGATGTTCTATAGGCAATACAACCACATCTTATTACTTTTTCTATTTTTGTAAACCATTTTCGTTGTGACATCGATATGTTCATCTAGAATTATCAATATTTTTAAACGTACAGCTTCTGCAGGTGTTTTTATCGTGGTTTTACCTCTCTTCGTGATAGGTTGAACAAGTGACAATTTACCACTCTCGCTTTGACGAATCGCAAATCAAAGTGAGCACTCATCAATAAATATCGCAGGAATCTTAAATTTAAGTTTTTACTGGATATGGGTTACGCTTGTGCCATGCGTGTTCAGTTATTAAAGAAAAGAATGTATACATTTAAAATTGAAATAAGAGAACGACCAAGTTAAATCATTTCAGAACTCGAATCAACCAACAAAAAATGCTTCTACATAGGAAAAAGGCTGATCTACATGTTTAATTGATAGAAGGTTGTAAATCAAATATGAAAAATAAACCCAAATCCATGATCACTAATTTGAGAACAAATGCGTCGTCAACTGATTTCTTTCTAAAAGAATGGAAATAAACTACAAAAAAAAATGCATGATAAACAGCTCATGTTATATAGTAGGACTTCAAGTTTATGCACACATGGAGACTGAAGAAGTTTATCTTGAACATTGAATAGTGCACTACTGGAACTCGTTTTCTGCTTTTTCTATTCCACATCAGAGCATGTACTATTATTCATGACACTCAACAGCTCAACATGTGCACAGACTGTAGTTATAAAACAGGAGAGTAAAGTAACCCAATCAAATATTAGTAGAGGTCTAAAATATTTCCTGAGCCTTTTATATGCAATAATCTTCCATTTATTTCTTGCGTTATCGTGTTGCTGTAATGTTTCCGGTTTGGTATCGCCTATATCTACTTGTTGGTTGTTCAAAGCAATGACTTGATCTCTTTTGCAAAAACTGTCATCTGAAGTGGGTTGAATAGAAGTCGGTGGACATGTGTATTTTGGAATTTCTGATCTACTGCCAAAATAACTTAAAACAACAGAATTGAAAACAGCTACAAAGCTGCTGCACGTCAACTGTAAAAAGTATTTACCTGAAACAGTTTAAAAATATTAGGTACGTAATGATCTTCTGTTTTGTATTTGTATGAAGATGTTGATGTGCAAATAAGTGTGTTCAAATTTGTGTAGTTTTTTAATTTTTTAAAGATTTTTTTAATTGTATATGTGTTTCTATCAGTTCAAAGGGTAAATGTTTAATCCGTCTCGCATACAATTTTTGACCACTAAATCATGTAAATTGTATTGTTCCTGCTAACTAATAAATAAACGACCCATATCTAGATTGTTTGTGACGCAAAATAGTTACTGAAATGATATTAAAGGTAGTTAAACATTTATATTAAGTTAGATATCATTTTTTATTTTGTTGATAGATTGTTGATGGATAGTATTGCAATTCTGTTTACATTTAATTTGGCATTAAGCAATACTTCAGATCTGTTATTCATCTTTATTTGAGGTTTTCACAAAAACCGGCGTGATTTTAAGTAGGGATAACTTATTGTTAACGAGGTGTTACTAAACGTTTGGTTGACCTGTATTGCTTTTCTTCTTTTCATGTAAAAAAGAAGATGTGGCAAGATTGCCATTGAGACAACTCTCAACAAGAGACCAAAATGACACAGCAATTAACATCTCTAGGTCACGGTACGGCCTTCAACAATGTGCAAAGCCCATACCGCATAATCAGCTTTAACAGGCCCCGACATGACAATGTGATACATTTCAAACGAGAAAACTATTTCGGGTTAACTTCCCCAATTCAATGTTCATCTTATTGACTTATATTGTAGACAGATATGATATATTTTTGTTGCTATATATTTTTTTTTGTTTTTACGATATTTTGGATATGATGTATACTTACAGCAGATCAAATTTTAGTAGACTTTGAAATTGTTTAACAAACAAACCTACCTACAGCGGAAACGCTTTTGGAGTTTTCTGGTAAAATACTGCTTACTTGCAGCATCAAGACCATAAACGATAAAAAAATTGTCATTCCAAAACCAAGACGTTCACCTTCTTCTATCGGAATAAAGAACGCTAAAACAGCAAGTATGGATAGTGCAGATGCAGGGATAACAATGTTGTTAATGTAATGTGCAGGTAACCTCAGCAAATAGATATGAATTTCAGCAAAAGACGCAACGATAGGCATTTTTTCTAAACGCCAGATTTCCCAGAACGCATGACTATCTTTATTATCTTCAAATCCAGTTAACGATTCATGTTTGTCCCAAAATAATATATGTTGTTGGCTGACAACAGACGCTCCAATAATTATTTTACATTTCGTACAATCAACAAGAAACGATGCTGTATCAGCGTTGCAGATAGTGCTCAGTTCCCCATAAGGTTGGGCGTTAATTGTTCCATCGTATTTGACAAGAACTTTGTCAGCTTGAAGTCCATCTGATAAAAAGCTTGATTCAAGTCTGAAAAAAATGGTTAGAATTTAGAATAGATGTTCATGTATATAAGTTTACCTAAACATTATGCATTTGCAAAGATGTATTTATTAAGTTTACCTAAACATTATGCATTGCAAATTATCATATAAGAGTAAACAATTTTCTGTGTATAATTTGGATGCAAGAATAAATTATTGAAAAATGATTAATCGTATTCAATAAGCGTTTATTTAAAAGAGGATTTAAAATGTTCAACATAATAAAAAGAAAGAACAAAACGTGTTGGTCAATTATGTGTCAGTTTACCTTTTATAAATAAATAAACAAATCATAGATATTTAAAATAGAACTAACTGGCAATAAATAAATAAACACAAGTATAATGATGTAAATGATAAAATTAATTGTCAAACCAATTAAATATTGTAAAATCGGGTGTCCAAACTTCCTTCCCTGATGCTGTCAAGTATGATTTTCTTCCGTATAAAGAGGGGTCCCAAACTAAATAGTCATCTTTCCATTTCTATAACAAAAAGAAATAAAACAAAAAATCATGATTTATTTTTAAAACATATTCAATAAACCCGTTCAGTAATTATTAGTCTTGCTTTAAACATGATAATGATTTTATTTTCATTAATAGATTGTTATTTCCGACTTTTCCTAAAAAAACAGGGAACAATTGTCGTTTGATTGTCATGTATATATTTGCAAATACTAACACTATATTTACACATTCATACATTTCACGAGAAATGGATATCTGTTTACATATTTGTGAAACATCTAATAATACAAAGAACACACTGTAAATAACTGCATGTCACATTAGCAATATGATAAGGGCCAGTATTTAAGTATATCATTTCATAGCACCTGTTATAACCAGATTCTGATGAATTAAATCCGGAAATGGTCTTAACGTTTGTGATATTTTCATTATTGGTCTTAAATTGGGTTTTATGCCTGTCTTTGATATATATTTGTTTCTTTGGTATTTGTAGATTTTCTAATTATTAACTTTTTTTCACTGGCTTATTGTTTCGGTGACAACTCAAAACGTTTCCAAATTCCTTTTAATGCATATTATAATTGATGTGTTAAATGTGCACATGATGATGCATGTACTTCTTTTATTATCAGATATAACATGTATACGTTGTAATGATTGATTTAATAAATGTCGTACCAAATCCATTCCAATAGATTGGGAAAGTCATGCTTCCTTTTCGAACTGAAATAGAGTAAATGTATGATGTATACACAAACTAAGAAAAGCTATATTATAAAATTAAATAATATCTTCTCCATATAAACTTATTTCAAAATTTCCTTTAGGCATCTTTACAATATTCGAGAGAAAGGACAGAAACGTAGTAAATTTTACATAAAAAGAGAGATAAAAGATACAAAAGGAACATTCAAACCCAAAAGACGAAAATAACCTGACAACAACATGGCTGACAATCAAAGTGACAAACGGACAAACAATAGTACACAAAACAAAACACAGAAAACAAAAGACTGTGCAACATGAACTTCACAATAATACGAGTGTGATCTCGAGTACATTTCTAAGTAAGCAGACCAGTTGTGTTATTTATGTAAGTTCAAACCCTGTGAAAATCTTACCTATATTCAGTCAATTGAGTATTGCAGGGCTGTAAAAGAAGCTTATGTTTTTAACAAAATGAGTAAGCACGCCTACATTACGAAACCAAACCAAAGATATTAAATATAAAAGAGAAGTTGTGGTATGATTGCCAATAAGACAACTCTCCACAAGAGACCAAAATGACAAAATAAAACGTTTAAATGATAAAACATACCAGTCCTTCTAGTCTTATAAAATTCCACTTCATGACAATTTCTACATTTTCCGTAACGTTCCTACGTGGAATAACATGGGAACTATATCTGGACTCGTTAAACAGGACATTTCGCAGTATCAGCTCATGGTTTATTGTTTCTAAGCCTGAAAATAATATGTAACAGGTGTATAAGAGAAAAAACAATAAAAGAAACAATTATAAGCTTATAAAACACAACAAAGAAAATAAGAATGAGCAACACGAACTCCACCACCAATCGGGATAATTGCAGGTGCTCGGGGAAGGTAAGCACATACAAATCTTCATAACCTAGTTCTATGCATACTTAAATAACCGTAATATCATAATGTATGCACGTCCGTTTTATATTGATAAATTCTTATCGTTAGAAACAAATAAGTACTTACTAGATGTGGTTTTACAGAACATTGATAAGCAGGACAAAATATACGTGTTCCATACATACGTCATACTTCTAGGTGAAGCTTATAATCATCATACAGAATTACGTTTTGATGTATCGAAAAATTGTCAAGTCACGTGACTTACAATTCATATGTTTCAATGTTTTATAACTTCGTAAGATCGATTACAGTGGCGTAGCCAGGGTAAATTGGATGTGGATGCCTGAACTGGCCGAGCGGAGCGAGGCGGAAAATTTTGGGACCTTTTTATGCAGAAAATTATATTTTTTCGGTCTTTTTCTTTGAATGAATTTGTACAAACCCCAGATTTCGACACCACTTAGATTTTTGCTTTAAATCAATAAATAATAGCCTTGAAAGTATTGAATAGGGTCACAATGATAATTTTATTATTTAGATATTTACAAAATTAACAATTCAGAATATTTACAAAAAAATTCAGCTTTCCCTTAATTGATGCAAATTTTGTTATAACATTGTGTCTATCGATTTCCACATCTCTATAGATGTGCAGCGTAGCAAGCGCCGATAGACGGTCTGTTCTCATTGTGGATCGCAAATATGTTTTTATTCTGTTCATTGCACTAAAAGATCTCTCTGCTGTGGCTGTTGAAGCTGGCATTGTTAGTAGGACAGATATTATAGTAGAAATGTTCGGATAGAGATTTTTGTTTGTTGTGACCAATGTTTCATGGAGTGTCTTTGGTTTCGTGTCCAACATAGTCATGCTCCATCTGGTTTTCCAACGAGAAATTTCTTCTTGGAGTTGTTCCAGAGTGCCAATATCGTCGTTGTATGTATTGTATATTTTTTCAATATTATCTGGTGTTAATCCCTGCAGTTGACTGGCACCAAATACTCTGCAAGGAACCTGTCTTCTGACTGAATTAAACGTGATTCCAATTCCTGAACAAGATGGTCAAGAAATATGTAATACAGAGAAACCTTCCAGTACTTTTGTGGGTCTTGTACAGGGTGGTTTGCTCTGTGAATTTGGCGCCCGGCGCGACGCGGTGTACAAGGATTAAGTTCAAAATCAACGGCAATTTCTACTGCCTTTCCATACAAGGCGTCCCACACAGCCGGGTCATTTCTTTCATCACGCAATCTTTGGACGACTACTTTGCTTTCGCCAACTGCTTCGATCAGATCGCAACTCTTACTTTGTAAAAAATTGCTAAGAGCGACTGTCACGCTTAATATATGCTCCGCTACAACCAACGCTATCAAGAATTCAAATTTAAGTATAGCGGCTAAGTAAGCACCAGCTTTTTCATCTCGATTATCACGGAGATATTCTAAGTCATGAACAACTACGGGGAAGGCCGACTTAAATGTGAACAAAGAATCTGCCCGAGCTGACCATCTAGTTTCACATAACGTTGTTAGCTTGGAGCGTTTTTCCATGGCTTCCTTGACGTTTTCATCACAATTACTAAGCTCTGTTGCGAAGGCATTGAGTCTCTTTGCCGAATAGTCAAACGCAAATGCAATATCCTGAACAGTCCCCATCATATTGCGAACACACGGTTCTTTTGAAGAATGATTTAGAGCCAGGTTAAGTTGGCTTGCAATGTACGTATGTTGCTGTAGACACTCGTTCCCGGACTATTGCCTGGACGCCTCGAAATTTGCCGGACATGTTAGTGGCACCATCGTAACCTTGTCCTCTCATTCTGTCGATGACGACGCCTTCTTTTTCTAATGTGCCTAATAAGCATCTAGCGATTGTTTCGCCCTTTGTGTTTTCGGGTTCCACAAAACAAAGATTCCCTAACATCTTTGGTCCCAGGATCTATAAATCTTAAACAAATAGAAATTTGTTCTTTTGTTGACTTATCCGTACATTCATCGCCAAGTACAGAAGAAACCAGCTTCATTACAATCTTCGACTATTTTATCAGAAATCTGTTTCGCGCATATTATCAAAAGTTCATTCTGAACGTCAGGGGAAGTATATTTGTACCTTGCAGTAGTACTCTGAATGTGTTCTTTTAACGATAGATCATCTTCCGCGAATTCACGTAGGATTGCCATGAAATTATTTCTTTCTTCGGTATGACCCCTAATAGCAATGTTCTGTTTACCACACAGTAGTAATGCTCGAATAATTTTATCAAGGATATGACGATTTCTTAGAACTTGTTCTTTTTTGGACGAAGATAACATACTTATGACCGATTCAGTTTTTCCCGGTTTCACACTCTTAAAATTTTCGGCCGCAACTTCCGACAAGGCATGGCACGATCCCTCTTTTTCGTGACGAGTAACATATCTAGAAAGATTAACCCAATCAGTAACCGGATTAATGAACAGTTTATCTTTGGCACCTTTATCCGCGAAGACGGTACAACTTCCGCAATAAAGTGCGTCCGTAGATATCGAATATCTTAGCCATGGATGCTCTTTGAACCAGGATGCATTCAGTTTTCTCTTCCGACCATAGATAACCCTACAATTTAACCAAATCTTTAAAACATGGATCGTACCATTATTTATTTATTTTATTCCGTATTTTGAATACAAACACAAAGAAGACTGGAAATTAAAACAAAGCAAAGCAATTTCAATATTACCAACAATTCATATATGTTCAGTTACATTTTTATTGTTTTCTTGAAACTACCATCATTCAATTCATAAATATATTTAATGTAAAAGTTTCTCTACCAAACCTATATTTGACAGCTCAAAAAATGTCCAATACAGTACACTAAGTTGCACTTCTGTTTACAGAATTTTGGAATAAAAGGCCGGGTGAACGATACAAGATAGACATTCAAACTTATAGATCGGTAAAAAACCTGACAATGGCCATGACTAATAAACAGCAGCGCGACGAGCGCATGATACGACCGTCGCGTTTTCAATAAAACTCGAAAAGGGCTACCGGTAAAAGGGCTTACGTCAATTCATATAAACAATTAACCAAAGTTTTATGCAAATTGGTTAATGCCAGACATGTTGACGACGGACAGACGGGCGAGGACGGACGGATAGACAGACAACGGTACACCATAATATGTCCCGTTAACGGCCGTATAATATACAAATATAGCATTTGTATGAGGTCGATACAAGGATATATTGACCTGAAAGAAGTATATTGACTGAGGACGAAGTCCGAGGTCGATATACTTCTTTGGGTCGATATATCCTCTATTGACCTCATACAAAGGCTATATTTGTTATATTATTAATTTCTGACCATATTTGTATCAAAATCGTCATTTAGGTTTGTTGGAATTTTATAGATATTACATTGTCTCCTTGACAATAACAACATATTATTTGTTATTACGTTTACTCTTTTTTTGGACATCTTATGTATTTCAAGATTTTTTTCGTCAAATAATCGATCACAGATATCATGTGTTTCAAAACGTTAAACAATATCCTGAAATTCATTACATGACGTCACAAAGTATATTGGTTTTTAGATATTCTAAAAATAACCGTGCAATATGTTTTTTCAGGTCAATATGCGTTTTGCTATCCGCCGTTTTCTCTCTACCTTAGAAAATATAGTTTAACATGTGACTATCCCTAAACGAATCAAATTTGTTAAAATATACGAATTAATAATATTACTAAATATAAACGAAAAAGGCAAACAGACAAATAACAGTACAACAAGACACAACATGAAAAAAAACTAAAGACTAAGCAACACGAACCCCACCAAAACTTCATGGGTGTGATCTCAGGTGCTCCAATAGAGTAAATAAATCCTGCTCCACATGTGGCACCCGTCGTTTTGCTCTTATTATCACATGAGAGCATCAAATGTTATGGCAATCAAGAATGCCGCGACGACATTGTTTGTGCGTAATTGTACAAAATTTATATATATATCTGGTAAAATATAAGAGGTATATTTTATTGAAAGTAAAATTTAATAATTGTACCTAGATGGAAACGGGTATTTAAAAGCCCAGGAATGATCACACTATGTCACATATTGAGTTTTAATCATTTCATCTTTCATGTCGCAGGAAGCGATATCAGGATATGGTGGTTTATTTGATGGTAATATTGCTGCTGCGTAAGATGTAGAGGCCATCGCTCCGCTTAGCTCAATTTCAGACGAACCTTTTCCGCGTCCTCAGCATCCTCTGTGCTTGCCGTAACCGATGATATAGGTTTTTTACGAAAAAAAAAACGAGAACACTTTTCTGCGACTTATCCATCTTGTTTACATAAACTAACTGAAGATCGAACACGGACCGACCATGCACATGCTTCGGAAATTATTTTGCGTTTTCCTTACATCATTACCTGTTACACTCGGAGACCTCCGAGTTGATCGGCTGGGAGCATGCGATCATATGCAATTAGCAAAGCCCTATAAAAATATTTTTTATTATTATTTTTTTTTTTTGGCAAAATGATGTGGATGCTTGAGCATCTGAGCATACATGCAAGCTACGCCACTGGATTAGATACATTAAGCACTAATTTCTATAAGTGAATATTGTTTGGCATCTTTATTTGCACATTTTATATATATACACTGGAAGTTTAGACTATGAAATTAACTGCATTTATCCAGTTTGTTTTACGATAATTTGATAGCATTCAGTTAAATAAATACGTGATTCACAACTTTCCATATAAATATTTCCGTTTACACAGACTTTCAGCTTTGTATAGAATGGTTGATTGTCTTCAAATGCATATTAAAACTAGTTTTTTTTTGCATTCATATAGCTTCAAAATTATCTTACTTTATTTAACTTTTATTTTTATTTTGTAAATATCTATTTGTATGATGACCTTAAAGAACAAATGTGAAACCTTATTTGTAAAATGATTTAAATGATGCTATTTCTCAGACATAACTACATCTAAAAAAATATAATTAGACATACCGATTTGTTCACCATTTATACATTAGAAAAATAGTCCAAAATTATTAATGGTGTACTCACAGCCGATGCAACGAACAAAAAATATAGGAAAATGGTAAAGACAAACAACGGTCTATCACAAACTATACAGCAAACAGAAGACCGAGAAACACGTGTACAATTATGGAACGCCAAAACTGTCTTGTTATGACCATTTTCATTATATGATGTGTATTTACCTTTATATGATGTGCACTTGTCCTTATATGATGTGCATTTACCTTTACATGATGTAAACTTGTCATTATATGATGTAAACTTGTCATTATATGATGTGCAAACACCTTTATATGACGTGCAAATATATTTACATTATGTGCAAGTATCTTTATAAATTTTGATGTCCAAACATCTCTATATGATGTTCAAATATAGTTATATGATTTGCATAAATACTTATATGATGTGCAAATGTTTTTATATGATATGCAAACATACTTATATTATGTGCAAACATTCCTATATGATGTGCAAATATCCTTATATGATGTGCACATATACTTATATTATGTGCAAATGTACTTATATGATATGCAAACATCCTTATATGATGTGCAAACATCCTTATATGATGTGCAAACATCCTTATATGATGTGTATTTTCCCTTATATAATGTGCAAAAATCTTTATATTATGTGCTTGTAATCTTATATCATGTGGTTCGGGTAACTTCATTATATGATGTCGAAACGTCATTATATGATGTGCTTTCATCGTCGTCATGGTCAATGAACATGATTACGATTAGAATGATTACTGTCATAACTGATTCAGATCTGCTTCTGTAGAATTAATATAAACCCGGATCAAATCTGTAGCTATCGTTTGGAAAATGGTTGAGATATAAAAAGAAAAAACCTTGACATGTTTGTTCCTCGATTTCAGATGAAAAAAAATCACACCAGACATTATTGGAAAATTATCAAATTGTGAATTGCAAAGTTTAGTTTTAAGGTTTATGTACCCTTCTGTAGCCATTTTTGTACGAACTTTTCAAACTTCAATTGTTTCAAAACTACAGATATAATGAATAATAGAGATAGGCCATTTTGTACATATTCCAAGGGGAAACTTGATGCAAAGCATTTTTTTTTACTGTTCCATTGCATTTAATAGAAAAAGAGGACTTTGTGGCAAATAATTCAAGATTTTTATAGAAAATCCACAGCCTTTATCCTTGTACTCTCATATTTGGCAATTTGATGACTGATAGATATAGGATTATTGCATGCAGTGCTAGCATTGATTTCCTTAAAACAAGTTTATAAATGTAGTTATTGGTTAAGACAAATATAAAGATGGCCAAAATCAAGTACACCTTTTAGGGTGCGCTCGACTTAAGTGACTCAGCACGAGGTGTTTTGGAAATTACAGGTTACTTAGAACTTTTTGTAAAAAATAAACACTAGCACATCATAGAAAATCAAGTGAGTAATTTATGTTTCAAATTTTATAACAAAAATCTGTATTAAAGGCTGTGGATTTTCTATAAAAATCTTGATTTATTTGCCACAAAGTCCTCTTTTTCTATCAAATGCAATGAAACAGTAAAAAATAATGCTTTGCATCAAGTTTCCCCTTGGAACATGTACTAAATGGCCTATCTCTATTATTTATTATATCTTTAGTTTTGATACAATTGAGGTTTGAAAAATTCGTACAAAAATGGCTACAGAAGGGTACATAAACCTTTATCAATGGGTCTACAATAATGAACATACGAGGTCTGCAATAATGGGCATACAGTTAAATTTATTAAATTAAAGAAATGGTTCTTTTACGCCATGCTCTATGCTCATTGTACTAGGCTTATATTTGACAATATCTTTATATCTTGCGTTAGCGGCTTTTTGTTAAAGAAGTAAATAGATAAATTTCCAGTATGTTTATTGATTTGTAAAGTTTGCTTTGCTGATCATTTTTGCTGTAGAAGTTTGTCTTTATATATCAATTTTCTGAAGAAAGACACAAACATGGACAATTGATAGGATAATATGACTAATATAATCGACTGGTCATTTGAAACCCCCATAAAGTGGGGATAGGAAGAATTAATGGAGCCTTTAATTCTGATTTTTTGTTATATGAAATGGTGGTATTCAATTGTTTTTATTTATAGATTTGACGCAGCATAATGATTTTGCGATGTGTTCGTTGTCCGTTAATACTTTGTTGCCAGACAAAAACGTTTTAGAAATAAGGGGCCAAAACGGCACTTAAAACAAGCAATTCTTAGGGTTCTTTGATTTTTTTTTAATCTAGCAATATATTAAGATTTCGGATAATGGACAATATAATAGGTAATTGTCCAATTTCAACTTTTGAAAATCTTAGACCACATTTATTATGTGTCACAAACCTATGGTGTGTCAGATATTGAATAATAAATTAATTCAAATTAAGACCTGTATAAAGCTGGAAGGGTTATGTCCATACCTGCCCTAACTGTTTAGGGTTCGACCCTCATCGTACTCTCCCCCCTCCCCGTAAAAATTAATAGTTTTGACTCGAAAGACGTCAATTTAACGCCTAGCTCCGCTAGCCTCATCTGTTAAAATCTAAATCCCTATTTTTTTTAACAAATAATGAATTTTCTTCTAGCAGAATATCAAATGAATATGTTCATCTGAAACTAGTAATATTGAATGAAGGTGTGATAAATATCAATGAGACCATAACCGGTATAGCCAAATTAAATTCAAGTCGCAAACAACTTCTACACTTGTTCTCTGGTGGATTTTATTAGCAACAATGAGCAAGCCCATACCGCATAGTCAGTATAAAAGGCCCCATGATGACAATGTAAAACAATTCAAACGAGAAAACCACTTTGCTAAGAAAAGGTTTCTCTATAAATTAGTATCAAGATAATAGGCAATAAAGCAACAAAACTCATAAGAGCCAAAATTGCCGAAAATGGGACCTTAAAATTGACCATAGAATATATTCACACACATTGCACTATTATTTTTTTTAATCTATTGTAGTTTTATAGATAAACGCAAAATATTAAAAGCCACCGCCGTTAATCTTTACTTAGAGAAACTGAAAACACGACTGTCTATCTGTCAGAGACCACCAGGCCTCAGTAAACAAAATATAAATACAGTGTTTTTATGTTCATTCAGACAAAAATCTAATTAAATTACACATATTGTGTGTCCAAGCTATATAAAAAAGAAGATGTGGTATGATTGCCAATGAGACAACTATCCACAAAAGACCAAAATGACACAGACATTAACAATTATAGGTTACCGTATGGCCTTCAACAATGAGCAAAGCCCATTCCGCATAGTCAGCTATAAACGGCCCCGATAAGATAATGTAAAACAATTCAAACGAGAAAACTAACGGACTTTTTTATGTAAAAAAAAATGAATGAAAAACAAATATATAACACATAGACAAACGACAACCACTGAATTACATGCTTCTGACTTGGGACAGGCACATACATAAATAATGTGGTGGTGTTAAACATGTTAGCGGGATCTCAACCCTCCCCCTAACCTGGGACCGTGGTATAACAGTACAACATAAGAACGAACTATAAAAATCAGTTGAAAAAGGCTTAACTCATCAGATGTACAAAAATACAAGTGGACGTGGCCCGGTACTTTTATATCACGACACAAAAAGACACAATGAACAGATCTGAGAGTACTCGCAGTAATCTGACAGCTAGTTCAAAGCCACTAACGACTAATAAAAAAATCATACCTTAGACTAAAATATCAATCCGTAAACATCCAACATCCAATAGATTTAGTGTAAAGACGTCATAAATAGCCAGAGAAAAACATGACCTTGTGCAATGCCAAGTTACAGGTATCGACAGATTGTAGATCCATGAATATGTATATACATATAACATACTTTAGTCTAGTAATATTTAGTTAGCTTTTAATTTACTGATAACAAAATCAATATTTATACCAATAAAAACAATATTCAATGATCTTATGGATTCGCTATCCCGTTTGAAATAAGTTTTCTACAGGTGAAACCAAACTTCAAAACCAAATCTTTATATCTATGGAAAAATTTAGTAAAGGTTTTAAGTTATTTATGGTAACGATATCCCTGGTTTACTAATTTACCAGTAATACATAGGTTGTGTTCGTTAAAATCAAAAACGTCACCAAAGACACGGGCATAGCGAACAAGTTGTGAAATATAAACACCGTAAGGTGGTGGCAAAGGAACATCACAATCTAAAAATGGGAAATTAACAATAGGGAACGAAAAATCGTCTCTTTTGTCGTAAAGTTTAGTGTGGGGTTTCCCGTTTAAAACAGAAATATCTAGATCCAGGAAAGGACAGTTATTACCGAATAAATTTGATTTATTTAAAGTAAGTTCCTTGGGATAAATTTCAGCAGTATATTGAGAAATTCCTTGATTATTTAACGAAAAAATATCATCAAGATAACGGTAAGTGTTGTTGAATTTATCAATTAAATGCAATTTCGACGGGTCTTTACTGATTTTAGTCATGAACTGTGATTCGTAACAGTACAAAAACAAGTCTGTTATTAAAGGGGCACAATTAGTGCCCATGGGAATACCTTCAACCTGGCGATAAACTTTGTTGCCGAAACGTACATAAATATTATCAAGGAAAAATTAACAGCTTCAATCATCTCATCACACCTGCAGTAAGTATATCTAGCATATTTACCTTTCTCATTAGAGAAGAAGGCTTTAAATGAGTTGCAACAAATATATCTACATTCAGCTTTACCAAACGACCATTTAATTAAATCAAATTAAAATACGAAAACTTTTGTTTAATAAGATAGTGTGGAAGTGTAGTGTAAAGAGTAAAAAATCAAAACTATTAAAAACAAATCACTGTATTGGATACCTAAACTACATAAGTGTCCTTACAAACAACGGTATATTGCTGGGTCTTCCAAGTGCTCCACGAAACCTCTTTCTAAATGATTAACATCTATTTTATCAGCAATCAAAGACGGGCTTCAAAGTTATTGTGAAACTGCCTATTCTAGAGGTGGCGTGAATCAGATGTGGATACTTAAAAATTCCAAAGATCTTTTAGAGTACATACAATCTAACTCTCTTTCATCTTGTAACAGTATTAAAACATTTGACTTTTGTACTCTTTACACAAGTATTCCACATTCCAAACTAAAAGACAAATTGAAAGAGTTGGTATTATTTTGCTTTATAAAAAAGAATGGCCGACGTAGATACAAGTATCTTGTCTTAGGGAGGGATAAATCATACTTTGTAAAGAATCACTCTGATTCAAACAAAAAATTCTCTGAAACCGATATTATCAAGATGCTTGACAGTGGCGTAGCTAGGCCATTTTTAAGTGTACGCCCCAACCTTGGCGAGGGGTTTGAGAGCCCCAATCGGATTCAGATTAAAACACCTACTAGTAGTGGGTTCGAGATGGAAGCCAATTCCTGTCATTAAAAACTAACCAATAGCAAGTTGAACATATCTTAGAGAATATTTCTTTCTAAATCGTTTATGTTTAATATATTCATTGTGTTGATTTGGAATCTAGTGGTCATTGTTTTAAGGAAAATATCCAAACCAGTTACTTAAACATATGTTTAAAAGGAACTCGACTAAAACCCTTTTTTGTGCAAATGTCGTTAATGAATAAGATATAATAAATTTGCTTAGATGTTTAGGTGCATTATGAAAATTCGTAAAGGGTTCCGTTGGACCGTGGTTCTTGCCTAGAATTACTGCTTGCTGCGAAAATTCAGTCCATTACAGGATTTTCTTTAGAGTTTTCTTTTCTGGATGTGGAATATTAAGTTCGGCCAATTTTCATGACAATCATGATCGGAAGGTTTACAAAATTCTCATGTACAAATATTAATCACAGTCGACCGTCTGTTAACTGCTAAAAGATAAGTCCGTATGTCAATCAAAATTAAAAAAAATATACTTTCGAATTTTTGCTTCAGATATTAATCACAAAAAAAGAGCTTCTGCCAGACTTTCATAAAATTCGTTGAAGGGATGACAAAGTAATTGAATTCTCACCAACTTTAACCACAGACTGTATCTACTTGTTAACTGCCAAACAAAATCCTTTTAACAGTAAAATACGGGAAAATAAAAAATATGAAATCGTCATTATAGCTCTGGTTACTTTTTAAAGAATAAAAATTGTATCCAACTTTCGTAAAATTTCATGAAGGTTTGGAAAAATATTGATATAAAACAAAATAACTACATTTTGAACCTAAATGTGACGCGGCCGACAAAGTAAAGGTCCGCTATTTCTTGCTTTCGCAACATGAATGTCACAGGCTCGGCTAAAAGTCAAGCCCCCCCCCCCCCCCCCCCCCCCCCCCCATATCAAATAACAGGTGATTATGAATTGCTTTGAACAAAAGGAAAGTAAAAAGACTTCCCAATAGATTCAGACTTTGACTGACAGAAAATAAAAAAAAATATATCTTATACGGTACCATTTGATCGGAAGTAAATTTCATTACTTTGATAAGCAATAATATTACAGCTATTCATTGAAGAAAGATTTACAACTGATGTGCTTTAAACTAGATCTTTTTAATTTATTGAGATTAAAATAATTTTGTTTACCAAAATTCAAGTGTACGCCCGGGCGTTTTGACGTAAACGTAGCTACGCGCCTGCTTGATTTCTTGATTGACAACATATTTGTAACGTTCGGAGGACGTGTTTTTCAACAGACTGTCGGCATCCCAATGGGAACAAACTGTGCACCTCTACTTGCCGACTTGTTTCTTTATTATTATGAGGCTGACTTCATGCAGGAACTTCTTAGGAAGAAAGATAAGAAGTTAGCAATATCCTTTAACTCTACTTTCCGCTATATAGATGACGTTCTTTCACTAAACAATTCAAAATTTGGTGACTATGTGGAACGCATCTATCCCATCGAATTGGATATAAAGGATACTACACATACAATTTAGTCGGCTTCATATCTTGACTTACATCTAGAAATTGACAATGAGGGTCGGTTGAAAACGAAACTTGACGACAAAAGAGATGATTTCAGCTTTCCAATTGTGAACTTTCCATTTCTAAGTAGCAACATTCCAGCAGCACCTGCATACGGGGTATATATCTCCCAATTGATACGATATTCCCGTGCTTGCATTTCCTATCATGATTTTCTTGATAGAGGGTTACTGCTCACAAGGAAGCTACTAAACCAAGAGTTCCAAATGGTGAAGTTGAAATCATCCCTTCGTAAATTTTACGGACGCCATCACGAGTTGGTTGACCGTTATGGAATAACCGTTTCACAAATGATATCGGATATGTTCCTTACGTCGTAACTACAATCCCCTTCCCTTTCATGAATGTGACCTACCGAATTAGACTATTTACCGGATTTGTAATCACATAAGGTAGCAATACACAGTTAGACGTTTGGTTTCGCATTATGGTCCCTGTGAATTTTTTAAATATGAAAGTTTTTGTACAATAAAATTGATTTTTAGATAATTGAGGAATGATATAGCCTTCTTAGTGGGTTTATATGAACATTAAGATTGTTTTAACATGTTTTATAGGCCATTTATATGATTGACAGTCCGTATTTTCCTATCCGTACCGTTCATAGGTCCATACATTATTGTAGTGTTTATCAACAAAGATTTTGCGCTCGATCTTTTCAATTCAATTTTATGGAAAAACGAGCAGATAAGCATATGATTTTTTTGGGACCACTTGATAGATATAAACCTATGGATTCTGGAAAGGTATTACTGTAATTGATTGAAATTTTCCTTTAGACCAAATTTTGGAGACTTTTGTGACATGTTCACCCCCCTTTTTTGCTATATTTTGTATCTAAGAAATGCAGATTGTTGCCATGGTTACACCCAAGAGGGATTATATTTCACCCTTATGACCATTAGAAATCAAATCTATGGAAGATTCTCTTTCTATAAGTATATACATGCATAACACACATATAAAGCCTTCTTTGTTAGACAGGAGGGGAAAGAGGGTGTTTAAAAATTATGAGTGTCAATTTTAAGTTTTTTTCCTAACTGTGTATTGCTACCTAAGCAACACGACGGGTGCCACATGTGGAGCAAGATCTGCTTACCCTTCCGGAGCACCTGAGATCACCCCTAGTGGTGGGGTTCGTGTTGTTTATTCTTTAGTTTTCTATGTTGTGTCATGTGTACTATTGTTTTTCTGTTGGTCTTTTTCATTTTTAGCCATGGCGTTGTCAGTTTGTTTTAGATTTATGAGTTTGACTGTCCCTTTGGTATCTTTCGTCCCTCTTTTCTTAACAGAATCAAAAGGACCATCAAAAGCACGTAATTTATCTAAACCATCCAAAGAATGTTTTACACTCCAAAAATGGTTTATACCACTATGTTCATATATTTTATTACAATAGTTTATGATAAGCTCTTTAATAGTAGTTAATGAACTAGTTAAGAGCACTGAAAGATTAGTTGTAGAACACTTATTAGAGGCCGAGATGAAACGATATTTAAATGTTTTTGTGTGTAGTTTAGGTAGCCAATACATAGGAGGGACCTTCAAATGTTCAGAAGAAGCCTTAAGCTTTGGTGTGGTTGTGATATGTTTGTTTACTATATGACTCTCTGTGGAGCGGATGGTTTACGCGGATTTGAAAAGGCTCCATTCTGTTTTCTGATTTAAGACCATTGGGATTCTCGGTTTTGTCGGATTTATATACACCTTCAAAAATGTGAAAACTGAATTTCATTGGCTGATGTAATATTTACTAGAACAGCCAGTATCAAAGGACTGAAGTACTGAAAATCGGATGACCGCAAGTTCTCGTGGATGATCACGCGCACTTGTCTAAAAGAAAATCACATCTCAATACCTGAAAGTGAGGTGAACTTACAGAGATCTATTTTTTTCTGAGACAAGTTCGTGCTTGGGTGATGAATAAATTACAGGGACTTCAACCTCACCGTAATCACAATTATATTGTAGTGATACAAATCAGTATACTCTGGTTTGTTGTTATATATCAAATCAATATTTGTATATAAGGTATAAAACCACTAATTTACAAAGATACAAAATCCAAGCCTCCGGATTGCTCATGTGCATCGTCACAATACAATTACAGTCCAGCTGGTCATATCATAAATGGTGACCTTGGCATCGTTACCAATGAACAACTAAGAGAGTTGTTAGCCAAGGGACTAAAATATAGAATCCCCCAGCCCATCAACTGGAAAAAGAATTTCAAGTTACTGATGAATGCAGTTGAGGACAATGCAAAAAATGGGTAAAGCGCGAACCAGACGAACCAGAACTGGACACTTTGTCTGAATTGATCAAAGCTATTTGATCATGCATTCAGAGGCGCATACAAAAACTACGATGTAATATGAGTACTAGAGTTTCTAACCCTTTCAAGAATCCGGAAGTTGTGGATGCTTTATCCTCTTTGCATGACAAATATGTCGTTGTTCCAGCAGATAAAGCCTCCAATAATATTGTCTTCATATGTAAAAAACATTATTTGCAATGTCTCACTACAGAGCTTGGAATTGATAAAACTACTGGTAATCCTACATATTCTTTAATATCATTTACCAAGGATGAAATTTTACAAAATCATAAATCTGTCCTTCTTTCTTTTGGTATCAACATCAAAGAAAACGAAAAAAAACTTGCCTTCATTATACTGGATACCTAAATTACACAAAACTCCATATGAAGAACGATACATAGCTGGGTCTTCAAAATGTTCGACTTAACATCTTTCTAAAGTACTGACTACTATTCTTTCTACATTTAACGATGGGCTTCAAAAATATTGTGATGAGATATATTCTACCAGTGGTGTTTAAAACCAGATGTGGATTCTCAAAAATTCGAAAGATCTACTGCTTAACCTTCGATCACAATCTTTGCAATTTTGCAGCAACATAAAAAATTTTGATTTGTCTACGCTATATACTACTATTCCCCATGAGCTTTTTCTATAAAAATGGGAATCGTAGATACAAATTTCTTGTTTTGGGTTACAATAATTCATATTTTGTGAAGAATCACACTGAATCTTCCAGAAAATTTACTGAAAATGATATTATCAAAATGCTGGACTTTTTGATCGACAATATATTTGTTGAGTTTGGAGGATTTATATTTCAACAGACAGTCGGTTTTCCAATGGGTACTAATTGTGCACCCCTGCTGGCTGATTTGTTTTTGTACTCGTATGAAGCAGAATTCATTCAGAACCTTCTAAACGACAAAAAGAAAAAGCACCTTGCGAAATTCTTTAATTTTACTTTCCGATATATTGATGATGTTCTATCATTGAATAACCCATATTTTAGCCAATACCTACATCTCATATATCCCAGTGAACTTGAAATTAAGGATACTAATGATACTAGAAGGACTGCTTCATACCTTGATATTTTCCTCAATATTGACGTAGATGGACGACTTCACACGAAAATCTATGATAAACGGGACGATTTCAACTTTCCAATTATCAATTTCCCATTTCTCAGCAGTAACATACCCTCTGCCCCTTCGTATGGTGTTTACATATCACAATTGATACGTCATTCTCGTGCTTGTTCACACTATACGGACTTCATATACAGGAGTGTGCTCCTTACGCAGAAACTGCTCCAACAAAGTTATGACGAGGACAGATTAAAATTGACACTCCGTAAATTTTATGGACACCAGCACAAATTGGTGGATCCATACGATGTATCTTTGACCAAACTAGCTAAGGACATTTTTACCACATGGTAGATTGTTGTTTGACATTATGTCGTTTAGTCTTTTAATTACCAAACATGACTTATTCCCGATTGTGACTATTTTGCTGAGTGTGAATTCGCATTACTATAAGACGTGTCACGGTACTTGTCTATCCAAAATTCATGTATTTAGTTTAAATGTTTAATGTTATATTTGTAATTCTCATCGGATTTTGTCAAATGTGGTGACGTCTTTTCTATTATATTAATGTGTTATGGTAAATAATATTAATCACCGCATTCATTTATTAGATTTCATTTTGTTCAACGTAATCAGTACGATATTTTACGTTTGAAATAAGATTCAAAACAAACCGGACATAGCTTATAATATAGTTAATTTCTACCTTAGTTTGCTATTAATAAATACTAAAATGTGCATTGTTATTATATATCAATATCAGTACTTAGTTCAAATATAATCTTAAATCAATCCTAATTCTATCTTATTCATTCAAATGACGTCATTTTTCATTTTTTGATGATCTGTTTTACAAATTCAAATGACGTCATCATTTTTTGTCATTTTTTACAATTTCAAATATGACGTCATTTGGCGTTGAGGTTTAAACTTATTCAGATGTGTCTACATTTTGTGTCAAATGTCTGGTTATGTAATGTGTTTCAGTTGTTTCCTGTAAGGGAGCTACCATTTTATTTTTATTGGCTAGGATGAAAAATTTTGTCCTGCGTTTTTTTAGTTGTAAACTCTGTCCTGCCTTTTTATTTTTCACTCTATTCGGTCCTGCCTTTTTTTTTATTAGTTTATCCTGACTTTTTTTTTACCTAAATTGTCATCCTGCCTTTTTTTTTGGCAAAGTGTCTCATCCTGCCTTTTTTTTTTTACTCAAAACTCCTGTCCTGCCTATTTTTTTCAAATTTCATCCTAGCCAAACTTTTGTATCTGGGCATCACTAGTAGATCTTGTGTGGATAAAATGCACTTCTGGCGTATTAAAATTTTCAACTTGTTGCCTTTTGTTGGCTGTTGTTCGTGTCTTTCTTTGTCAATTGTATTCTCCAATTTATTTATATTGTAGTCCTGTGGTGTTGAGTTGTCATTTTAATGTTATATTTCACATGGCTATAAAAGGGGAGGTTTAGCATGCCACAATACCAGGTTCAACCCGCCATTTTTTCCTTTAAAAATGTCCTGTACCAAGTCATGAATATGGCCATTGTTATATTATAGTTCGTTTCTGTGTGTGTTACATTTTAACATTGCGTCGTTTGTTTTCTCTTATTTTTTAGTGTAAATTCACATTGCGATAAGACGTGTGACGGTACTTGTCTATCAAATTCATTTATTTGGTTTTGATGTTATTTTGTTATTCTTTTGGGATTTTGTCTGATGATTGGTCCGTTTCTGTGTATGTTACATTGTAGTGTTGTGTCGTTGTTCTCCTCTTATATTTAATGCGTTTCCCTCAGTTTTAGTTTGTTACCCCGATTTTGTTTTTTGTCCATGGATTTATGAGTTTGAACAGCGGTATACTACTGTTGCCTTTATTCAGAGCCCCATTTCTTTCTATGTTAAATTCTGCAATTTCATTAATTTATGGCTACTCTGTCTTAAGTTCAAATAAAGTGGCAGTTATTTCATGTAAAACTGTACCTTATCCTAACTTGTGCTGCAAAAATCAACATAACTTTAATTGCATATTAGAGCGTACTGGTTCCCTGAATTTTGATAGTACAAAAACAGGAATGTCTGATCTGAACAACCGGTCAAATGTGCCTTCTATAAAAATTTCATATACTTCTTTATTGTTCAAGTAAATTTTTCAACAAGGTTTGTACAGTGATCCCAAGTCCCCAAGCTTTTATTTGATACCACAATTAACCAAATATACCCGCTGTTGACAAAGATACAGCTATGCGTAGCAACTACTTTGTTTAAAACATGTACTACTTTCTTGTATGTAGTTCCGTCCTGGCCTGAATTAGTGGTTCTATACCATAACAGTTACATGTATACATAATTTTGATCCGGATGCTATAGCATTCTATTCTTCTATTCTAATAATAGTGCAGTGCAAGTGCATGGTGAAAACTCTTCTGTAATAATTCGGATTTTCTAATAGTTTGGATTTATGTAGGCATTCATTTTTCCCGCATAGATGTTCTTGAGATATTCTTCCGCATGCGTTAACACAATTGTTCTTATAAATGTCAAATCTCTGTTGCGACAATATATCGGAATGCCCTCACGGTCATCGTGATGTAAACATGAAGTGAGGGCAGGAGGACGTGTTCCTTGATCCAGGACAAACATATTTTTCGACTTTAATGTAAAAACTCTTTTTAAAAAATAATATGGTTATTTTTTTTAATTTCATTATTGTTTTATTTTTTCTCTCATTATCAATGAAAACAACTATTTTGATTCCCTCCTGAAAAAAGATAAAATATCTTTCAAGAAACTTGAAGACTTTGATCTTTCAATCAAACATTTACAAAAAAAACATGCCCCCCCCCCCCCCTTTTTCACCCGAAATCACCAAAAAAAAACCAACATTGGCATTATGTTAGCCCTGTTTACGGAGTTGTATATCTGAATGGCTTTCCTTTTATATAACGGGTATAACTGTCTAGTGGCGGTGCTTTCATGGTAGCATGTAAGCCTCTAGTGTTGGTGGTCGTAGGTTCGAATTCCAGCCGTTTCAAAACCAAAGAATTTAAAATTGGTATTTGCTGCTTCACTGCTAAATTAATGAGTAAAATCAAAGACTTGTTAGGCTCGAAATCAGAATAATCTGTTCGGGTAACACCGTAAGGTGAAATGGATTTCTGCGAAGTAGCATGTTAAAAATCCGACTCATGGTCTATTACAAAACAGGGTTAATATTCATTTCACATTAATATGTTCCCGTACGAATATGTGCCTGTCCCAAGTCAGGAGCCTGTAATTCAGTGGTTGTCGTCTGTTGGTGTGTTACATAACGGTATTTGTTCTTCATTCATTTTTTGTACATAAATTATGCCGTTAGTTTTCTCGTTTGAATTGTTGTCATTTCGGGCCTTTTATAGCTGATTATGCGGTATGGGCTTTGCTCATTGTTGACAGCCGTACGGTGACCTATAGTTGGTAATTTCTGTGTCATTTGATGTCTTGTGGAGAGTTGTTTCATTGGCAATCATACCACATAGTCTTTTATATATATTAATTTTCCGCTGGACGTCAAGCATACATTCATATACATGTACATGTAAGTGTGCAATAAATGCATAAAAACATAATAAAAAAGATGTAAGCAAATGTCATGATACATGAACTGTGGAGCTACATCATTAAACAAATCGCACATATTAAAACTGTCAATATAAAAAAGGTAGTTCTTTACAAGAGACCAAATGGACACAGAAATTTAAACTTCAGGTCACCGTACGGTCTTCAACAATAAACAAATCCCATACGGAGTAGTCAGCAATAAAAGGCCCCGAAATGGCAAATGTTATACGTTTCAAAAAAGAAAACTAACGGCCTAAAAAATGTACAAATAATGAACGAAAACCTAATATGTAACACATCAAAAAACGACAAAAACCGATTAAAATGATCCTGATTTGGGACAGGCACATACAGAATGGGGCGGGGTTGAACCTGTTAGTTGGCACCCACCACTCACCTATTCTGGGATAGAGGTGCAACATATCAGTACAAGAACTGTAAAAGAATAATTAACAAACAACGCATATAATCAACAGCAATAAACAACAAGAACTCAATCACAGACTCCTGACTTTGAACAGGCACAAATATATAGAAACCGGATGGGTTAAACATCTTAGTCAGCGTTCAACCTCCCAGTTGTCAGTTGAAAAAGGCTTAACTCATCAGATGGATGCAAATAGAAATGAAATTATCAAAAAAAAACAGGGCGGACGTGCTCGAGTATTTTACGTCCAAAACAACAAAACAACACTTAATAACATATCTGAGAGTACTACCAGTGCCTAAAAACTTGTCCAAAGCCAAACTCAACTTATAAACATTTATGCATCGAAAACTTTATTAACTTATCAGTTCACATCCAACATCCAATGGATTAAGTGTCAAGACCAATGTAACCTAAATTTCTTGCAGGTTTTAGGGGTTTTACTTTTTTATTATTTAAAAATTCATCAAAAAAATTGCCTGACTTTGCTAACATCTTCGTCATTTGATCGCTAGTAGAGAGTTGTTTCATTTTTAATCATACCAACTGTTTTTTAAGCTGACACGTGTTTAGTTATTAGAAGGCATGTTAGATTTTACGTTCTTACTCTGTTATGCAGATAATACTGGTGGGCTCTCATATCAGCGTTTCTGCCTGATTCAATACAACGTATATTTTCATCGATGATGGAAAGTTCGATATAATAAGCAATCATTTTAATGCAACTACATTATAACCTTTTTTAAGAGACCACTGAAGGGAGAGCAAAAAAGTCATCTCATGATACAGGTGGTCTTTTGATACAGGTTCAATCTATATGAAATGCATTACAAACGGACCTAAAATTAATTTATAAGTAGTTGAGAGTCTGTAATCACTAGCTTGCAGTCAACACTGATGTT